>VZSC01012154.1:67618-126962 GCA_013398225.1 Steatornis caripensis | reverse complement strand
CCCGCCGCGGCGGCGCCGCGGAGAAGGAGAACCGCTCGCCGCCGCCGCCGGCCCTCGCCTCGCCCTCCCCGTCGCCGCGCGTCGCCCCCCGCCGCCGCCGCCAGGGGCCGCCCTGCGGAGCGCGGCGCCCCCTGCTATGCAGCACCCCCCAGTGGCCGCCCCCCCGCCGCCGGGCCCCGGCGGCCAAGCTGGGCTCCCTCGTCCTGCTCAGCAGCAGCGTGGAGAGCGGCTCGGGGCTGGACGGCAGCCTGGAGCTCTACACCCCGCCGAGCAGGCAGCGCGCCGCCTCCTTCCGTAGCGCCCTGAGCTCGCTGGAGTCATCGCTGGAAGAGTCGGAGCAGCGCCCGCCGGTGCCGGGGCCTGACAGCGCGAGGGAAGAGGGGCCGGGACAGGCTTGTCCAAAAGGCACGGGCTGGAGCGGTGAGCCGGGCCCCGTGACGCTAAAGTCTGGCAGGGTGCTGAGGGCATGCGTACAGGGACCCTGCCAGGCACCAGCTCCCTTGTCCCCACAGGAAGCCACAACCACCCCTCAGGCAGCGCTGCCTCCAGTACATGGTGAGCCACAGCACCCCGCACCGTATGACAGCGCCACTTCTGATGAAGCATGTGATGATCTAAGGGGAGATTCAACAAAAGGAAGCTTGTGTTGTGAGGGAGGCAAAACCAAGAAGGATCAGCTTATGCCGGTGGTGGTCTTGGACCCTCAGGAAGTGCCACTGTGGCTGACAAGCATGAAATGCAACAAAAAGGCAGATAATCAACCTGCCTGCCAGCAGCCAGCGTCTCCTTTGGGCATTCAAAGAATCTTGGAGAATGAACATAGAGGTACCAAAGTTATTTCTGGAGAGGGAAGTGCCTGTAGAAAAGCTTGCATCAGCGGCTTCAGTGCCAGCCGGTGGAGGACACAAACAAGGCTCTGCCCGAAAAGGCACAAAAATAAGAGAAAGCAGCAGCCTTATAACTCCTTTTTCAGACCACAGACAAGGCAAAAAGGAACAAAGAAGGGTGTTCTGGAGATGTCTGTAGATATAAGAGACAACGACTATTCATTTCTCAATAGCTCCCATTCCTGGGGCAGAGTTCGAGCATCTTTGTCCTTCCATAAGAAGAAGAAAGTTACCACAGAAGAGGGTTCCTGCAACAGCGTTCTTTGTACCCCTTCTGTGAAGTCCCAGCATTCAGGGTACCAAGAGACCCTATCTGCTGCTAAGGCTCAGTGCTGCCTTTTGTCCGCTTCCTCCATGGTCCTGCTGGCTCCCAGAAATTCCTGTTCTGTCCTGGAGCTAACGCTTACAGATGCAGAGAAGGTGTTTGGGGAATGCCACCAGGAGGGGCCTATTGCTTTTGAGGAATGCATTCCTTTAGATAAGATGAAAGATTGCAAAAAAATTGGAGAAGGGGTGTTCGGAGAGGTCTTCCAGATCAATAGTGAGAGGGGACCTGTGGCCTTAAAAATAATTCCCATTGAGGGGACTGAAAGAGTAAATGGTGAAGCTCAGAAGAGCTTTGGAGAGATTCTCCCTGAGATAATAATTTCAAAAGAACTCAGTCTTCTGTCTGAAGAGTCTGTGAATAGGACTGTTGGGTTCATCAGCTTGTACTCAGTGCACTGTGTTCAAGGGGCCTACCCCAAGTACCTCCTGGATGCTTGGGACAAGTACCACAAAGTAACGGGATCAGAAAACGATCGGCCAGACCTTTTCGGGGATGAACAGCTCTTTGTGGTTCTGGAGTTTGAATTTGGAGGTAGTGACTTGGAGAAGATGAAAAACAAGTTCAGTTCAGTGGCATCAGCAAAAAGCATTTTGCACCAGGTCACTGCTTCCCTGGCTGTGGCAGAACAGGAACTGCACTTCGAGCACAGAGATTTGCACTGGGGAAATGTGTTAGTAAAGAAAACGGATGTCAAGGAGCTGAATTATGTGTTGAACGGAGCAACACACGCAATCCCCACAGCAGGGATTCATGTCAACATCATCGATTATACCTTGTCTCGGCTGGAGAAGGATGGGTTAACTGTGTTTTGTGACCTTTCCACTGATGAAGAACTGTTTCAAGGCACAGGGGACTACCAGTTTGATATCTACAGGCAAATGAAAGCAGAGAACTCCAACAGCTGGACTGACTACCGTCCACACAGCAACGTCCTCTGGCTGCACTACTTGTCAGATAAATTTTTGAAAGACATGTGCTACAAGAAAAAGGCAACAACTTCTGTCATGAGGAAAATAAAGCAGCAGCTCATTAAGTTCCACAAAGAAGTACTGACCTTTGAGTCTGCCAATGAAGTTTTGCAAAACAGCAGCCTCTTCCAGTGAGGAATGAGGGAGCGTGCAGTGTTTCCAAGAACTAAGTCACTGGTACTGCCTTTCTCCTTGTCTGTTTATGTGTGATCTTTTAAATGTTGCCACAATGAACAAGTGTTGTGATCGGTTACCAATGTGTATAATACCCTATGAAAAATGTCTAAACCACCCCCCCAAAAAACCCTCTGTGTTTCCATATGTACTTTTTTTGAGGGGTGAGGGGGAGAGAACAAAGTTGGCATTGGAAAAGCGGGGAAAAAGATTTCTTTGGGTTGAATTACTGTTTTGAATACCACAGAATTTTTCTTACCTTTTTAGTCTTAGATTATTAAAACTTATTTCCTTACTATATTATCTTTCTTACAGTCCTTTCTTTAAAGAAAAAAAGAAAAAAATTCTGGACAGTGAGGACAAAGGTAAATATTCTTGGCCCAGCTGGGGACAAAGAGAAGAAAACCGACCTTTTGACTTAGTTCTAAAACAAAATTTTTGTTCGGTTTAGCAAAATTTATACTTGGAATGATGCTACAAAATGTAACTATGTAAAGTTTCTGTAGTGTAGGTTTTAAAAACTAATCTGCAATAATATGGTTTTTTCCCCTCTCAAGGACCAGTGAAGAGGTATTTGATTATGAAAAAAATAAGAAAAAGTACCTGTGTTCCTGATGCGTTTTTGACCATTATTACGTTGTGACCTTTTATGCTGATAGGAACCCAAATCTGTAACTTGATGGTAGCATTAAAGCAATTTTCTCCATTTATCTACAGAAGAAAATGCACAAGGTAATGAGTCTTCTTTAGTCCAGATTGCAGGTGGATCAGATGACCTAAATTTGAAGCTATACTTACATTAAATTTGAATTCTTTGTTTTCAAGAAGTCCTTCGGTAACATTCACGTACATCAAAGAAACTGGTCTAAAGAGAATGATAAATCAAGCTAAGTGAAAAGTTAATTAGATCTTTATTAGAAAATAGGACATCCAGTGACCCAGATGCATAAAGTAATTAAGAGGTAGCATCATTTTTTGTTATAACTGGAATGCTCTCTATAGGAATATGTATATATGCAGTCTATCAATCAGATGCATCTTTGAACCTATTCTGAAGCCTACTTTTTATAAGCTAAGCAGTTAAGAGACCCTAGGTACCCACCTGCCTATGATACTTTATTGTTCTGTCTTTCAGACTCTTTACTTTTCCAGTCTAGTACCACAGAAAGTGACTTGGCAATCTGCAGTGCTTGAAATTATTAAGATGGAAATTGCATTGGAATCTTACCAGGCATCCTCTCAATCTGTTTTCCTCTAATTGACTAAAGTAATACAATATAATTGGATATTTTAAAACTTACGTGGTAAGGACTGCAGTGAATGCGTATCTGACATCAAGGACATGTTCTTCAGTCAGAATGGTGCTATTTTCATTTATGCTTAAAAAAAAGGATGGATGAAACAACATTATTATCTGCCTGCCTTGGTCCTTTATTTCTATGGTTTGAGGACTGCTAATATTGGCTGTACAAGAGGGATGGAAACAGAGTAGCAGTAATAACTGAAAGGAGACGTGCCAGCCCACTTGGTGACATGGTACGGGAGTGTTTGAGTAGCTCTTTATTACTACAGATTTTGAAAGCTGCCATTGCCTTGAAATGTTCCCCTGCAAACCAATGCTAATTTGTGAATATACAGTATTGTTGTCATTAATCAAAATTTAAAGCTTCTAGCCTGCACAAAACTGGACATTAAATTCATATAGAAGCCCTTGCGTTAAACTGTGCTTGCAAGGAAGTGTAGCTGCCAGAGAGTAGTTCTCATTTCCTTTATAAAGATGCTCTGTTTGAAAAGTGCTGTATACT
Source organism: Steatornis caripensis (assembly GCA_013398225.1). Lineage (NCBI taxonomy): Eukaryota > Metazoa > Chordata > Aves > Caprimulgiformes > Steatornithidae > Steatornis > Steatornis caripensis. Next base: position 122,800 of record VZSC01012154.1, on the reverse strand, counting down.
AGTCAATCTCCATAAATATTAATGGGAGGAAGATGACAAGAAAGGAATCTGACCAGTAACTTCCCCCCCAGTAGAAAGACCCTAATCAAGAAAAATGTCCTGAACGTATGTTTTCATCTGAATCACTTGGAGTGAAAGCTTTACTTGGAACAGAGCCGGATTATATATTTTAATCATCTGCTCTCTCTGCTAAAGAAGGAGGATGCCAGAACCCAGTTTGCCATCTCAAAAAACACAAGCTTTTAGTCATGTACTACACTTAAATTAGGACCTTAAAGGGTGCTCCAATCTTTTGGTGAAATAATCAAGTATGAGCAAAGCTAAAATTATCATAAGGAAGGAAAAATATTTCACGTAGATCCAAATGCTTTAGAAGGTTGAAAAGAGCAAGTATAGTTTTGTGTAACCAGGGACTGATAAATAGTGTGGACACAGAGTAGGAATTCTGATGTTTTCTTTCTAGTTCACAGTGTATTTTGTGGTGAAAACAGCAATACTCACTTAGTGATACTAACGGTGATTGCAGATTTATTTTGGAATATGCTTTTAGCTAATTGCCAAATCACTGAAAACGTTGCCTGTTTTGAGGGAAGAGAAAGACATAACAAAATATCAGTTACCCTTTAAATACCCCTTTAAGTCACCAGGGTACGGCTGAAACATGATGGCTAATGTATCTTCTGCTTATCATTCCCCTCTGGACAAATTAGGCGTTAAGTGCAAGAATATGAAAACTATCTCTCGCCTCAAGAAAATGCACACCAGCCATAAGCTGAACTAGAAAGAATAGCGGCTCTGGCCTAATTGTAGAAACAGAGGATGCTAAGAGCAGTTACTCCAAGTATCATTTAGAGATAGGGGAAAAGTGAAAATAATAATCTCTACTTACAGTTGTCTTCTTGAATAGTGGATGCCCAATTCCACAGTTACAGGATAAGACTAGAGAAGTTAATGGTATTGGTTGGCCACAGTGAATGGCAGGAGAGGATGGCTGCCAACAGAATAGGAATGCTCTTTAATGTTGAATAAAAACAGACTGGGAAATTCAACTCCGTCTGTGTCTGCTCCCATAAAACAAATTAGGTACAAATAGCCCAATAAATGCTTGGGAGTCTTAAATCAGATAAATCCAGTATTCAGGCTCTAGCCCTAACAACTGAAATGCTCCTTCCCTTCCCTGGACTTTCCTTCAAGATTTATTTAGGTAGTTAATAAATAGGAGTCTGTGCTGGGTTTTCTTTCAGCAGCCTGCTGCTAGCTGGATAGTTGTTCTATGATCTTACCTCAACAGCCACCTTCTTAAAAAGTAGGTTTTTAGGATAGTTCAAGACCATAGTTGTCATGTACGAGTCCTCTCCGCTGTTCGTTAGTGAAACATTCATGGTCACTTCATTAGTGTAGCCCACCACTAATTCCTTTCTAGAAGCAGACAGACAAATGAGATGGGTGGCATGTAATTTCTAAGCGTTGTTGTTTAATAAGAGGCCCAAAGCATTCTGGTAATTACTCCCTCCAAGTGCTTTCACACACAGGATAATGCAATAGCCCAATTAATTATTCAGTATTCTTCAGGGTGTGTAGGAAAATGCTTCCTTCTTAATATTGAAGGCAGTCATCTCCAAATTTTATGTAACTTTTTATCATTTCTGTTTTGCATCGAGATAGATTTTTAACATTGTTCCACTTGATCAGCTTTTCAGTGAATTTCCAGGGTAGCTTTTTACAATGATATGATGCCTACTGTTTTGTCTAAGGCTATGTAAACTGAGCAACTCTGCTGTAGTGCTATGCTGGGCATCAGCCTAAAACAAAATCACATGTTCACAATTAAATGCCAGAATTGTGATTTTAGGGTGACTATAGTTGTTTCAACCTTGGTCTTTCCTCTGAGATTTCCTAGAACAGCACAGCAAGGCATACAGTTGCAGCATTGTATGATGTGATGTTATGGAAGGGATAAATTCAATGGAAAGTAATGTAAACAAAAGGACTGCAAATCTCGAAAATTTGAAGAAAACATCTTATGCATAAAGATGACATTTTATGTGAATGCTAAATGCAAAATCTGAATAATACAAGTACTGTGACTCACTGAATCTGACTTGTCAAAGTTAATTGAGCAGTACAGGTGGTCTTGTTGTTGCAGTCCTTCTTGTAAGGCAACTGAAAGCAAGCACAGATCAAATCAGATTTCAATGGTCCTAATTTTTCTAAGATGGCAGATTCAGAGTATCTTTATATATGCACATACGTTTTCTGAAAACCCAAATTCCCATGACCTCAGTTAAGGAAAAGTTGGAAATAAAAGACCCTCTAGTGATAAGTCAGTCCTAAATTGATGATGTTTTGTAATTCAGCTCCCAGGTGAAGGTCTATTAGCAATAACATGAAAAGTCTTCAGTAGGGACAAGGTCTTGTTAGAGAAATGCCAGTTATTTACCCCTGGATCGCCACTGGGCAATAATACTAATTTCTTTTCCAGAGATTATACATTTTTCTTGAATGAATGTGTTCATATGCTGCACCAGCTTATAGGCACACTGTTTTGTAGAGATGAGGTTACTTCCTTTAGCAATAGTTCTACTCACCAATAAAAATCTACTATCTGTGGCTGATATTTCTGGAGAAGCTCTATGATAATTAATAATTAAATGTTGGATGCATAACTACCAAGCAATGCTGACCAACACTCAAGAATCTCATGAATTCTTCTTAGGAAATAAATGTACCATCGACATCATAACCCCTAAGAGTACTGCAACTATAGTAATTAGTGTTCATTATGGCTCGGTGCTAAATGTTGTCCTAACTTCTCTGTCCTATGCTTTATGGACAGCTAATTAGATATTGACTCGTAGTAGAGAATCCTATTAAGTAGCAAAAAGCTGCCTCCTTACAGAGCTTTGTGGATTTGTTTCAGAAGCTGTGATTTGGATTTCAGGCTAACTGTGAAAAAGAGCTAGATTGGCTTGTAGGAATCCTGCTGCTAAACTGCAAGACAGGATATCAAACTTAACCTTTAACTTTATCAGAAGTTTGCAGCCTCCCAAATAATAAATTTGAAACAAACAACCAAAATACACACACAAAAGAATATACAATATACATAATTTTCATTATTTTAAAAATTACTTCTTCAGAAAATTGTATAGTTGTTACCACCAAATACACCTCTCAAAAAATAAGTCTTAATTAAGTTCCCATATAGACCTCAATATCTGAAAAGTACTTCACAAAACACACAAACCATCTCACTTCTTCAGGGTAGCATCTAATCTAGTTTTATACAGAGGCACAGGAGAAATGTCGTGGTCCAAAGTAAAGCAGTTTTTTAGCAGATCTGAGGTTGGACCTTCGAGATTAGATTCTCTTAACAAGACACGAGTATCTGTTTAGGAGAAGCTGGGGCCTAAAGTCTACCTAGAATGCGGTATTGAGAACTAGAAAGGGAGCAGAGGGCAGAAGACGACATGCAAAGGCTAAGAAAACCACAATTTAATTTATTAATAAGTAAAAGCTTTGCATCTTCAAAAGAGAGAAAATTCTTTTCTAGTGTTTTATTACCTGAAAATACGTTTCTGATGGCTTGTATCTATCCAGCACAGGAACAGCAAACTCCACGTTATCATTTTTCTTATAGAGCTCATGTTTAACTCTCAGAAAAACACTGGAAAAACAGTCAAAGTCACACGGCTACAAGAAAGGAAGAACAAGAAGTTGCGGAAATATCTGGGCATTAAAATATAAATGTCTTCATACATGTCAGCTCTGTTCCAGCTTCTATCATCTGGCATATTTAGGGACGTTCTGGCTCAGATGTTTTCTCTGGGCCTCTGTGTTTGATAGCCATCAGTGGACCATAAGCTTGTCAAATTTTGGATCTTTGTATACATTTGGCTCCCATGACATCCCCTGGATAATGTGTAAAGTTACGCATTGTGAAAAACAGTTTCCTTATGATTGCTTTAATCTTGTAGAGCTCCATGCATCTCCTACAGTTCTAGGATTAGAAATACTTTACATACACACAAAAGGATGAGAGTTTGATTTATAGCAATACAAACCAAAAAGGCACATGACATCTGCCTCAGCTGTAAAACATGCTCAGCAAGTCTTAACACAGAGAAGACCCCACCCCACTGTACTATTTTTGCATTTCAAGAAGGATTCCTCATCATGCAGATTCTGTTAAAAAATCCTATCCTGTTAACCCTTCTTTCTGTAGTAAGTCTGACCAACATCACCTACCAGCACGTAAAGCTGCAGCTCAGAACACATGTGCTCGCTGACCAACAGCTTTCCACTTGTTGTGGTGTTCTGATCTTCAAACTGTACTCTCCTCTTTGCCATTTTCACATCTAAGTCCACCATGTAGACAAGGTATAACTGTGAAAACTCTGCAAGATTTTCAAAATCCTTTGTTAGATATACCAGAAATTGTCCTCAGTGTAGGACTGTAGATTTCAATCTGATCACAACTCCCAGTTATTACCTTGCTGAGACACTGGTAAAGCTGAGACTGTATCAAAACATAGTTCTGCTGTAACAATGCTGTTATTTTGGAAAATTAGGATTGTCTCAGGGTTGAATCTCATGCTGGTGAGAAAGTGGGCAACTGGTCTCGAGCTAGTCAGTGAAGAACAGATAAGGAACAGAATCAAATACAAATTTTTGAACTGAAACGTTACAGGGAAAATGTTTTAAAAAAGCCTGGCAACAAGAATAAGAACTGCTTACTATTTCTATGGTATTTCACCTGGACCAAGCAGGCCTATTTACAGGAGTTCCAGTTTCTGCTGGGAACGTTCTGAACACACAAAATCCCAAGAGTCTGAAGGAACAGACAGCCAAAATACACCAATATGGCTAGAGTTTCAGAATTAAACACCGTGTTTATGTTTCCATTAGATAAATACCCTATCTAGCTGTTCAAATTCTCTCTTTATCTACAATTTGTTTTAAAAAAAATGCAAGAACAAAATCAAATCTGTCTGCCATGTCTTAGCCTTCGTGAACTTCATGGGTCACCCAGCTACCAGATGATGATTGAATATGAGGTACGGTCTGTCAATATTTTTTTATTGTCTAAATGACCTACGTTATGAGCGCTGAACTGCAGACATCGAGGTCTTTTTAGACCTAGTTCTATGTTAATCAGTTCATGTCCACTATGTCATGCTTATTCAGAGCTTCAGACATACAAAGGCAAAACCCTTTGCAGCTTCAACTAAAGGCTTTACGTTTTATATCATTTCTAGCACTGGGAAATATTTTTTTATATCCCTCTGATGCTGAATTGAAAATAGAATCATTACACAGTGCTTGGAACACACATTCTATATTTGTCTTTGAAGCATTTCCCCAGCCCACTACAAAATAGCACTTATTACCTACCGGAGCACAATCACGTTCTCCAGTGATCCTACTGTAATATCACGGAGACCATCATTAGTGATATCAAAGCCACCATCAATGGATTGTCCAAAATACCGGAGTCCTGAAGAAATTTCAGAGGCTTTTACTCTCTAAAAAGGGGGGGACACAGCAACAAACATAAGTCAGGGTCTCTCTCCTGTCCTTGGGAAAATACACTTTTCATGAGGCTGCTGTGAGAAGGATTTTGTAACACTCCTGAGATGCAAAGTATTGACTCTTAACGCGTGTAATGCATGGGCAGGCTTGCAAAAGACTATGCTGTTCTATAGGCGGCACCTGAATCCAGCTCCCTTGCCTAAGCAGACAGGTGAACAATTACAGTTAAGGAGCAGCTCTGCTGCAGAAACCTGTCGAGTCACGTAAACCATCTGACATCTGCAAATTTCTCACCCATCATTGTAAATGAGACATGGAAGTCTGTCCTCCCAGCCTCTTGCTATAAAAACACAAGCTTTCCTATCTCAAGGTGTACCAGAGGCAATTTCCAACGAGACACATACTTGAGAAAAAGAGCTCTTGATCTTGTCTTTATCACCATTAAAGATGTAAATGCTGCCAAAAGAGGAACTGTTTGATAGCTGATCTTCAAGGGGGGCTCCAACTGCAATATCTTCATATCCATCCCCATTGATGTCTCCAATGCTGGCCACTGTAAACCCAAACCTTGCAAAAGGAGAGGTCACCTGGGCATTTAAATGTCCTTTCAAGGTGAGTAAACCAGTCTGAAAAATATCCGAGAAGGAAATCCGTTTATAGCAAATGTAGCATGAGTAGCTCTTACATTAAAAAAAAAAATCTTAGTGCACACTCATAATGCTTAAAGATAACAGTAAAGCCCTAAATATTATAAGTTCAAGATACCAGCTGACACTCTGAACAAAAACTCAATCCTTCTACATCAAGAGCTTGCAAATTCTCCCACAGAAGCAGTGTCTCTGGACAGCCCTATGCAAGCAGACACACTGAAGCACTGTCTTTTCTTAAATCAATAGCAGATGGAGATATGCTCAGCTTGTTTCACAACAGAAACCATCCCATCTTCTCTACCCTATTACAGAAATAAGCCGCAAGAGGGTGCACGTTATTTGAATTCTAACAGATGCCCAGACTGTTGTTTTCTGCTTCCCATCATCATGTACATGCCCTGGGCAAATTTTAGCCCTGCACCAAAGAGGGTTTTCTCCTGGTCTGCTGTTAATGTTTGCTTCTCATTCTAAATGACGCAACTAACTTAGATCCTGTATATTGTGTAATGGATCCTGTAGCTAGGCCCACAAAACATTTCGTTTTCCACGAGTCCCAAGGGGCAAAGCTTTAGCAGCTACCCATGCACACGTTTATCGCAAGTATTGCAAAGAACACTGCTCGGCAGAGCAAGGTCTACACCAACAAATTGCCTGTCTAGAGGCAAATGCCATGATTTTATCACACTGTGACAACAGTATACCTTAGGTACAAAATGGTTTTATTTCTTTATTTATTTCTCTTTTATATTCCAATGACTAAGACCGGACCACTGGCTTCATTCTGCAGTCCTCTACCATACAGGGAGAGCACATTCAGTGAGAGCACAAAGGAGGAATGTTTTATTTGTCACTACTTAGGCATGGTTGGAAAATCCCCAACATGGAGTGTTTACGCTACCAGTGTTTTTACCTCTGTCTCCAGGCGATAGACGTAAACCCTTCCTTCTTCCCCTCGAATGTGATAAAATGGAGCTCCAACAAGGAGAAGATCTGTCACCCCATCATGGTTCACATCAAGTGGGCAGAGTTCAGATCCAAAATAAGATCCAACCTGTGCTCCAGAAAAAGACAAGCAGCCCTTTCACTGGAATTCTCTATATATAGCTTTGTAGAATTAGTGTCCTTTGCAGCACTAAGGCAATTTTTAGAACAAAACATCGCATATCTACTTATATGTGGATCATTTCCCTATTATTTATTTTATTACAGCCATCCTCAGGGACAGATCCTGCAACCAGTTTAGCAGTAACAAAATCATTATTCAACAATTTGACAGAGGAAAAAGACTACCACAGTTGGTGACCTTTCCCCAGGAGCCATGAGAACAGAACAAATATAGTACACCCCATTTAGCTAAACTTCTTCCCAGTCTTCTTCTGAATTTTGTAATTTCTTCTGACGTTCCCAGAGTGAACAAAGACTGCGTAATCCACAGCTGGCTAAGTCAGATATGTGTGTAAGGATATAAGTGTGTCTGGAGGAGAAAACGCAGCTGCTGTTTGAGCAAACAAGGTGCACGCAGCCCACCTGACCCCCAGGGACGTGACTGCCCCGGGTGAGTGAAGCACAGTACCTGTTCTCCTTGCAGGGTTTGTTTTAAGTGTCCATTCTGAAACACCAACACCTTCCCTCTCATGCTGTGCCGTGGAGCTCCAGCCACGTACAAGGGTCCATACGGCGTGTGTACCGCTGCCACGCTGTATCCTGGTGCATTCACACAAGAAGCAAAAATAGCATACGTTACCAGCACCATACTCTACGCCTGAAGGAAAACAGCCCGCAGATTTTGGTCTGAGAGATAGACCTGCACATTCAATGAGAGCCAAGAGTTCACACCGTGTCTAGTTGTTGTGGCCCGTGGTTTTGATTACAGACCATGTCATTAAAATATCGATTAGAAAAAAGAAGTTAACTTTTCTGAGAGAAAAGCCAGCGAAGCTGAGGTTTTCCTCTCGTAGCTTGTCAGGTAATTGAATAAATTACTGGTCTGAAAAACCTGCTTGAACTATTAATGACTTTCATAGCATTTGTCACAGTTCCTGAGCGATTATCCAAAGTGCATGCTTTTTTTTTTTATTATTATGTCTGCAAGCTGGAAGGTTTATCACCCTTCACAGAAGTGAAGAAAACACTATACTCTGTATAGAGTGCAAAAAGGGATCTGTTAAAGGGCTTCTGTAATGGGAGAAGGATTATCCTGACACAAACATTCCACAGCACCTCATACTACCTTGTAAGACTTCGAGGCCAAGGCTACAGTCAGGACATACAGGGCTCATAAGGCTATAAAGCGTTGGGGTGAATAACCAAGGCTTTATTTGTCACGAAGCCAAGAACAGTATTGATTCACAAGCTATTTCTTCTCCAGACACTCACAACAAGTGAAATATTTATTCTTATCAGCTCTCAAAAATGCCTTTCATTGCAAGTATTCTTACACAGTGAAACCAAATGGCGTTTTAACAGAATAATACCACAAGGCATCATAACTCATAAGAGAAAACAAGTCGAATCTTCCCAACAACAAGGCGAAAGAGAGCATTTTCATCAGAATCTTTCCCTGCTAGAGAAAATATTCAAAATCCAGCAAGATGCTGCAGGATGTGGTCTTCTTCAAGTAAATGCTGTCAGTGTCAGCACACTGCACTAAACACAAACAGACGAAGCAAAACTGCGGTCAAGTTGTCATTTGATCTCAGTGAGTGGTAAGCTGATTACCTAAGTAACTGTATTTTGCTTTTTTGGCTTCTTCTTTGGATTCATTCAGGAAAACAGCTGTCTTGGTTGTCAGATCATACAGCAGAATTCCACCAGACCAGTCAAAGGCCCCCACCGCACCAAACATTAAGACTTGCTGCAGAAGAAACATACTGCAAATTAGAAGAGATGAACACAGAGCAATTGCCAGCACTAGTGACCGCTAACTAAACCGCTTTGCAGAGCACAAGGAGCAACGTCTTCTGGCTTACAACTCCTGCACTCTTTCCTAAATGCTGTAGTAGCTTGGGCAGTCCTGCCAGCTCCTGTCAGATACTGAAGACAGACAAGGTGACTGCCCAGCACCAGAGAAGCAGCTGCACATTCCCCACCTCACTACACGATTTCTTTTTTATCCTTGCAACCAAGGCTGCTGAGTGTTCATTAGCCTCCTCACAACACACTATCTTCCCCTCCTGACAAGGACAGAGATCATTCTTGTCTTGGGTGGACCAGGGTTTTAGGCCAGAGGATTCTGAAAGAGGAGAATTATTTTATTTGCAACATGACGGAGAGAGAATTGTGCATTGGAGATGTGAATGCTGGCAAAATCAAATCTGTCAGCTGGAGATAGCTCTTTTGCCCAGTGGAATAAAAAGCATCCAGTGGTTAGAACAGGGGTCACATGAGATAAATCCCATCTTAAAATAAAATTCACTGCTGACTGACTATATAAGTGATATTTTTACTTATTGACACATTCAAAACAAGCAGTGGCTTGCAAAGGAGATCTGACTACATGGGTCTCACACTTCTGTATCACCATCATTTCTTGTGGGACACCTCCTGACTCCTTACACGTATTGAAGCAGCAGCACAGCACACAACTGTTCAGCTAGGTTAAATGCAGAACACTTACCTTATCCAAGATCTGCACACTGAAACCAGCTTGTGCAAGCTGATACTCCAGAGCATCACCCTGCGTACCTGAGGATGCGATAGAAACAGGGTAAGCCCCTTTCTCCATATTTCTCAAAAGGTACTAATGAAATAGAAAGATTGCTGTTTACCTTCTATACCAATAATACTCTGCTGCAGGGTTGAAAGCAGCCCATCTAATGCCGAATAATTGGTCACCTGGAATACATTAGTGTCATCTGGACCAGATGCAATTAGCCGCAATTCATTTAGGGCCTTTGGTTTTTTGAAGGCATCTCCCACCTGCAGAAGAGATGCAAACCAATCAAAAGAAGCAACCTTTAGAGTACCCCTACCTCCACCTACTTCATTCAACAGTTTGTGGTAAAAACCTCAGCCTCAGTCACTATGCGTAAACCCAGAAATAGCAATTGCTTTGGAAGCCAGTGAATTGGACGGTCTCAGTGTCTCCTAGAGCCAAACCTTTACAAAACCTCTTCATGTAACTGGCTGGTGCTGCGTTCAGGGTATATACCTTTGTTGTACCCAAAAACTTTGGAAATCAGCAATTTACAAGACAAAATTGAACATTTTCCTGTCCTGAAAGAATGAAAAGAGATAGCAGAAAGATTATTTGAGGAGAGATGTAGCATGTCTGAAACCAAACTTCAGACTTCAGGAGAAAGCCTTGTTGACAAACTAACACATGGGCTAATTTGCTGGCCAAGTTAAGAATATATCAGAAGTTTTGTTATAAAAAAAACCTTAAGTTTTTAAGCATGCACTTCATCTAGAATGTAGCCTTAAATCCTTGACCTAGTTCTGAGTCAGGAGCACCGTGATCGAAAACAAGTGATGAACAACGACCCCTCGGTTCTGCTGTTTTGTCCTTGGGTGGGTAGGTCAGAAAACCTAATTTTTATCTATCGCTTTCACATTTTCCAGAATAATCACACTCTGTAGAGCTAGACTTGACTAAGGTTAAGTACTTTGCCAGATTCCGTCATTCTAGAAAGATTTTTCTAAGCTTTCTACAAGGAAGAATGAGATGCTCTGATCTACTGAAAGCATGACTCTGTTCTGAACAGTCTGAGAGTAAGTGGATACAGGACACTAGGTGTAACAAGGAACAAACATGGGCATGTAATTCACACTACATAGATTACAGTATCTGTTCATACCGTAGCTTTAGCTTTCACCTCCTGATTTGATACATGCCTCTTCCCTGATTTACTAGAACTATGCATAGATCAGTTTCTCCTTTTCTCTGCCCCTGGTGCTACCAAGAAATGGAAGGAAGATATAACCCAAGTACATCCCCAACTTACCCCAATGGCATAGCGCTCGATTCCTGCCATTTTCGGTGAATTTATCACTGTCGTCAAGTTCATTTCATCCAGCAGTATTTCCCCATCTGTAAGCACAATCATGATCTTGGCTGCATCCTTGCGCGACCCATGACTTTCAGTGAAGATAGAATCCCTGATAAAACATCAAAACAAAGAACTTGGGAAGAAAGTTGAAGGGTTCCTCCTTGAGATGGAAGGAAGTGTCTTGTTGAATTATGCACTTGCAACTAGCATTCACAGCAAGGAGGCAAGAAAATTTCTTTCATATTCACACATCTTAAAAATACCAGGTGCTGTCTCCCTTTCCATTACTTCCCGAGCACCAAGAATTATGCACCGACAGTTGTCTTTTATAACGCTTAACACATGGCACAGGAACTGCTGCTGCTGTTCAACCATTGCCAGGTAAGTGACTGCTTTCAGGACCTGACTGTCCACAGAAGTCCCTCTCCCTTACACAAGAAATGTCCCAGAAATTCATCCCCTTCATTTCTTGTGCTCTTTCATTTGTTACTTACAGGACATGCTGAATGGCAGATGCTGTTTTTGTCACATTGCACACCTGCACAATATCAAGTACTTTCTGGAGGGTGGCACGAGGGTCCCAGTTTTCTCGCAGGTCGAACTCCGTTCTGATTTCAAACCCATACTGTACCACTGCAAAATCACACTGGAAGGAAGCAGCACATAAGCACCTGCTTCTGACAACTGCTGATTCAGAGAAAGAGGGTTATCTGCAACAACTAGCCCAGAAATCCCAACAGAAACACTAGCCAGACTATGCAGAAAGGAAGATTTTTTTCATGAGAAAGTGGCTTTTAAATACGTCTAGTGCAGACGTAGAGATCGTTGTAAGTATATTACACCTGAGGAAAACAAAAGCACAATCAGTACAGAGAGAAAAATTGTTTTGAGAAACACTGATTTGTTTTTAAGTCCTTGCATTTTCCTGCTGTTTGGGCCGTGTGCAGGTTGTACAGGGGATTATCTGTGATATTACTGAATTGTTCCTTCATTGCTCCCTGCTGCATGCTGTCTTTCCTTGGAGTACTCCTATTCCAGGATGATCTGATTACCAAAGACAGTCTGGAGAACGGGAACATTTCTTCATTTTGTATTTGCACAACACCTAACGTAAGATTTCTTCCTTCCACTTGCAAATAACAAGTTAAAATATGCTGATGCTTGGAGCATTTGAGAGGTAGAGACTTTTCTAAAGTCGGTGTGTGGATCACACTTCTCAGCCTCAGCAGAAAAAGCAGCAGAGTACCTTCATGCAGAATACAATACTGGAGCTAATGAGACTGGCAAGGTGCACGGCTGAAGACGCAGTCCAATTGTTGCTTCTGCAATTGCAGGTACAGATGTTACAATATAGGAATAGAAACAGGAAATCAGAAGAAAGTCATGACTGTCACCTTACAAGAAAGCAGAGATGGTACTCGCTGGGCTGCAAGTATGGCAGCGTAGCAAAGCTAGGGATTTCTGAGCATACAAATCAGACTTTTTGTATCTGCAGCGTTCTCGGGATCGAGACTGGGAACGTACTGCTAAAATGTAAGCAAAATTATGCCGAAAACACATGCAAGTTGTGGAAGTGCTTTTCCATCCTAATGGAAACAAACTTGTGTAGTCTCAAATTCTGGTGAAGAGGCAGCTTAAATAAAGCACAGCACATTCTTCAGCCTGCTAAAGAAAGAGAATAGGGAGTACCTCAAAGCACTTCTCATACAGTGTTTTCATCATCTTGTGGATAAATGCTTTTGCTCTTTCAAAATCCTCTGGTTCAATGCTCCCTGATCCATCCAGAATAAAAGCAATCTCTGTTCCAGAAGCTGCACAGCATATGGAAAGTAAGGGAATGAGGAGAAGGCAATCAGCACTCGGTCAGGACCAAGTTCTTTACCCAGTGTTATTGATCAATGCACAAGTAATCTCACTTGAACAAGAAACTGAACTGCACCAAGACTGCTCAGCCGTCATTTCAGCATGAGCTACAGCTCAGGTCTGGCAACTCACAGTACAACGACTCCCCAGACTTTGTCAGTCCATAGCATGATTCTGCTAAAAGATACTTCACCACGTACGCAAGCCATTTTCCTCCTCCTCCTCTTTGTCCTGCTCCATCCAGGAAGGGAGCTTGCTGCCACCACTGTCATCAGCGTTTCTGTGCTCTGGTGCTTCAGTTGGAATATTTTCAGCTGAAACAGGGAACGAGTTTAAGCAAAGGTGACAGGGCAGTGGGAGAGAAAGCAAAAGGTGGACTAAAACCTTGCATTATTGCCTACGCAGTGTTCCTGCACCTTGCTGCGTGGCAGCTGAACTCTTCCTGCAGTCAATATTGCTTTGAGGCGCAAGACTACAGGTGCTATGGGAATACTCATGAGTTTTGAAGGCTGTGGGGATCAGGACTGCATCTTAAAACTACAGCTACAGTTCAAGAGAAAGAAACTGCTCTGAGCACACCCAGAAGTGTAAGTATCATAACAGAAACACTGAACATGTGGTGAATGTGTGTACTGTAAAGCACCTTATTTCTGTGCTGATGTTATGGCTGCAGGTCGCAGACACCAAATGTGATCTCTTGTCCTCTCGCTTGGCTGGCGGAGGAGGACTGTTACTAGCGTAACAGAAATCATTTTTGTTTGTTTTGCTGTTGCTGGGCAAGTGACTATGAGAACAGGTAAGATCTGGAGATGTATTTACATTCCTTGAGCAACACAACTATCCACCATTACAGATCCACTCTATAAGTTACAGAGCAGACAGATGTGTTAGGAGCGGGATTTCTTCTACCTGAATCATTCAGAGTCTCTCTCTCCAACTCTGAAAGGAAACTGTCGAAATCTTCATATGCGGACAGCACGAACCAGTCACTTCTAACTTTCTGTAGCTCTTCTGGGACCCACTGGTTGCTTATGAACTCTCCAATCTAGGGAGAAAAGCCATCAGACAGGGAGATTGAACACATTTCATACACAGACAAAAAAACCCAACAAATTCCCAAATTGCCATTAAAAACTTTAAAACTCTGAAAAGGGAGAGAGTTTGCTGACAGCCTGGGAAAGCCATGCTGATCCTAGATTCCACAGAAAGCCCTTATTTGCAAAGAAAAAAAATAATAAAAAGCTCTAGAGCCACACGACATAGACAACTTAAGCATCTTTGTTCTTAGGATATATTCCTTAACCTCCTTCAAAATAAGCTCTCTGGCATCAAGATGGGGGCCTGAGCGAATAAAAGGAGCCAGGGCATCTCAGACTGGATATCCTGCAAGTTTAATGCATGACTACTTTTTCTTCATCCACCGCTAAAAGCATAAGAGCAGACACATGGGATGGATGGAAACATCGCTCCCCATATATGTGCTTTGATGCAAAAAAGTGTGACTTTGATGGTGCTTCCTACTCACCCCAGGAGCATAGAGTTTGACCTTAGCCATTTCCAGAGAGTTCATCACATTTCTCAATCTATGGTTTTCCAGAAACACTTGCCCAGACGCCATGACAATTATTATCTTGTCATCAGTCTGACCGGAGTCATGGTTTTCAAAGACTTTATCCCTGTGGAAACAGAAGCCTAGAGGTATTTCATAGGACAAGCCACGTCTGTGGAGCTAGAAATGTCAGCGTTGGTGGCAGAGCGCTGACGTTCATGGAGCTCTCAGCCCACAAGAGTACAGATGTGCAAAGCAAACGTGCACAAGGATTTATGCTTTCCACAGACATTGGCTGTCCACAACTGGTAGCTCTGACTTCATGAGCACTTTCACAGGTAACGTTGGGGCTTTTTTACAGTGCGGGTCAATGTTGTTAGAGTCATGTTACTGAGAAGAAAATGGAATCAAGAGGGAAAGCATGACTCCCAGAGATGCAGCAGATCAGTGAAAAAGATGGGAAAGGTCTTGGGTCTACAAATGAACACATGCTTCAAGCAAGACCCAAGTGACTGAATTTTCATTCTGAAGCCTCTGTGTCAGTCAGGAAGGATTTCTCAGTCTCTTGGCAATTTCTCCTTGTAGACCTGATGGTCAGACAGACTCATTCACAAGTCTTAGCTGGCAGAGCCTGTCACCAAGAGAAGCACTGGAAAAGTAAGGACTTTGAGAGTGCAAGATAAAAAAGAGTAGAAGGGAGGTGCAGGAGGTTGGATTGATACACATGAAACACAAGGCATCACTTAAGTATTCCTGGAGCTTCTTGAGACATGTGAACTCACAACACATGCTGCAGTGTGGCTGCAATGTCAGTCCGTGAGCTCTGCTGCTTGATGTTTCGGACTTTGAAGAAAGCAGTTAGCCTGTTGCAGCTTTCTTGCAGGCTCAGTTCAGTTTGGATCTGTGCTCCATACTGCACAACAGCAAACCTGATCTGGAGAAAGCACAGCCAGAGCTAGTTAGATAGAATCTAAGGCAGTATTCCCAAGTCCCTCAGAATGCCAAGTTTGGTTCTGAACTTTACTGCACAAACACAGAAAGCATATATTGCAAGTCACAGGTACAGCAATTGTCTTTATCCCTCTGTCTCTATCACACATTTGTATTCTGGTGATCCTTTTTGGATCAGCCCCAGGAACTGACTTCATTTTCTTTGCCTCAAGAGAATGATTTCTCTGTCTGAAGTTCCTGTATTTATCTATCTGGCTAGACCTTTTGCGACCATGCAGCTCAACCTCACTTTGTCCCCAGATATTTAAATCATTTAAAGTAACGGCTTATAAGCCCCATTCCTTATTTTTGTGTGCTGTTTCAAGGTGCCCTCAGAGGTTTGCCTGGTAAAATATCTAAGCATGCTTCTGGCATGAAAACCCAACCCTAGCTATTCCACTTCCCTCTTCAGCTACTCCTCCTTGGCTCACTACCATTTAACTCTTGCATTAGAATATGTAGAATTATTACCATCAACATGAAGTTTAAAAAACAATGATTATGTGAAACAGGAGACTTTCCATTCTTCATTCAAGCTCTGATCCACCCTGCCTATCAGATTATGAGACTCTATGGAGGTTCACGCACCTTCGAGCATTTCTGCCACATTGACTTCATCATATTGAGGACAGAAGTCTTGGCCTTTTGGAAATCATCTGGCTTGGTGTTCTCTGATCCGCCCACAATGACAGCAATCTCCATTCCCAGTTCTGTCAATGCAGTTAAATATAAAAGGACATTTGAAGGGACACTAAACAGCCTAACATTTAGCAAGGGTTCAAGAACATTGACATATTATTAAACAACCAAAAATTTGACCACAGTACCATCCAGCCATTCCAAAAGCAGGTCTAGCTGGTGATGTGGTCTACACCATAGTGACAGGTTGTAATTTTTAAAAATCTCAGTTAGTGATGACTGTAACAATGATTGAAATTTACCGTTACAAATAACCTTCAAAACCTCCACCTTTTCCCTCTCCAGCTCTCTCCCAACAGATAAATGCAAGCTGCTTCAAACTCAGCTAATACAGAAGGAAGTAATGCTAGTTCCTGCCCAGTACCTACCTTTGCACATGTGGTTGTTCCCTGCGCTGCCAAAGAGCTCACCACAAGCACCGCTGGTATCAGTAATCTCATCGTTGCTGTTTTTACTTTGAATGTCGTCTAATTTGGTCTCAACTAAATAATTTAAAAAGCAAGAAAAAAATACACTCTACCTTTTCAAAATATTCTTCTAATTAACACACCTTAAACTCGGGATCTGTTTTCACCCAGGCTCCCAGACTTGCAGAAGAACTGAGGATCAGACTGTTAATAGCAGTTAGACAACTGAAGATGGAATGAGACCATCTAGGTGTCTTAATTTAAACTTGTCAGCTTCTTTGCGGTGACAGCAAGAAGCAGAGCAAGGCTAGACAATCAGACCAGCTCTCTGCTCCCTTGATTAAACGCCCAATAGCCCAGTTAAGTTGGAAGGAACAGCCTTAAGCATCCAGGCACTTTCAAAAATCCCAGAGGATGTTTGTCACATCCATCCACTAAGAATGTTGATGCTTTTCTAGATTCTGGGTTAAGAGCTGGATCTTTTGGATGCATGGGACACCACAACAGAAAATCCCTGCTGCTGTGTGCTAATTTTCATGGCTGAATCTTGTAACCCTGTTGAAGCCACTATAATACATGTGAAAATTCAGCTCTAGGTCTCTCCCAGTAGACAACAGACCTTGCTGATTAGGAACTGAGAAGGCCCTGCTGTTAGAGCAGAGCCTCATGCTGTTGTTTCTGTCCCTCTGCAAAGGCACAGTACTGGCTTTGCTCATATACCCATCTTGGTGAGGTTGAGGAAAGCTGCGCTGCGCAAGTCGGTGGTGAGCAGAGTACAGACTCCATTCATTTCCTCGGTAGTGGTGAAGGCTCGGCGGTGCTTCTTCTGCAGGCAAACCTGTGGGAATGGCAGGGANAGACAACAGACCTTGCTGATTAGGAACTGAGAAGGCCCTGCTGTTAGAGCAGAGCCTCATGCTGTTGTTTCTGTCCCTCTGCAAAGGCACAGTACTGGCTTTGCTCATATACCCATCTTGGTGAGGTTGAGGAAAGCTGCGCTGCGCAAGTCGGTGGTGAGCAGAGTACAGACTCCATTCATTTCCTCGGTAGTGGTGAAGGCTCGGCGGTGCTTCTTCTGCAGGCAAACCTGTGGGAACGGCAGGGAAGTCTAATTAGTGATGAGCAAATCCATAGACAGAGGATGACCGAAGATGCCACCTGACAAACGTTCAGCATCCCTTGCACAGCACTGAAAGCCTAGTGAGAGTAAAAAAGCACCTTCCCTGGTGTGACCTCTGCCACATCAGGTTACCCAGGACTTCAACCCTGCGCTGAAGCAAAGAGTGGGGCTGGGGGGGCCCACCGGACTGAGATGTTAGCCTCCAAATCGGTGGCTCTCCTAAGCCACCTCTGCCAATCCCCCCTTTTCCTATGAGCAGGAGTAGCTGCAGTGAAGTACAAGGCCCACTGCAGTCCTCAGCCAACAAGAAGGGCCCTTCTCAGTTTTCCCTCCTGGCTGGCAATGCACCAGCTGGCTTTCCAACCAGCCAGTATCGAGCCAAGAACTTTCAGCCTTTGTCCTTCTGTTATATCTGCTCATTTGCATTTCCCAGAAGAAACACACAGCACTTTGGAAAAATACAGTTGTTCCCAGCCATGGATATTTTCAGGCCCTTACCAGGATCCAATCTGCATTCCTGTCAATAGCTATGCCACCATCCTGGACATTTTTGGAGCCTTTAATTTTTCCTGAAAGTGAATGAATGAAAAACAAGAACAGAATTTAAATGGATACCATACTTGTAGCCTTTCTCTGTATTTACTCTGTCTGCCCAAGGCTGACAACTACTGAGGTTAGCTATACCTGCTCTCCTAGAAGGAAGACTCAGAATTAACATTATCAGCAACTGCAGCAGTAACGAATATGCTGGAAACAAAAAATTTTGCCTTGTATTTCAACAGAGTTTAGGTGAAGACTTAAGCTGTGGCAGAAAAGGTCTTGCAGCCTCCAGACACATCACTCCCAACCATTGGGACCGTGGGTTTGCATTTCTTTGTGAAGTGCTGATCTACGGGACCTAGCAGCATGCCCAGTTCTCTCTGAAACACCCAGCCTCTGCACCCGCCTTGTGCCTGTGGCAAAGTAAGCGTTTGGAAGGGGAAGTGGGACTGTACCTCGCAGGGGTATCTCCTGGCACTGGATCTCCTCCCGCAAAACAGCACACTTCCTCAGCCTGCCCAGCCCTTTGTCTACTGAGGAAGTAGCAAAAATCCTGTAGAACAAGAAAAAAGGCAGAAAAGGAGGAAGGTGGCACAATCAGGCAGAGTCCTTTGGCAGTGTAGCGCAAAACAATCATCTGTGCGCCAGGGTGGCCACCCATTATTCTGACAATGTCTCTTAATTAACTGGACTCCAGCGTGGTTTTGACCTGCATCAGCCACTAAAAGGAAAACACTTATTTTCTCCTACAAATCATCATCCTTCCCATTACCTGAACTATGAAATCAAGGGAGTTATCCCAGACAAAGTCTGCAAGTGACTTGCCCATAAAATACAGGAGGTAAAGGGAGGCCAGTGGTGCAGTGAGAAAGCCCAACCTCCATACGAGGAAATGGCAGCTCTTGCTGTATGAAATGGAAGCTGTTCTTTGAGTCAGCCAATTTCTGCTCAGGGGGTAGAAAAGTTTCTTTACTCTGAAACTTAAAATAGGCCGCCTGCTACACAGCCTGAGCAATCTGCTCAGCATAATATAGGTTATCTCTATAGTAACCACTTGTGGTTGGCTTCTATTCACCAGTCTAGCCATACACTTCTCTTCCCCTACAGACCCAATTAGTCAAAATACAGCAGTTTCCAGCTCTTTATGGTCATTAGACGAAGCTCACAATGTAACTCTTGACAGCTGGTGGGTGCCGTGACTGCTGCAGCCCCAGAAATGATGCAGTATGCCAGGAAGTACTGCAAAAACTCAGCTGCTTGTTTCTGCCATTTGGTTAAATGAGCAGACATCCTTTCTGTACAGTACCACAACTTAGCTGTGGGTGAGGGAAGAAGCATCGCAAACACTCACAGGCTGACAATGTACACCTCACACCGATGAAGCTCTAACACCACTCATCAGCCCCTGAGAACCCAGGAACAGTTCTGGGTCCCAGGCATAGCAACCTGTGCTAACAGTTGTAGAAAGTGAGAAGCTACGTGTCCTCAGGACACACTCATTCATAGAGACCTGGGAAGTGTGGGTATGTTTTAATTTCTTCTGTTCCTTACATGGTTGTGTTCCCATCCAAGTGCTGAAGAACCGTGGGCCACAACAAAGAGGCTGTGTGTGGTGTCATCCACGTCTTGCCAGTGTCAATATTAAAGCTCCTCGAGGACTTGACCACTGAAAACAAATAAATAAATGCGCACAGACTGTGATCTGTAGAGTCATAGCTAACAGGCTCTTGAGCCAGCTGTCCCTGAACCCTGCCCACCACGACAGCAGAGGCAACTGGTGGGAGGGAGATACCAAGCCATGGAGATTTCACTGCCTTAGATTAACACAGGACTTTCTCACCCAGCCTAATAAAAAACTAAGTAATGCAAGTCCTGTTGTTCTGTTCCAAAAGTCACAAAACATTCCTACTAGCTGAAGCTGATAAGCCTGTGTTTGGGCAGGAGAGGAAACAAAACTCCAGGGCTTGTGCAAGGTGGCACCAGTGGATTCACTTCTTCTAAAGCTGATATTCAAAAGACCAAGACACTGAAATCCATTAGATGGCAGTTTAGGTAGCAGCAGGGATTGTGCCCCACAAGAATAGCATTGTCATAAACCTGGTAAGAAGAGAATGTTGATTTTGTGGGTTAACAAAAAGCTCAAAACTTGGCAGCAAGGGAGCAAACTGGTGCCAAATGTGATGAACTCCGCTAAGGATGCAGCTCTACTAGAAGTCCAGTACCTTCTCAAAATAGATATAAAACAGCCATCAAAAAAAGAGAAAAATTTCTACCTGTTATTCACAGAGCTGCAACTGAATTGGCATCCTACAGGTAACTGGGGTTTTCTGCCTGAATGCACTTCCTTCTTGCAAGGCAGCCCACAAAAAAGGTGCTGATTTCGGTGTTTTAAGCTGTAAGACTCTGTGGCAAGCCAATCCTTATTGCTGTTCACGCCCCAGCTCTTGATTTCTGCAAGCGTGTTAACACTTCAGTAAATGCACAGGCTGGGAAGATAAGTATACTTGAATCAAAGTGACAGACTGAAAATGTCACCAAGCAGGATGCGTGAAAGGCAAGCTACTATAATAAATGCTGTAAATTCATGCACTGAGCTGTACTGTATCACCAAACCTCTGTCAATCACGTGACACCTTTGAAAACTTCACAGTAATCTCAGGAACAAGCCCAAGTGACTCCAGTCACAAACCCTGTCCCTGTTTGAAACTAGAACAAAAGAAAAGTACAAAATCTGATTTTTACAAATTAACCCAGCCTAAAAGCCTTGCTCTGAATGCTCAGACTCCAACTCTAGAAGTTGTAGGTTGAGCCTGCATTTAAACACAGTCTAGCATTTTTCATATAACCTCTGATGTACTAACAAGAGGCCAAATTCTGTCCTTGTGTCCATCAAGAGTCTTTCCTGACTCTAATTCTAGTCGGGGCTGAATGTGAGCTCATGCAATCAATTCCATGTCATTTCCCAGCCTCTCTATGAGAGCACAGGTGAAAGAAGTGAAATGCCGCAATCAGAGGAATGACATGAAACGTGCAAATACGGTGAACTTTCAGTCTTTGCTTCTGCTTCCTGAAACGTCCCATAGTTCAGGCACACAACACGCCTTTCAGAGTGCAGGCACACCATCCTGAGCTACCAATCCCATTTTACCAGTTAAAACGCCTAAATTAACTCCGAGAAGCTCCTGGGCATCTGCGTGTGTTTCTGCTGTAACAGCGCCAGCCTAACAATACCACACACTTACAAAGGCTTCCAGCAAACTTCCTTTAAAACGAAACAAAACCAGAATTCCTGATATGCTGGAATAATTTATCTGGAAAGTTCAGCCATCTTTGAAGTTAGGGACAATTCTCTAGCAGGCAAGAAAAAGAAAACCGCTGACCAGGGAGCTAACCTCACTCTTGTGAGTGTTCCTACGCCTGTATGGCATTTGGGCTGGGAACCAGAAGCTCCTCCACTCTGCACTTAGCTCTGCCGCTGACACCCTGCCAAGCCAAGTTATTTGAACTTTTTGCTCCTGACTCTGCTTACAGGGATTTCCAACACAGACAACTCAAGGGGAGTTTAGCACTTTAGTTACTGAAATTAAGCGTACTGTACTTAAACTGAGGGGGGAGTGGGGGGTGGGGGGAAACGGTGGGTGTTGCAGATTAGCCAACTGTACAGACATATTATCTGTAGAGTTCAGATGCCGAGCACAGATCTGTCAGATTCATTCTAAGAACATAACTGAGACCCACCAGGTCAGACAGCTACATTTCTCTGCACTGCTGTTTTCATCAGTAAAACCCACAAATGCAAAAAAAAATCTTGCTAGAGAAGAGCAATAGAGAAGATCTACAGAAGCACACAAGGACAGGAGTCTCCACCAATGAGTCTACCTTAACTTTGCATAAGCCAAATTCAGAAATGTCAAGATTTGAAAAAACATTGGTAACTTCTACAGGCATATCTATTAAGGATTTATATGTTTACAAGCCGGGAGTTACCGAGGATAATGACACACACGAGAAGAAAGACATCAGCAGAAATAATACATCATCATACAACAGGTAGAAGTCAAACTTAAATAAGGAAAACAGTACAGCATAAATCCGGATAATAAATCTAAAATCACAGCAAAGCAAGCCACAGATAATAACAATATAATTAAAAGAATAAAATTCATAATTTTTTTTCCCAAACACGCTGTAAGCGTAAAGCTTGTCAGGAAATCTGTGAGGGGCACAAAAAGAATACAGAATAATATTCTTTCGGTACAGACGGAGTAGGTATGTACAGTATTGAGACTTTTGAAAAGGGAATCAGACAAACAGAAACTCTAACGTATGGAATCAAGCGAGCATTTATTTGTGGAGTTGCTGGAAGAGGAGCCAGTAACATCCCCAGTGCAGTCCATTGCTTGAGCTAATGGAGTAGCAGTGCAAGAGTGTCGCCCTTTCTGGGCAGCCAAAAGACAAATTGCTGACAGAACTGTCCCCGTGAGGCTACAGGACACAATGACATGGATACAGACTGACTCAGGAAACGTTCCTTCTAATTCACACCTATGCTTTACTTTACACAGACTTACTCCGAAATAAAGGTATTCTAAATTTTGTTTTAAAAAATCCCACACGTTCTACAGCTTTTGTTAGGAGATCAACAAGCTAGAAGACCGTGGGATATACATCTCTGAAAGCACATACTGATTAATCCCAGGTGCATCTAAAATGATGCTAGAAAGGGAACCGCATTAAAAAAAATCTCATCTACATTCTACTCTCACCTGCCTCACTACAACCAAACAGACAAACAAGTAAAAAACTATAAAAGGCCAAACATAGCTTGTTAGCTTCGTCTTTGAGAGTATAATTTCACCCAGCAGCCACTTCTCTCCCACTAAGGACGAATTATAAAACTGTTCCCACCCAAATTACGAATTTCTCTGAAACAGTACAAAAACACATTGCAAACTAAGGACTTTTCATACAAGTCCAAACATCTTGAACTTTCTACACAAGAATAATTTTATTGGCTCACATGAAGGCACCAGTCAGAGTCTCCAGAAATTACTTTGTTTCCGGACTAAGACTTTTATTTTCTAATATACGTAAAATAAATATAGATGTAAGACTCACTCATTAGGAAGAGTAGATACAGAAGCAATTTCATTGTTCCCAGCTTTAAAGTGATGGAAGGAGGAGGACTGGAGATACCAGGCAAAAGCTACTCTCTTCCTCTAATGATTCTCCAGATCTGCATGTCTGATTGTGCTTGCTGAGACAAAGTGACTCTATTGTGGATTTCCTAACTGAGGTTTCAAGGCGTATGCTAGTGACATTTTATAAAACTGCAGATGCAAAGACCTACTAAAAAGTAAACTTATGTTACTGAAAGGTAATTTTTAGCAGCATCTCCATTTCTGTCTATCAACACCTTTAATGTACCCAGAACACCAGGATCTGTCTGGAAAAGCCACTAGGGTCTATGTTTGTACTGTCCACCTTGCCCTTTGGTGCTTGCTAGGTGGATGTGCCACATCCCATCAAAATGTGCAAACAGATTGACTCAAGTGAACTCACAGCAGGGATTTAAGAGAGATGTCAGCTCTCAGATACCCCTCAGTCATTTTTTTAAAGCAAAAGCTTTCCCCCACCCTCACACACACATAGAGCACTTTGTGTTCCCCTTTTATTTCGTATATTACTGGTGCCAGAAACATTGAGGTTTTATGGCAGGATGCCCCGTGTGTGTTAAGGGATTGTGCACATCTCTTCTCCCCTCTACCAACAATTCTTTGGTTTCTGTTGATGCCTTATCTCTCTGTACTGTTGACCCTAGTCTGGGCCAGCCTAGCACAGAATTACTCCCAAATAGTTCATACTATCAGAACACTGTGCAGCAAGTATTATTTGGATGCAAGGTGGTGGGGTTAGAAGTGCTAAAGGAGCCGAAATAGCAAATGCTGAGCAATCAGAAGAGTAAACTGCATAGGAAAGCCTTCTGTAAGGTTGGGGAGAAAGCCGTTCCACAGACATGGTTCTCTTTGCCCAGAAAGTGCAAATGTTCCAAGCATTCTCAGAAAAAAGCGCAACAAATCACACAGATGCTTTCCAGCTCCCTCAAACTCTCTTCCTCCGAGGACTCCCTGTGTTTAACAACATTTGACAACTATCCTTACAGTCCAGGAACGCTGTAGTACTCCACATCTCGTGCATTTCGAACTGAAAAAAATTACTTCAAAGGAGGAAGCGAAGAAGACTCTGCACTCAGATTTCAATAAGAGTCAGGTGCCAGCCATAAGGCAGCCACAGTCGTGTCTTTCTGAGGCTTTGCCTGGCCCTGTCCGGCCCCGTTTTCACTCACACTGCTAAAACAGATGTCAGGTTGCAAAGCGGAACAGTTTTCTTTTAAAATGTCTATTCCCCCCGCCTTTTTATTTTCTTTTTAGTCCCAGAGCAACAAACAAACTTTCTTAAATATAGCAAAGAAGAACAAAACTGATAGCTAGCCACAGGAACAGTCCAGCTGAGGTATCTGCCAGCTGCATGGCTTCAGAAATAGCTCTTTGCAGCTTATGTAGACTTACATAAAGCATCTGTTCTTTGTCTGAGCCCTTTTGCTTGTCACATTTCAAAGACTTCTTTTGCTAGCTACAGAGGCAACGGAAAATATGCTCAGTTGCAAGTGGGGTCACAAAAAGATGAAGAGAGAAGGAATCAGCCAAGACACAGATGCACCTCCCCATACTGGCTTGAGAGCACTCTTTGAATAAACACAGCGAAAAAAACAGTAAAATAAAAAGTGCAAAGCATTTGAGGAACAAGAAACTCTCGCTTCCACCTATACTCCTGAGGAAAATGGCCTTTTGGGGAATCAGGTACCATAAAAATGAGACATGAAGTTTAAGAAAGTTACATAGATAAGTGGCAAGATAGATCACTGTGTAGCAGGAGGCATTTGGAGCCTAGCAGAGAGGCCACAGGGAGCAACAACCAGGCAAAGTGTGCTTGAGTAGAGGAGGAGGAGTTTGGAAGCAACAAGGTCTGCATTCATCTCCTAACCCTGGCAGGAACCAAGCAACTTTGACCAAATCACACAGGGGAAGGTTTGAGCATCAACAACCCTGCATGGAAATTAATGAGAGCTGCTGGTGTCTCTTCCCCGTCGCCCAGCTGGGCCTTCGGAGTCTCTGTGGCTCACACATACAGAGTAGACAGAGAAGAGAAACTGCAGCCATTCCTTTGCTGACGTTCATAAAAGGTTTGTCTTCTCAGATGACAGCACTGCCAAGGCTCCCCGTTTGCATAGGGATGGAGTCACATGCAGGTGGGTTTACCTGTCACAAGAGGTAGAAGGGAGAAGGCACTTCATCCGTTGATAATCTCTTGTGTAAGTGACTGAAGTGTTTCCTGACAACAGAGCATAACGTTTTAAGGGTGGAGCCCAAGATCCTGTCAGGCCTTCAAAGCTATGAACCAGCTTGTAAGTCCTTCCTCTTGCAAGGAACTGCAGACATCCCACAAAATAAACCCCAGCCAGCCTTCCTCTGTTTGTAACGTGACCAAAATGGGAAGTGGCTCAGATGGTGAAACCAAAGAGGAGCCTTGTGCATTAGGGACACAGAAAACTGGGAGGTTACTGATACTAATCTCAATAGTGTTGACTCACCTCAGCTCTACAGGAGGGACCCCACTGCAGAAAAACTGTAACTCCTCAAAAGTCTCCTTTTTTCCATAGCGCAAAGAACTGGGCACTGTTAAATACTCCGACTAACCTGACATATCCATTTGCTGCATCTGCCTTTCCCTGAGCTTGAGAGGGCTGGGACTGGTGGTATGTGATGTGACTGTGAAGCATAAGGAATGCCAAGGTCCTATTTCACAGTGGACACTAGATGTTTAAGAACATTTTTTATGCAGATCAAAAGATAAACTAACACCGCAAGCTGAAGAAAGGGAATTAAGAGAAGCAGGTTATCTTGAAAGCAAGCAGCCCACAGCTATCAAAAACACTACCAATAAGCAAGATTTCTCTTTTGTTGTTTATTAAGACTGCAGGCAGGGATGGCAAATCAGATTCTGCATGTCTTGAGAATCTCAAAGTTTCCCTACCACAGGAAAACACCAAGCACGGCAATAGATTACCATATGCCAGACAATCCTTTTGTGCAATACGAGCACCTTGCCAAATCTTGGGAACACGTAGGACAAAGCCATAGATGGAAAAAGAAGCCAAAGGCTTCACAAAGCAAGACAGCAGAAGCTGGAGTGAGAAAAGTTAGTTACAATTCAGAGGCCCAATGCAGTGAAGCTGCTTGCCCAGCACAGGGGAAGAAGCCACCTGAAGTGACAGGGAATAAGTTTTAAAAGCAATGCTTTTGCTGCCAGTCCCATGAATGTAGTAAGCAACAGGATTAAGATGGTTGTCTCCAAAAGACAAGCCTCCTAGCTTCACTTGCTCGGAGTAGAAATGTGAGACAGGAGATTTGGAGTTGCATGGTTTATCTTACTGAATTAAATGTGCCCCTGACATTTGTAGCCTGCCGCTTTTTCAGGGTTATCACTAGCCATTCCCTCTATGAAAGATGCATCTGATGCAACATCAGCTGTTACAGCTTCAGCTGTGGCTGCATAAACTGACATGAGGTCATGAAAAACAAGGAGTTCACTCGCATGGCAGTGAGGTCAGTACAGAGCTGGGTGAAAGGTAATCAGGATTTTGATAAGGCTTTGATATAGTCCACACTGATCACACCTTCTCTTCCTTTTTGAGAGAGGCTGAAGCTCTGAAAATATATCCAAGGATGAACATTTTCAATTAAGTAAGCTTGCTATATTGACAGTTTACAGAAATAGTACATGTTATTATTTTTAAATATAGGCTGAACATGAGACAGCTCATTTTTATCTCTTTTCCACAGAGTTTAAAGCATGCTTCGCATCCTGCCTGAGGCAGTGCGCACATTACAAAAAACAATGAGGTCCTTGTAATCATTTACAGCAAGACAGGATGCCCACTAAGACTGAAAGGAAGCATTAAATGCACAAGGCATTTTGGCCCATCTGTCTCTCAGAAGCCACAGTGCAGGATTCTGCCACTATCTTCTATAGAGACAAAGCAACCTGTGAAAGACGGACGTTTCAGAAGTTCACCATGTGAAGTTACAGGTCCAGGAAATCCACATCCCTTTTGTGCTCTTAAGCAAATGCGCACATCGTGCAAACGATTTCATTACAATACTGTAAAATTGGAATTCTGACGTGGGCTAAACACCAAGCACTGCAGGTACTGACACAAAGATTCAGCATGGCTCTTGATGACTGAAGACTGAGTATTTGTCCACTCATGTCTCACACCGACTGCTTTGCACAGAAGCCAACCCCATCCTTAGCAACTTTTTATGCCTCTACAACACTCTTTATTCCAAAGCACTTCAGCGCAGTCTCTCGTGCTGAAAAAGTAACAGTCAACCCATTCTTAGGTAGGTCACGCCATCCTTTGCTTCTCTATGGCAAAAAGCATTATTTCTGTACAGCTCAAAGCACTGCCTTCCAAAGACCACCGCCCCTATGATCTTGTTGTTGCACCTTTAGACATAGTAATAAAGAAAGCGTCAGGCAGAGAAAGCTGAGTAAAAATAGTTTCTTCAGAGGAAATTAATGATTAAAGTGCATGAAAATATTTAAAGCCACAGGCTGAACCACAGTCTTTGATGAAATGCACTTCAATACTGATAATGCCTTCAATTCTTCCAGCCGCTATAGGAAGAACTACTCCTTTAAAGTTGGAAGCAAGGTTGCAAGCCAGAAAGCCTGCTAAAGATTTCTGGTATGTCCCTCTAGAGGCATCATCTCAGTTGCCAATAGCTGGGGCTGCAATAGCGACTGCTCCTCTGAAACAGCTGGTCTCAGTTGTTTCTGTGGCATCCTTTTCCATGATGTTGTCTCTATAGCAGGAGACAAAAACAGCAGCCCTTTGTCAGCAGGAAGCTGACAAAGGGATCCAGTTTTTAGAAGAGCGCAGGTTTAGGGAAAACCCAACAGATAGTATCTTAAGTGTTGCAACCTCCCCATTCCTCGAAAAGTAGCATCAAGGAAGAACCTATGCTGGAAGAGCAGGGGACTCCGTTTAATTCCGGTGGAGCTTCTGCCCAAGCTCTGCTAGGCTGAACAAAACATTTCTAGAGAAAGTAACAGCTCTCCATTTTCCACACAGCGTTGCTTTCCAGGTGTAACAAGGGAAGCAAACATAATTATCTTCGGCAGAATTTGACAAAGTTGCCAATGTTAATGCTCTGATTTGTGCTATAAAAGCCCTATGATTTTAACACTTGCAGTATGAGTGGGTCTACGTTTTAGCTTTCCTAGAAAAAGCACCACACATTTGAACTACCGAGTCAAAGGGAAGAACAGTCTTTGCTTTTCTCAGCAGCACGTCCTGCCCATTTCTATCAGAGGTAAGTAGGAATGGCATCTTCTTAATTCCCATTATTTGTTCCCAAACTCTCACTAGTCCATGCCTATTCTAATTCTTTATTTTCTCAGCTCAAAAGTGATGCTGCTACTATTGAGGGATGCTGTGTGGAAGCAATTTCATGAGCAAGCTGACCTGCCTAAGATTTCTGTTACCAAAGACACAGTAACATGCCAAGAGTAGTTGCTGAGCAGGAAGCTAAAAGGATCCTGAAAAGAACTTTCTTCATGATTTAATTTACCTTCTGGATTTATTTCTGAATCACTGGTGTTTCCAGGGTCTTCCTTAAGAACTCCCACGTCCTTTGCCCAATTCGTCCATTTAATTTCCTCTACTCTGGAGAGACAAAATGCAACAGACACTGATGCATGGAGCACAGCATTTCAGCCTGTATCTCATTGTCCTGCAGCATGCCAACCCAGCTCATCCTGCCAACACAATCCTAATGGTTAGGATGTAGCAACCACACCCTATAGAGCTTTTTCTGTAGTCTAAGCTCCATAGGGTAAATATCTTCCCATGCATAATGTGTAGTGGTCGGTGTTGTTTGTTTTTAAAGGCTCCAGTCCCTCCCAGGAAATATACTTAATACAAAGGAGAAGATTCCACTTTCTAGACACACTCCATAGCCTGTAACACCTTGGAATTACAGAAGTGCTGCCTGCAGTTCGTTTTGCTGATTGGAGAAAGGTTTACCAGCTCTCCCAGCCCCGACACGCGAGGAAGAGTGCTGCCCCCTTGTGTTGCACTCCAGTTGCAAGTTCCCGAGAAAAGGGGCCACCAGCCTGCACCCTTCCCACCGCAGCCTGCTCTGGGCACAGCTATACTCGCAGCAAAGAAAGCATCATCGCAGACACCCTGCCACCACAACCACTTGCACGGATGTGGGTTAAACGGGACATCTTTTGGTGACAGCATGTCTTGGTGACAATGCTGGCGGCTCAGCCAGCTCTCAAACTTCCAGCATTGCAATCACTAACCAATTCACATGTACAAGGAACATTGGGTTGAGTCACTCCGTTGAGTCAGTGCTGAAATTCCCTGTGGTGGTTCAGGGCTACCAGCTTGTGAATTCATGGGAACCTGTTACTAGGCTGGAGTGTAAGGGGTAACGGTATATCTGTCCTACCTGAAACACCATCTCTCATCTTTCTTATTGAGGCCCACTGACATGAAGCAGCCAGATCTCCTCTTCCCACCTTGGCGCCACAGCCAGGCCTTCTCTATTTCTAGAATAGCAATAGCCCTCTGAAAGAAGTAGTCCATGTCAGAGAGAAAACAAGGCATACAGAAAGAACCCAGCCCCTCTTTTTGAGTACATCTTCCCCAGTCAGCAACTACTTTGACTTAGAAAATCACTTTGAAACTCAATCCCAAAATGCTTATTAGCTTAATAGTACCAGTCAGTTAGTTACTGTCTCAAGTTACACATGGATGTGGACTGGCTGGTAGCCATGCAAACAGCACGAGTTCTAAATACATCTAAAAATGACATTAGAATTTACCCCCCAAGCGGCAAATTTATGTAAAAAAGAAGCTTATAACTGAGGCTTAGGACAAAGACAGGCACTGTCACCTCTGATGTTACGAGACAAGTAGGAGTTTGGGCCACAACATAACTGCTGAGCAGCACCGTGTCTCACCTGCAGCTTCCAGACACTTTTGCTATCACCAGAAATATCCGTGACAGTCTCGCTCATGAGTGCAATCAGCATGTTGAGCAACAGAATGTAAGTGAGGATCACAAAGAGAAGCAGCAGGAGCATGACGAAGTATCTGAATCTAGCATGTTCCTGGAAATCCAGGTCGCCCATCCCAATGGTGATCTTGAAGAGCTCCAGGGAGACGCTAAGCAGCCCGCCGTACATAGCACGGCTCCCAGGGCTCTCCGTCTGAGCAAGAGACTTGTTCTGAGAGACTGAAGGAGCATCCCCCATGAGTGTAACCAGAGCTATGAGAAAAACAGAATTTCAATCCTCATCAAAAATTTACTTCTTGCAGCCCAGCCTGTAACATAATGCTGAGTAAGTCCTTACCTGCAGCAAAGCCAAAGAGGAATATCATATAAACCAAGAGGAAACGCAGCAGATCTCTCAGGATAGTCTGAAACACAGATCAGGAGGAAGTGTCATTCTTTATCTCACAGGAAATCACCAGGACAATCTCCTGTTCTCACACATCATAAACCAACCCCCAGTAACAATACTGAAAGCAAGTTTGCAGGAATAGGTTCTTTGAAACAAGTAAGTATCATGTCAGTTCCCCAATATGGCTGTTTCCAAATTGTTTCAACACACATCTCTTTCTTTATCTCCATCGTGTTTCACACAAGTGGTGATCAAAATTCTTCCCTTGCCCCTCATTTCACCTGCTTTGTCTTGCCTTTCTAGTCTCAGACTCCTTTATGGACCAGGAAACATTTCTCAGCCCAAGCATAACAGTTGCAGGGAACTTGCACTGGTTTTGACTGCTAGTTTTGAGCCATTTTATGACAAACAGGTAAGTGCCAGCTCTTTGCACTTGCTATATTCAAAGGTGGCAAACTAATGTTTTGCCGCAGTTGTGCTTTCTTGAAGACACTGATTTAATTGCCTTCTGCAATTTCTTTACTGCCATAGTCATTCCATTTATGGTTTTCATGATCCGGAGATAAGAAAAGTAATTGCAGGACTTTTAGTTCCTCACACCCAAAAGCTTTTCATACAAAGTTTTTTCTATGTACTGACCTTCTGTATCATGACACTGTAGATCCCAGTGCGTTGAAAGCCTCGAGTGTAATACAGCATGTTCACCCATCCCAAAAGCAGGGAGAACACCATCACCGCCACATAGTTTTCTGAACTCGCACCATACAGGACTGCTGACAGGAGCAATGAGAAAGCCTGAATGAAGCTGGAGAGAAGTAGAGCGAGGGACACAGTGACTTACCTCAACAAAAAAGCCCATTTGCAGATCTGTTTTGCAAGGGAAAGCAAACATTTTAGAAAGCTACATGGAGCATATAAAGCAGCAGTTAATCAGACATATAGTTTATATAAGCAAATCCTGTTATAACCAGACCCACAAACTGTGGCAGTTTTGTTATGAACTAGTTAATCTCACAGTATGGAAACTCTGAAATGCTTGATGTAACTCACACAACTGATATAAAATGGAAAAGAATTTTAACACTTACGAACACATGCACACACATGCATCTATACACATCTCTCCTCAGAAAATTGAGAAGTTATTTTCCTTTTAACCAAATCCAAGCCAGAGCTTGAGCTCTTTTTCTAAAAAGTATATGTTCTTAACTGCGGAATAATTGAGGGCCTGACCTTCACCATACTCAGTTACAAATCCAAAGTCCATTACAACAAAGGGTAATGACAAGATGCAGCAGGTAGGAGAAGCAAGCAGGGAAGGGAAGGAAAGAGGAGACAGTGGCAGAGAATTAATCTTTCCTGCTCACCATCTCTCTAGTAATGTTAGGGCAACTTAGCTGCACAAAGAGAACCAATTTCACTCGTGCTTTTATTGTGCAAAAAAACCTCAAGAGACATACATCAAGATCTCAATGCAGCTGTCAGAACACATAGTCTTCAGGGACTGGCGTCTCCTCCGCAAGTACAGACTCTAATAGAGAAAAATCAATGGTAGCCATTCATCAAAACAACAGGGCATGCTAGAGTGAGTCCTGCCCAGCATAGCCTATTGCTCAGGGGAGAGGTTTGCTCCACAAGCTTCTCTTCATGCTTTCATGTTCAAGATCCCAAATTTCAGCTAGTCATCCTTCCAAGATTAAAAAAAGGCCTTATTTATAAAGGGCATTGATAAACAAGAGCTGAATCATGGCTCAGCCCAATGTCTTTATTAATAGACTGTATTAAATGCCAAAGATGCATTTTAGTACCATAAATCACAGTAGTAGCTCATGATTTTTTACTGTTGTGAGCCTATTCTTCCTCTTTCCCAGCAGCCTGGCTTGTGCCACTCCTGCCACTGCAAGATCACTGACACCAAGTGTCTCAAGAGCAGGATTCCCTCCTGCCATCCACTTATGCACATCCCAATGTCAGGAGAAGTGAATCTGTTGCCTCAGTGTCAGTAGTGCTTTTCTTTCTTTCTTTCTTACAATGAAACTGGACAAGAGTTCCCCATACCTGGGCAAAGATCAGATAAATGCCTCCTAGCAAGATAATGATCAATCCAGAGACCCACAGGAAACCCCCAGCCGTGAACTCCACTGGAAATGAAGGCTGCAAGATGAAAACAAAAAAAACCAAAACACTGAAGACAGCAGAGGTAGTGATGATAACCACCCTGCACCTTTTAAAACTCTGCTCCTTCCATTCAAGCCTTTCCAGATAAAAGACAACTGGGCCTACCTTTACCCGTAAGGGTTGATAGTACGCAATGGCCGTAAAAATCATCATGAATGACAAGTATGAGACAAAACTGAAGTAGAATCTCTTAGAAGCAAATGTTTCCCATTTTTGCTGAAGTAGTTTGTTCAGTGGCTCCAAAACCACCATCTTGTACCGATTCTGTGGAAAAAAACAACAAAAATGTATCCGTGTGTCAACAGGAATGCAAATTCATCAGAGGATTGTCTTTTTCAGCATTGGAGTCCAGTGGTTCCAGTTAGGGAACCTAACCTAAAGGTTTGGTCAGTCCAGCCTTTCAGCATGAAAGAAATCAATCATTCCATAAGAAGTTACTTCTGCTTGGCTTCATCAAGGTATTCGGACACACTCAGGCTTAGGACAAGTTAAGGATTTCTCTTGTATTACAGATTATCAGAGGCATACCAAGCAGACTATAAATAATAAAATATGCAAATACTTCCATCATGCTTTTCTTTTCCTGAAAAATGATAATGTGAAATACCACATTAACTTGAAATGATTTGCATAATTATACAGCAACACTATCGAAAGGCAGAAAAAACATTGCTGTCTTTGGCTTTTAGGAAAAGCACGCACCGGTGTGTCACTGCTGTATGCCAGAATCTCCAGCACAGAATTTTCCTCAAAGCTGTCTATAGAGGACAAGTCATAGAGACACACATGGATGGGTCCATAGGTCCATTCAGTGAACTTGCGTGATAGATGCCTGTACATTGGGTCTTTGATCTCTCTTTGGATGATGTGCTTGAAGATCTGAAGAGAAACCGGATGCATACCAGAAAAATGCATATGTAATGAAGTTGCAGAATGACACAAGCACACCCAAATCACCTTCAAATACAGGACACCTGGCTTTCTGCACTATACACTTTGAAATATCCAAACACCAGACTATGTGCCTAAAAGCAGCCAGTCTAACTGCACCTTGTATCAGCTCTTCCAGCAGTAGAACCGATTTCGGTCCAAATCAGCTGTCTTGGCTGGGACAGAGAACAGTGAGCTAGGACTCCGCAGGACACTAACTGGAGTGGCCCAAAAGATGCCTCCTTTGTCTCCTGTGGCACTGCCACTGCCAGTAGCATTACTACAGGTTGGGTACAAGATGCTCCTACATCAAACCCCACTGCTATGCTGAGGATGTATGACAGAGTCTTCCTTGTTTCTCAGCAACCCCAGGGACACCCTGTAGTTGTCTTTACCTCCACTTTGCCTGTCTTGGCAGCAAGCTGCAGAGGATTCAATCCATCATAATTCACTACCTCCTCCAGTTTCAACGTTGGGTCAACCTTCACACCTGCCTTCAAGATCTCAACATAAGTTGTGCTCACAAACTTGGTGTTCTCCTCAGTGTCATCTGCAATCATCACCAGGGCATGGAGGACTGTGTTGCCCTGTGTATCCTGCTCCTGGAGCCTGGCTTTCTGGTGGGGATTGTTTAGAAGATATTCCACCACCTCAAGCTGGTTGGTACAAGCAGCCAAGGAGAGAGGAAGTTCACCTGAAGAGATTAGGACAATATTTGGAGGGGAAGCAGAATGGGGTGGGAAAAAAGCACTTCTACGAAAACATATTTAACCTATTAGTTTTACCACTGGAACAAACAAGTTCTTTCTCAGTATGTCTAGATCCAGAAAGGGCTTTGCAGTAAACAATTACTCCTTATTTCTAGGGGCAGCTTAAACACTTTCCCAGACCCCTACTTTGGCTAAACTAACCAAGTATTTGTCTCTGTGCGAAGCCCCTCAGATGGGATTAAATACATAAAACTAAAAGTGATGGCAAATGCTCACTGGACAGCTCAGTCTGTGAAAGGATCCTGCCATTCAAATAAGTCAAGAGCTTGATTACAGCACAGTGGTGATGACAACCCACACTCAGAGGGGCAAACTCAACTGAGAATNGCTCACTGGACAGCTCAGTCTGTGAAAGGATCCTGCCATTCAAATAAGTCAAGAGCTTGATTACAGCACAGTGGTGATGGCAACCCACACTCAGAGGGGCAAACTCAACTAAGAATTAGTAGCATTGCATACAGTGAGGCAATAAAAAAAAGCAAAGGAATGTGTTCCATACTGACTCACCAAAATAAAAGTAAATTCCTTCTTTCCTCTTCCTGAAGAATTCACCATGGGCTCTGGCATGGACATCAGCTCCATTCTCTACTAGAAGTTTCACTAAATCTAGGCTCCTTTTCTCTATGGCAATATGGAGTGCTGTCTGGCCTAAGGAAACAGGCAAAACCAATCACTTGGTGCCACTATCACAGGGAACAGGCAATGGACTCTTCAGCAAAGCACCAGTTCAACAACCGCTGTATGTTGTGCAGCAATGCTGCAGCCTCAGTGCTGGCCAAAGGGTGGGTGGCAACTGATGACTTCCAACAGTGTTCATTGGAAAAGCACATTGCAAATACTGAGTCAGAAGATAAGCCCAAGACTATCAGAAATTCAGTGCAAGACCAGGCAATTACCCCTGCCTGGCACTGAGATCCCAAGCAGCCATGAGAGGATAAAGACAACCATACATGTACATGTCTATGCGGCATGTCTGCTATTAAAAGGATAACTGAACCAGCAGAA
Source organism: Steatornis caripensis (assembly GCA_013398225.1). Lineage (NCBI taxonomy): Eukaryota > Metazoa > Chordata > Aves > Caprimulgiformes > Steatornithidae > Steatornis > Steatornis caripensis. The sequence continues at coordinate 87,036 of VZSC01012154.1, read as the reverse complement.
CTCATTCTTTAACAACGATATACTATTTCCTTTCAATTTTTAGATGTGCTTTTTAAGCTTTCCAAAGCAAATCCTCTCATATTCCTGGGTTATTAAGCATCTATAATTTCTATGTTATGGACTGTTGAGAACAAAGTTGCAGAAGCAAAACGTGTAATTCAGGACTGAAGAGGACGCAGACCAGAACCAGAAATCAGAACTAAAAGGCGAGTAGGCTGTTACTGTAACTGCACCAGAACTCTGGAATTGCAGTGCTGCATAAGCTCCAGTTCGCCTCTTTTTCTGTGTATCTGCACGTCTCACCCATCTAATGGGGAGGCTGCTCTGACATAACATCAGAACAGAAATCTTACCTCTGTAGTAACAATCAGAGCATGCCACATTGACAAGTGGCCTGGGATTCTGTGTCTTTTGATCTATTTCCAGCAAAAGTGGGATTGTGTCATTCTTTCCATTTTTTAAGTTCAACAGGGCTTTCATTAAGCAGGTCTTCCCAGTCTTTGCATCTAGTAGAAAGAGAGTATCGAACAGGTTGCACGTGTAATTTGCACACATCTGTATTACTTGATTCAGAACTCAACTGTCATTGGCCAAATACAATAATTATTGTAAAAGCCTTTCTCAGTATTTTTAGTCTGGAGTAGAGGCAAAAGCCTTAGGACATATGTAATTAATGGCATTCTCCATCCTCAGGTGGACATTAGGAAAATAAAAGAATGGACAGAGGGCTGGAGAAAGCAAAGAATCACAAGCAGGTTCCCCTGCTTTCCTCCTATGTTAACAACTGCTGCCTCTGCTAAACCTGTGTAAGGAGTACTGAACAGGAATCTACCTGTGTATTCAGAATTGGTGAGAAATTTGGAGGTCCTCCTTAAGTACTCAAGTAAACCATCCAGCGCCTCGGGGCTGCCCCTTGAGACTGCACTGAAGAGCCTGTCTCTGTCAAAGCGATTGGAGTCCTTTTGGCTACGGAAGAAATGCAAAGCATGAAGAAGTTCTGAACAGCAGAAGACAGGTGTGTACAATAAGTTCTAGTGGGATGGCATACGAAAGGGGGGAGACAGAAGAGTTTGTCAGAAAACAATAAGTATTTTATTTTTGAGTCAAGGGAAAAAGAGAGACGGTTATTTCCCAGAATTCTCTTAAGTGGCTGCTCTTTCCATCAGCTGGAGCTCTTCCCAGATCCAGTCTGATGTGCAACCCTGGAATACATCCAGAGCACAAAGAGAATCCCAAGATAGCTGCAGGACCAGAATCGGTCCCATCACATGGTGTGAAGCACTCTGTAAGCTAGTTTACACCCCTCCTCGGCAAGAACAGTTCAGTTGTACAGGGCTCCATGCTAAGCTGCTCCTACACCCAACTTGGCTTATTTGGTTCAGATATACCCCAAATACACCACAACACACACCATACACATCTCTTCTAAGTGCAGAAGGAAAAGGGCCAGCACATCCCCTTTCTGCCTTTAATTACCTCCCACCAAATCCCTGTAATATTCCCGTATTATAACTTTTTGTTTAGACTTGGGTAAAGTCTATAGGCCCCTACCAGCAGGGATCAGCACAGATCAACAGCAATCTCACCCTTGTCAAATATCCAGGTTACTCACTTGCTGACGAGTCCTGGCCGATAGTTCAGATTAATCTTGACTTTAGGAGGAAAGTTACTGCTCTCCTTCTGATAAGGTGTCTCCAAGGGCCGTGGCTCTCCTTTCTTTCCATGTCCTGATCTTTCTTCCTTTTTACTAGATGCAGGCTTATCTTCTGGGATACTGTCATCTGTTTCTAGCAATCCTATCAACCTGTTCCTCTGACCTGGGCCCGGCTGCCCATTTGTGAAGTTATCCATTTCTAGTAGAGATGGTCTTGCAGATCACCAAAGACGTTTCCCACTGGGAGACTAAACCTGCAAGGGAGAGGGAGAATTAACACAATTTGTTCACAAACCTAGAATGCGTATGGTGCAGCAGAGACAGAGAAAAGCACGCTTCCAGGTCCAGTGTTCCTACAGCTGACTATGGGTCACTTGACAGAGAGATTCAGTAAAACTCTGCACAGTGGGAGAATTTGAATAAAGAACCAGGGCCTTAAATAGGGTAGCACTGGTGAAGAAAAGTTGAAAAGCAGTTCATGAAATACAGGCAACTTGTTTGCAGAACGTATGAACCCCCTTTGTGAGATGACCTCACCTGTTGGCAGTAGCACAGGCTCCTTACATAAAAGGCAAAGAAAGTGGATCTTTGGGAGACTACGATCATTGTTCTTGTCTCAGTGCAGCCAACACAGGCTAGTCACCAAGTGGCCAAAAAGATAAGATTAACTGTAGGCCTTCTTTGGAAAAGAGTGATAAGTTTGCTCATGTTCTCTGTTGGTAAGCGTTGCACTATTTCTACACGGAAAACACAAGCACAAACTATGTTCCTCTCGTGTATTCTTGCATTTCATCCTCAGGCAAAGTGAGTAGGTCTCCCCAATGTTTGGAGCTGTTGGCTATCCGTGCAGGCACAGGCCTTGAACTTCCAGCTCCACAGCACAAATACACACCCCAGCTGCCATATGGACACTCATCGCCCTCAGAGCCGGAACACAGCACAGCTCTCCCAAGAGCAAAGCTGGATCCAGATGTGCTGGACAGAGAGCATCGGTATTCATCAGAGCACCCAGCCAGCCCACTTCTCATCTAAAATGTCCCCTACTCCTTTTTTACTCTTTTGAGACATCTCTTCACGTATATCTGGATATATCTCAGATCCACACCCAGTACAAGCTATCTGTAGTCAGCATACGACTGCAGATTCACTCACAGTTTGTGAGGCAGCAAGGAAACACCCATGATTACTAACCTGAAGCAGAGTTTTTTTTAATAACTCCGTCTTACTCATATGTACTCCCTCCAAATGGTTAACAGCTTTTCTCTGAAGAGAAATCTCCCTTGCTGGGACTACAGCCAGACTCCATAGCCTGTACCAGCAAAGAGGTAAATTGACACAGCATAAGCATTCTGGCTTAGGTTAGGATGTGGAGAAACATAGTTCTAGGCAGAAAACAGCCACAAAACATCTTTACGGAGCTCACAGCAAGAAATCCAAGGGCTGATTTCAAGCCGAACCGTTATGATAATTCAGCCATTCAGTTTAGTCTGCACTCTAATGACAAACATTCCTCTGCACGCACAGGCATACACCCTATAATCCCATTTCAGACTTATTTCCTCCCCCAAAACACTTACTGGTACATTTGCGGATCCTTTAGAGGGTTATTTGTACTTCCATAATAGTTTGCTTGTGCTTTTCTGTCTTCCTTTCCCCAAAATCATTTCTCAGCTGCCGTTTCCATCTCTCCACAGCACTCAAGAGTTATTTATTATCAGTCTTGTACAGACAGACTGTCTGGTTTAAAAGCAAGAGCAAAATGGTCCTAAAAAAAGGGACCCTATAATATATACATCCACTTTGTGCATCCCTAGGAAGCACAGAGAGTACTCCGTTTGCCAGCTCAACTTTTCACTTCTCTACTCAAGAGCCGAGTTCTTTCTTTCTGTGACTTTACCAAGCCATTTTGAGTAGCGCAGCAGAAAAAAGCCCTGCTGTCAAAAGAGGAAGAGCACAGCACTTACCCCAAGTTGCTGCAAGCTCCACCCAAGAACTGATCTGACAAGGAGCCCCAATGGATCCTTCAGAGGGTAAATAATCTCTCAGTAGAAACCAAGTCAAATACCAACAAGCGTTAGCAAGCATGAAAGCAGACCTCACATTATTTACATCCATGGGAGAGAGTCCTCTTCTGCTGCAGAGAAGACCACGCTCATATTAGCACACTATTAATGGCACAATGTTGAACTCCTAGCTGGTGGTGGTCCATGACAGAATCCAGGCTGTCTGTGAGAAGGAATAACCACAGATTATTGTTATTTCTCACTGTACAGCTTTCTGCAAAGTGAAGAAGGGCTCTCACAGGAAATGACTAGATAGATTTCTCAGTAAAAGAGAGAGCCAATGAGTGCAGTGCTCTTATATGGGAAAGCTGTCTGGCTATTGCAAATTCACAATGCTTAACCCCTGCCTGCACATACAGAGGCAACATCTCGTGGCTTTCAACAACAACCCACTCAGATCTCAAGGGAGGTGGCTGATTTGACCCTGACAGTGCTGGAGCCTGTGGTTTAGTTGTGAGGTTTGTCACAAGGCTCCCTCAGCTAGTCCCAGGACAAGCAAGTACACATTGAAACATCTGAGGTCAAATATTTCTGTGGGAAGCCAGATCTCCTCACACTTCACACCCTAGTTACAAGGCAGCGCAAACTGTACGAGGCAAACTAGCCAGAACATTACCCTACAAAGTACAGCGTCAGCTGCTCATCACAAGCACAGGAGACTGCACAAAGCAGACCCAGTTCCAAAACACTTATGCCACTGATTACTTAATTTGCCACTAGTGCCTATTTCTTAATGGGCTGTTCTCCAAAGGAGTGCAAGTCTCAGAGAGGCTTGGAGGTTGTGGGAGCACGGAGTGACCATCCCTACAACTGGCTGTAGCTAAGACCATGCACGCACACTAACGCCCCTTCACTTGTCCCTTGCAAAACAGGGCCCCCGGGAAACAGAGAATATCAGCCCACACCAAGGGTCTTAGTTTTTTCTCTACCACTCCTAACAGGACTGAGGAAGCAGCGTGATCATTATTTCCCACAGCATTAACGCAGGATGACATTCAGCACCCACAGTCTCAACAGCCTTCCCCGGCACATGTTGCTGCAGAGTGATTCTCATCTGTACTCTGTAGAGGAGCGATGGTTTACAAAGCCATTTAATGTGATCCAGAGCTCATCTAGAGAATCTTATTAACTAACAAAATGGTAAAGAGCTCTTGTAATCAACAGCTTGATAGCAGGGGTACATTCCACAAGAAATCTCAAAAGTTTAGTCAACCATTCGTCCAAAAACACTGAGAAGGGGTGTCACATCATGACATACTGAACTCTGGCTGTGCCTTTCTTCCAAACCTGCCATGAGCCAAAAGAGAGCCTATAGCAATCCTCACCCATCAGGACTGCAAGATGATGTGGGGCTTCCTGGAACGTGGTCACCACCCATAGAAACATTCCCAGATGGCACCTACTCTGAGTCAGATATAGGCTGTGAGATGACCTCCCTACAAATACACCCATTAAATGGCAGGGTGCCTTTTCCTCTTTCGTGGTTTTCCATGAGATCACAACCTTATTCCTCAGATTCCTGCGTTTCAAAACGAAGCTGATACAGGAACAACACAAAGCTACTTCTTCCCAGGCTTAATGATCTACTAGGAACCACAGAATAGCCTATAAAGAACAGACATATGCAGATAAATGCAAGACTAGATCTCGTGTCTCCTATCCCTCATCCCAGCCTTGCACTGACTTTGTTCAGTTTGCTTTAGTCACGTTACAATTAATTTACTGCAATATCAACAGACATAGATTCAAGCCTGTGAGTTTAGCTCAAACTTATGGGTTTAAATCCTCTTGGGCTTTTTCCCCAGCTTTTGTGGGGGTCAGCCCCCTGTTCTAGCCAAGGAAGGAAATCAGCCCACAGAAGCGCATAAGTCAGTTCCGCGCATCTGGTTTTAATAGCTTACACAGAGGAAGGAGAATGTGCAGCTTGCTGGGAAAGGAATCACTGCCAGCTCAGAGGTCACCACAGCAAAACAGAAACATGGAGCTGCCAGGGGAACACAGAAACTTTGGTATGCGCACACACATGCGCACATGCTTTCACAGGGAGTACACTAGGGTAAACACTTGAACTTCCATTTCAGAGAAGGGAGAAGCAAGGCAGAAAAAACCCTCAAGATCTGCCCGTATGTGCACTTACCAGCGACAGCACTCTGAAGTCAGTAATGGGATTATGTCACTGCTGTGCACTAGCCAGCTGAGCTGGTTATGATGCTTAACAAGCATCTTGCCACCAAAACTAAAAATCTTTATAGCTGTTAGGACTCAAGAGGAAGCCATCCAAAGCAATGTAATTTCACTTATCTGCCAGCTTGAATTTTCAAAAGCAACATGTGCTGCTCTTGCCTTTTGAGGCAAGAAGGAATCTTGCAGTTCCTCAGCACTGATTTTACTGCTGAAAATGTGTCTGATGGCGCTGATTCTCATGACAGGAGGGATACCTTCTGTGGAAACCTTAAATCTAGGAAGAGAGAAGTCAAACTCTTAACTAAGTGGAATTTTAAGTCAAAACAATAATTTCCATTCCGTATTACCAAATATTTTCATAATTATGATTATATATGAAGAAGCACAGTAATTCATTGCAGGGAAAGCAATGACTGGAATCTGCTTAAACAAAAGGCAGAAGAAAGCATAAGGATGGCTTTCTGCAAAGATGGAAACAAGCACATTTCTTAAAATATGTATTCTCTGTTCACTTACGTGCCCATTTTTTACCAAATACTGAAAAATATCATACTCTGATGGTTAATATCACATTTTCTGTATGCTGTAAAAAATCAAAGTCACTTACACGTGTCTGTAATTTAATTACGGCACTGATCTGCAGCCACTGTAAGGGGTAGCAGCTCAAAATCATCTTCACAGGAGGAAGGGAGCCTGTAGCAACAGCATACAAGGGTGGACCGTTAACATTTTCTCCAGAACAACAGGTAGGCCAGCACTTTATTCAAACTTCACAAATGCCACACAGCTCAAAGAGAAAATTGTTTCTTTTGAAGGTATGCTTTCACACCTGGGGAAAATATCAAGTATTTTTGCAAGACCAGACTTTTTTTATGCAACTTATGTAAAACTCACGCTGAAGGGATGAATCTTAGCAGCTTCTTTTGTTACAGTTACACAGATACAATCCTATACCTCTAGAGATACCAGCCAGTGCCTAATCTAAAATTCAAATATTCTTAAATATAATTCCTTGTCAGAACTTGTCTGATAGCCTTGAAGACTCAATTAATTTACACGACAGTATTTCTCTACCTTCCAGTCTTACAACATGATGTTTAAAGGCTCCTATCTATACACTTCACAGGCTTTTGAAGGAACCATCCACTTCTCTTAGTCCTTAAATGGAAGTATCTTTCTACTTGATGTATCCCTTTCTGTAGGATTACAGCCTGAAGGAACGCTCCACTGACCATCACATAGCAGCAAAACAGGAAATCCCACGGGAACGGTGCAGAACACAACTCGTGGGGAAACTGTGCCACCCAGTGGCCGTTAAATAAAACTGAATTCCTGCTGCTCATGAAAGCCTCACCAGGAAATTAAAAACCCCAAAAAGGAGGGGCAAGCATACACTTGCGAGAATTACAGCTATTCGTTTACTCTTTGTATCAAAATAGTTAGCAGAAACTTGTCTAATTTAAAAACTCAAGTTCAAATGAGGCTGGTTTTGATCATGTATGTTTAGTACATACAAAACCGTGCAGCCAAAGACCTTTGAGCACAGATACTACACAATGCCTTTGGATCTGCAGACAAGACTGCAAAAAACCCCGAGGTATTCCCAATGCGTCTCTGCCTTAACCCTCGCTTTCCCTCTACGATTATGTTTTGAGGCAGTTGCTACCACAGCGGAACACTAAACTATCCAAAACCCAGCATAACAGGGTTCTCATTTGTTGTCTTAAAATAGAAGTATTTTTTTAAAAGCACAGAAGACAAAACCCCTGAAATCTTGGACTTTTTTTTATTTTTTGAGAGGACAGACTAGAAATTAAGTGAAGCTATAAGAAAAAGCACAAAGGCCAGTCCCAAAACTCAGGTTGCTGCAGGATTAAAAGATGTCATCGGAATGTTGTCTGTACGGGAGCATTAGGATTATTCCATTTTAATAGCACAGATTCTGGCTAAAGCCTATTCTTATTTTAGTTATGACTAGTTGGCTCTAAGCAGATTGAATTGAGGTACCACCACATGGTGAGAAACACAAACGTTGCATCTTAACAACATCAATCATTTGTATTGCCTGATACCTCTCAGTCTTCGAACTTCTTCAGTGTAAACAATGCGTGTTATGTAAACTCATACTTACATTTCCTTGTCATTTATATACATAGTTTCCTAATTCGTATCATTTAAGATAAATTGCCAAGATTTTTCTTTATTGATAAAGGGAGTTAGTCATTGATTCCAGCTAGTGACTGCCACCTCTCCACTAGCTGGGGGATCAGAAGCCTCAACACCACAGAGCTCCTACAAGGGAGGCAGAAGCCCATCAGAACTGCCACAGCATCATTGCAGCGAGCCACCCGAGTTCGGCTCCGCGCTTCACCCAGGTAGCGCTGCAACACTACAGTACTTTGGCATTAAGGATGTGCTGTTCTGTGCCATTTCCAACAAGCCAAGTGCCAACCTTCAGCACAATCCCCACCCAATGAAATCTTCCTACAGGGCTGGGGAAAACAGAAGGCAGACATGTTCAGTTTCACACAGCAGCTCAGGCTGCTTAAACTAGGCCTGAGCTGTTCCCCACAATCACGAAACACCTGAATGTTTCCCCCTCTCCCCACTGCTTATTATCTCAAGTGCAACACCAGACTGAAGCAAGCCCCACGCACGGCTGCCCTTATGGACCATCCGCACACCGGAAGGACCAGCAGATGCAATGGTTCAGCAGTGGTTTGGCTCAGGCTGAGTAAAGTCAGAGCAAGCACACTCTTGGAAGCTGGTGCAGACCCACTCAGACAGCTACACCTCACACTCCCAGGGTCCCGATTCTTGCAGAGGAGACCAAAACCCAAAGCTGGCTCTGCACAAAGCCAGCCACACCTAACAGTGCCTAGTGAGTCTGAGTTCCACACCATATTTGAGCAACACTTCTACGATGGTTCGCATTCAGTAGCCGACCCCGGGGAAAGGCTACCTGCCATTTAGACTTGCAGCTAAAACAAAGTAAACCATCCCCACAGCCTGCAGTGTCTGACCAGTTTGTGTCTGTAACTCCTACCATACAGCACAGCTTAATTATTAAAAGAACTTGAGAAAGAATATCTCTTGAGCCAGGGAAGATAAAGCAGCTAGTTTTACCACAGTGCAAATCAGCAGCAAACAATGAACGTACGTTTATTCAGTGCTGTACGACCTCTGGACTGCAGATTGAGTTTGTACCCTATGGAGACAGTGCGCTATGAGACACCCAGTCAAAAGGGACAGAATTAGACCATGGTAAAACTAGCTGCTTTATCTTCCCTGGTTCCTAAGAGATGTTCTTTCTCAGGTTCTTTTAATAATCAAGCTGTGAGACACCCAGTCAGAAGGGACAGAATCAGAGAATGGTTGAGGTCAGAAGGGGCCTCTGGAGGTCAGCTCCCCCAGCCCCCTAGAGCTGGCTGCCCAGATGGCTTCTGAGTATCTCCAAGGAAGGAGTCAACCTCTCCGGGTAACCTGTCTAGGCAGTTAAGACTGGAAGCAGCAAAAACTGGCTAGATGGCTAAACTGCAAAAAGCGTAAAGTCAAGGAAAGGCAGAAGCAGCAACTCCAGGGAACCTCAGGTAATCCAAGGTACCTCTTGCAGTAGAAACAGCAGTTGTCCACAGGACTTTAGACTTCTTCCACTAGCACAGCTATGTGTAGTAGACAGGGAAGCAAGCCCTGCTGCTGGGAGGTGGGGGGAACACCTACCACAGTTACAGCCAACAAAACCACACTGAACAGAGTTATAATGGGCAGTTTTCTATGAAAACAGTAGTGTAACTTTCTGGCCACGACTGCAGCAGGGCTAAGAATGCACTGCTAATACAAGCACATTACCACAGACACTCAGTAATGTTGTATTAAAGCTGAAATTTAAGAGGAACAAGCTTTCACAGCAACACTACGGTGAACATACAAAGTGTCAAGATTGTTCATAATAGTGTTATCAGTAAAAACTGAAAACCAGAAACACTGTGTACACAGCATATGGATGCCAAGACTCCCATTTCAAGTCAAGCAGCTGTCAGAATTCAACAGATTAAGACACTGACAGCAATGGCCCTCACAACCTGGTTAAGTTTCTGTGCACGGGCATGTAAACAACTACATGAACCCTTTAAGACCCACTGCTACACAGCACAACTAAACCACTTTAACCCCACTGGACACCTCCCTACACCTGTTTGGGCACTTCCTTAACCCACTCCATTAAAAAAACAGGACAACCCAGACTTCAGTGGGAACTCTAGCTTTTAGCACTAAAATAATTGTGAAAAAAAAACCCTTTAAACCAAACGAAGCAATTGTTACACTGCTCAGTCACACATTACCTTTCAGTGTTCAAGCACCAGTGCACTAAAGCAGCCTTCTCACCCATCCCTGCACCAGCAGCAATTCTCACAGCTGTTAGTCCTTCCCCAAATCATGCATTCCACCAAAGTCAGGCATCCACAAAAACACCCCACCACTCACACTCACAAAACTGACTTTTGAAAAGGCTGTCACAGGAAGAGACAGCAGTTTTCCCACTTAAATATGGAACTACTCATGTTTGCTCACATACACACACACCAAAACTCAAACTGACTTCCACAGCAGTGCCCTGCAGTGAAACAGCTCACACTCAGTACTGTATTTAACCACAGTAAGAATTTCTAAGAACCAGCAAGACCAACCCCACCGTATTGAGTTATACCACCCTGACTTGGTTTGTGGCTTTCTGTGGTCATTACCACAACATATTACCCTTGCTGGAAACTCTTGAATAAGAAACAACATGGTATTGTAACTGCTTAAATTAAGACTTTAATCCAGATCTGTTCCATCCACAAGGTCCTCATTATACATGCAAAGAGGCTTAAACAGCCAGGGAAAGCAGCCAATGTAAGCATCACTTCAATACACCAGTTTTACTAGCCTGAACTGAGACAGACTACAAGTCGTAATGTGCAACAGAAAAATTTATTAGCATTTCAAAAGACAGTTGTTACTTAAGCTTGCATTAAACTTGCATTTAACTTAAGACATTAAAGAACTACAGTGCAAACACAAGTGCTATCGGCAATCTTGTTGTCAAGCCAAGATGCACAATAACTTAACAGCCACCCCTCAGGCGCAGCACAAGATGGAGGGTGGATTCCTTCTGGATGTTGTAGTCAGACAGGGTGCGTCCGTCTTCCAGCTGCTTGCCAGCAAAGATCAGCCTCTGCTGATCGGGGGGAATGCCTTCCTTGTCCTGGATCTTGGCCTTCACATTCTCAATGGTGTCGCTGGGCTCAACCTCAAGGGTGATGGTCTTGCCAGTCAGGGTCTTCACAAAAATCTGCATGCCACCTCTCAGGCGCAGCACAAGATGGAGGGTGGATTCCTTCTGGATGTTGTAGTCAGACAGGGTGCGTCCATCTTCCAGCTGCTTGCCAGCAAAGATCAGCCTCTGCTGATCAGGGGGAATGCCTTCCTTGTCCTGGATCTTGGCCTTCACATTCTCAATGGTGTCACTGGGCTCAACCTCAAGGGTGATGGTCTTGCCAGTCAGAGTCTTCACAAAGATCTGCATGCCACCTCTCAGGCGCAGAACCAGGTGCAGGGTGGATTCCTTCTGGATGTTGTAATCGGACAGGGTGCGTCCATCTTCCAGCTGCTTGCCAGCAAAGATCAGCCTCTGCTGATCAGGGGGAATGCCTTCCTTGTCCTGGATCTTGGCCTTCACATTCTCAATGGTGTCACTAGGCTCAACCTCAAGGGTGATGGTCTTGCCAGTCAGGGTCTTCACAAAGATCTGCATGTTGAACTGCAATAACATACAGAAATCTCAGCTTTAGCTACTCGATGAAACGCAGTCTTTAACTACTTCTAAGGAGATTACTACTGCTATATCACACTACATAAATCAGCTAATGTTTTTATTTTCTTTTTTAGTTAGCACCCTCAGTAACAGTTCCCCAACACTTTTGGCTAATTAAAAGCTGTTGTAAGACTCGATGCACTACGCTCCTAGAATAGATTCCTCGTACTTCCCCCCCCCCCGGCAACGCGGCAACGTCCCGCACGGCTGCTGCGGGACCTCACGGGGGCGAGCTGCGCCAGCAGCGCTGCCACCCCCAGGGCAGTGACTCAGCACCCCGCTGCCGGGCCAGGCGAGCCCTGCCGCCGCCATTTTCACCGTAACGCTACCTTCCTTCTCCTAAGCGAGCAATTTTATTCCCCCGTCGCCCTCAGTTCTCAACGACACGGTCCCGAAGAAAAACGGCCTCCGCGCAATTCCCTCCGTTCCCACCTCTAACAAAAAAATCCGCCCGACAAGCGCCCACCACCCGCCTTACACCTCACCGCCCAGAAAAACCCACCCATTCCTCCCCTTCCAGCCCCCCACCCCGAGCTTCCCCAGCGTTCAACTCACGTCTCCGGCCCCGAACGTTTCTCACCAACCGCTGCCTGTAGCTCTGCACCAGCTGCAGCCTACGGAGTGACGCAGCGGCGCCCTATTTATGAAGTTCCTGGCGGTCAGTCCCCGCCCCTGCTAAGTGACGTGTCCATCCGCCTCCCAAAGTAGTCCCAGTAAAAGACCGCTGTCGTGACAAACACGCGACCTTCTCTGGGCCGATCTCCCCCCTGGTGGCCAGAGAGGTCCTGGAGGCCCAGTGTGGGCCCTCAGACCATTAAAAATCTGGAAACTTCTGAGGGGCGGATGGATCCGAGGAGCGCTGAAGCTGTCAGTAAAAAGAATGAAAAGTTCGGCTTTGATTGGTGCAGCGGTAAGAACAGTGGGTGTTGATTGGTTGATCTGGGGGACGAAGGGGAAGGGCGGAGGGGGGGGGCTGCTGTAGGGAAAGCTCTGGAAGATTCGGGCGCTGCTGTGCGCTGATTGGTGCGCGGTGAGGTCAGCGCTGTTGCTAGGGTGGAGCCGCCTTGCGGGGGCAGATTTCGGCGGGGGAGGGGGCTGCGCGCATGCGTACTAGCGCTGGTGCAGCGGGGCGGGTTTAGTAGCCCGTGTGTCAGCCCTAGGCAAGGCCTAGGGAAGAGCCTGGCACGGATTTGGGGGGGGAGGATGAAGGAAATGTCCCGGAGAAAGATGGGTTACCCTTGGTGCCGGCTTTTTGTTGACCCACAGAAGTGCCAGCACGTCTTACTGCCCCCCTTCTGCGGGGTGGCATGAGGTGTTTATGGGAGAGCCTGGAATAGGGCAAGTCCTGTCCTGTGTGGCTGTGAGGAAAAGCTGGGAAGAGCAGAAGTCAGTTAGTACAGCTGGAAAAGGTTGTCCTTTAGACATCTGGCAAGCGTTGGCGAGCCTTGGTGTGTCATGCGGCAGGCTGAGCGTGCCCCTCGTCATGCGGCCCATTTCCTGAGCAGCCCTTTGAACCAATTTCAGCCAGCTGACAGCTCTTTAATGTGAGGTTGCAAAACAAGCCCTCTGATGAAATGCTGACATTGGAAATTCAAATGGCTGTTTACTTGCCTTCAGAACAGGAAGCTTTGATCGGTTACGGAGCAACTTCCTTCTGTGAACTGAACACATGGAAATGTGCTTTGTGTTTATTAAGCTTTATTATACCTCTCGGACTGGCTCTTAACTGATACTGTTATCTGGAGTACACAAAATCCAGAAGGGTTTTCATGTGGTAGTGTTTTATCTGCTGCTAGCTCCTTCAGATGAACTTGCTGTTAAATGCTCCACTCCCAAAGCAGGAGCACTAAGCGAATGGCAGGATTCAGTACAGAGCTACTCTATTTCTCCCTTAAAAAAACCCCAAACCACCAAAAACTACCAACAGCAACAAAACCCATTTGCTTTCCTTCTTCTAACAGGGCTTGTGTCTGCTAGCACCTCCTGGTTTACAGTAAAAAGGAAATAAATCATCCCAACAATAATTACTCACAATGTAGAAGCAGGAAGAGAGAAAAAGGATAACTGGAAAGTTCAGACAGTTCCATGGCAATAACCAACCTTGGAAATACTATTCAGCTACAAAAATTTAGGACAAAGACAGATTCAGGCAATATCACGTCGGATTTTTTTATGCTGCCAGATTTGCTCAGTGTTTCCAATAGGTTTGTTTTGTTTGCATGGTGCCAGGGTGACTAAATGTTTGCTCCAAGTCTGGCCTGTGTGTGCTGTATATCCAAGGCACTGCTCCCAGAACCGTGTCCCCCAGCCAAACAATATCATAGAGTCCTGAGAGGAAGGTCACGAGCAACCAATATTTACAAATGTGAAAGGCCACATCTGTTAAACTGGAGATTAACCACAGGCTAATCTAAAGACTGGCCTGCGTTTGAGCACATCAGACTCGTATTAAGGATTTTAGTGTTGAATGCCTTTGTTTTCTAATGTCCCTCTAGGTGGAGAAGGAGAAATTTCTTTTTTTTTTTCCTTTCTGGGTAAGCCAGAAAACACAGGAGCTCTCCCTTGTTTTTTTCTAAGTATGGCTAAATCCTATGACTCATCTGCTTTCACTATTGTTGTTTGGTTTCTGTTTAAGTATTGAGATCAACAGATCAGAATAAAATCCCAACAAGATGGGTCTGCCATGGGTAGTTCTTTAAATACCTTGATTAATAATGGCTCCTGAAAAATTAATTCTTCGGGGAAATGACGTTATCCAAAGCAAGAGCCAGCAGCAACATGCTGACATTGAATGCAGACTCTATTTTAAAAACAACTATGGATTAAATTCATCAATTCCATGCAAAAAGCCTCATTATTTTCCTCACTTATCCCTCCATCAAAAGAGATAAACCAAAGAGTTAGGCTTTGTGCACACAACTCCAGGGCCTAGCAGAATTAAACTAATCCCCATAGCCTGCAGGCAAGGCTCTCTGCACAGGCCACCATTAGCATTTTGCAGGCTCCACTGATTTGATTAATTTAATTCTCCTAACTATTAATATGCGGTAGCCATCTACATGCCTGTACAGAGCCCACCTCTTTTGTTTTGAGGGGGTGGGGGAGTGGGCTGAATACAAAGGGCTTCTTAAATACCTCTTTTCCTGTCCCTTGGCTTTTTCTGTGTGGTAAACTGGTGCCCTGAATGTCACACACTTCATATCTGCACAGATTCTTCATACTACTTCAATGACAATTACTACCAAGTTGAAAGGTAACACTTTTTAAAAGTCAGAATGCAGCATTTACCTCTTGCAGGCCTGATTCTGCCACATTTTCGCACATTATGCGTACAGAACAATCTCCCAAGCTGGAGGTGATGGCCTTGTGACTTCACTTTACTGAATTTCAGCTTTACATCAGAATTTCTTTAGAAAATATTTTACTACCGGAATTTGATACAGAGAAAGTAGATCTGTTTATTCTTAAATGCTGTGGTAACTGTTGTGGTTGTACACAGCGTATGTATTTAACATACAAGCCACTCTTCCTCCGGTAGCTGTTGGTGAATAAGAATCATCAAGCAGCTGAGTGTGAACTGTATATAAATAAATGCAAAGCTGAAAAAACAGAAATCTGCATCCCGTGACTGGCCTGACTGCACAGGTGGTTCCAGCCTTTGCCAGGGCATGGGGCCTGCAGTTGGGAACACTGATTTCTTTCCAAGTGGTTTCAAAAGTAGGTCACTGGGCAGTAGTACAAACCAACCTGCTTTCAGAAGAGAAGAATCTGGGGTCAAGTAAATGTTTCTAACGAATCTGTACATTCTAGAACACAAGCTGTGTCTGGTTTTTATGTACACTAATGTCCTAGCAACAACATATCATTTCTACGTGAGCAATGTTAAATGAAGGAATCTGTTTATCTTTAGTTGCAAGGGCTTAACTTGGGACAGCCAACCAGTCAGGCGATTTGAGTACCTGTAACAAGTTCAGTATTGTCCCTTTGTTCAGATAAAAACAGGGCCACTTGCCACACGGAAAAAACAATGTATATTCCTATCTCATAATAGTACTCATACCTACCTCAGGTCTCTCTCATTGTGTATGACACACGATAATTATATTTACCTGTTTACAGTTGTGGAAATAAATATTTTCTCCCCAAACTTAGTCTTTGCCGAAGTTCCAGCCACAAGACAAACAGAGCTGTGGCATGTTACTGCTTGTCCTTGTACTGCCAAGCTCAAGGGTTACAGAAATAGTCACAATTCAAAGTACTGTGAGATTGGCTGTAATAGTATGAGATTACCAAAAAAAGACAACTGAGTTGTTTTTTAAGCCTTATGCTAAAAATACCTTAAATAAACAAAGTTTTTAATAAGCTACCAACTTCAGGAGCTGAAAGCTTAAGAAAAAGAAATAGATATCAAGATTTGTAATAAAAAGGGGAAAATGAGCAATACTCATCTGTCTCCCTGTTTGTTTAAAGCATATTTTGACTTCGCAAGACACATGGGATACAGCTTTAACATCTGTGCTGCCATGATAAGCAGGCTTGGGCACTTCTTTCTCTGGAGGTCTAAATGACCCAGAGTAACATGTGGCCATTCACTATGCTTCTGAGGTAAGGAGACTTTCAAAGGGCATTTTATAAAGACGCCATCAGCCTAAAATCACAGGTTTGCGTCTGCATGTTATGCCAGTGAAAGCAACAATTAATAACTAGGTCTATTCTAAAAATTACTTGTCTGCATCTTTTCAGTCTGCCTCCTGCCTGTGAGTCTTTTGGATCTGATCCAAGCTGCACTGCAGTGAAGGAGCTCTCTTTGTTCATGTTCTCTCTGCTGCGCCTGAGCCGATTTAGCATGTGGTTTCTGGGGTGAGGTTTTTCAACAGGATAGCACAGAAGCACCTTGAAAAACAGAAAGACGGGAGAGATTAAGTCCTAAACCACTGTTAATCATTATTACGTTTCAACAGAACCTCTCTAGCAGTGAACAAAACCAAATACTGTCAAGGCCGTTCTGAACAGCCTTCGTCCACTGGCCCAGAGGCGATGCCTCCTGGTTTTGTCTTCAGATCCAGCCTGGATCACTTGATAGTGAGGAGGATGTCCAGAACGCTTCCCCCTCCACAACACCAAGACTAAAATCCAAGCACTGACATTTTTCTCCCCCATGCAAACTATGTAGTTTTAACTACCTCAATGCTGTTAGCTATTACAGTACTTCTAGTTCCCTGCTTATTAGATGAAAAGCATCCACAGTTCCTAATTCTCTTTAACCCACAAACATGTAGCTGCTTTCAGTGCTGCTTTTTGATGAAAATGCCCTTACAGACGGAATCTCAATGTGGGCTGCAAGCCAGGTCTGCAGAGCTGAGTCATTGTTACACAAGCAGAGCTGAGATGGCACAGAAAAACACCTTTGTACTTTAACATTAAAACATGTCAGCTGTTGAACTTTGAATATCACAAGACACCTAAAGAGGACAAACAGTGATTTACTGGACTTTTCCTTTTGTCCATCCCTTCATCTTTCTGAACAATTCTTCCTTCTCCATTTTGTCTCAGAAGCTTAAGAGCAAACCATTCTTAAGCTATTAGCTTCTACTAAAGTCTGGCAAACATTGCATCAGATTTGGAAGTAATGTACCAGTGAAAGCTGTTAACTCTTTGGGCACTGAGAAACCTCTCCCGCCCAGCTACACTGTATGCAACTACTGAAATTTAGGGCTTGGAATCAGAATACCAGTGAAATTTATCATCAGCTAGAGACCCACTAAAAAGCGCTTGAAGTGATTATTTATATAAGACCTAGTTTTGAGCTTTAAGAGTCGTTTGTAATAAAATATGAAACAAAGGAGGAAGAATATTCTTTACTATAGCCTTCTGAAACAAAACTGCACTTGTTCTTCTATTTTTGTCTTCCAGTTCTTTATCCTGAAACGTCATAGGGGAACAGAAGTTAGCGTCTCAAAACACTTTCTACATTTAAAATGTGCTGAACTAATTGTGGAGGGGTGCAGAGAGTGGTAAGTTTGCAGATATTACATGGACTGCATACTCCACTTTTCTCACTGGAACTGCTTTTTGAGAGAGTGTGCAAGTGGTAGCATCTCCTGTCTTGCAGAGAAGAGGAATTTGTGTGAACTCATTGCTAACAGGCTCCTAAAATATGTTCTGGCTTTCAGTTTAGTACAGTTAACTATTTTTAGAAAAGGACAGACCATGTAGGCTGAAACCTGCAACTGCTGCTGGCCGTACCCCGCACTGAAGGCAAATGAATCCATGCTGCAAACCACGCAGGCTCAGTTTCAGTTTGTGGTCTCCAGTTTCACCTCAGTGACTCTTCCTCCCAAAATATGAGGTGACTAACATGAAATCTAGTGTGACTAAAGGTCTGGGAGTGGCTCAGATCAGGAGCTACAGATGAACATTCTGGCATGGGCCAGAATTTGTCACGTATGGTGTATTAAAATGGTTCCATTAGGATGAGTAACCAGTACAGAGATTCACATGAGGAATAACAGGAAATTGTAACTCAGTACCCTTTCCTATGCATCAGAGAAGAGAGGTGCTGAGCCCCAGGATTGTCATGCGAGTCCTGGTATGTGCCACCTCAGGAGACAGCCTACACACTGTAGTTGCATGTTTTTAAAGCTGTTTTCCAGACCAAAGGGTGCTGATGGCTGTTTCATCCTTGTCCAGTTGCTTTGCTGTATTTCTGGCCGAGATATGACTCTTTGGCGCCTCTTCTACCCCACAGCAGACTGCCAGCTCACTTGTTTACATCTTTCCCTGTTCTGCTTCTTGAGAAGAGCAAGACATTAAGTCCTGTTCAAACTACAAATTCTTGATTATAACTCAAACGAAATAAACGTCCACTTCTGCAACACTGGGCACAAAGATTCATCCTTGGTGTGTTTTTTTTTTTCCTCCGCAAAATGTGACTTGGACACCTAGGACTTTTGTACTTCTCCCCTGCATTGAATCATTTCACCTGAGAAGCAGCATTGTCTTTTAGATGTTCAAGAATAACCTTTCCTAAGATATTTAGCACTAGAGGGGTGCTGTTACATTTTCCTAAGCTTTTTTTTTTTTTTAAGGTATGTACTATCTTGTTTTCCTTTTTAAGACTTTGGTGACAGAATTTGTCAAAAGTTGGCAAGTGGGAACCGTGTTAGAACCCATTTCTCTGCAAGGCTGCCGTAACAATTTCTAACCCCAGGAAGGACTAAATACACTTCCAAAAGTGCCTCCTGATACACTGCAGCATTGTTAAACAGCAGTCCTGTTTCTAAATGAGGGTGGGTGCATAGCAAAGATGTGAAACACTGCACTTTTAATAGCACCTCAGGCCTGCAGAGCACCTTGACATCCTTGACTATGTGATGCATCGTACGTTTAGAATTAAAGGAAAAACCTCATGCTAATGCTTGTGGATAACTGGCATTTCTACCATTACAAGGGATTTTACAAGCAAGAGGCGAACCTGCTTTCCTTCGGGGCACACGGGCTAACAGCGTGGGCCGTGAATTTTCCGTGATTTCCAGTTTTGTTCGCTCACGGTGCCCACCCCCCTCCGCCCGCCAGCCGTCCCCCGTCACAGCTGGCAGACGGGGCCGATGCGGACAGCGGAACCTCCTCTGCGGCCCCGCTGTTAACGGAGACCCGGCCC
>VZSC01012154.1:0-67378 GCA_013398225.1 Steatornis caripensis | reverse complement strand
CAAATCACTAGTAAAATCTCTGTATAGGCTAAGAAGTGAAACCACTGAAGGCTGCTGCACTTACCTTTTAACATAAAGGGATGGGATCTGTAACTCTTGCACTTGTCTTTTACATAAGTGGAACAGCTTTTGAAACATCTCTTGCTATTTTTATTTCCGCGCAGAGCGGGCGCTGGGCCGCCTTCCAGGAGCGGCACCGGCTGAGCTGCGAGGAGGCGGCGCGGCTGCTGCTGGACGCCTAGTGAGTACGGGACCGGGGCGGCTCTTCCCGCGGCTTCCAGGCTGAGCCACCCTGCCCGGCGGCTCCTTCCCCCGTTAGACCGTCGTCCTCTCGGGAGCGTTTGCACAGCAGTAAACACGGGCTTCTGCAGAGCTGGGGCGGAGGGCGGGGGGGGCGCGCGCGCCCCGGAGAAAGCGGCTTTTCCTGCGAAACCGTCCTGCCTTTTTGGGGGTCTCCCATCAAAAATGCCCTTGGGGGCACCGTGCGGGATCTGCGAGGCTCAGCTTCGGAATCTCCACCCATTTCCTGTGCTCTTTCTTTCCAGAGCACAGCACATCATCACTGCGCTGTCATCAGTAACTGTCCGTGGGAGTGAAAATCTGAAAGGAAAAGGTTTTTCCTTTGCCTTTTGCGTTTGACCTAGCATGGCGATTCTGCCCAGTTGCTATGGAGGCGTCCTAGGGAAGAGGGAGAAGCACATGCTCAGAAATTCCTTGATCGTGAAGTTCCTCTGCAATTACAGTATGAAATAAAATGCATTTTAAATATTATGTAGAATCCACTTATCCCTGCTTTTCCCCAGCTTTTAAATGGAGGAATATCAGTAGTGGTGGAGCAGTTGCGGGAAAATCGTGGGAACATTCCGTTCCCAGTTCCAAGATGGTTGTCTTGTGATAATACCACTCGCTTCTGTGTACTGTCACGCACAGATAATGCTGTAGGGTGGGTGAGCGTTTTGACCCGGTCTGGGGTCGGGGAGCGTATGTTTTGCGTTGCACACCCAGTGTACTTTACTTGAACTGTTGCTCTTTACTTTTCACCATTTTAATTAAACTGGAAAAGCAATTGCTGCAGAGGACAAGCCATTCTCTACCTCACTCTGGCACATTTTATTCGAGTACGTTTAAGCGGATACATTTTCTGGTGGTCTGCAATTGCTCAAAGCAGAACTGAATAATGTGGTATATAGCCTTACTGTTTTCTTGGCCAAAAAAAAAAAAAAAAGTATGATCGCAAAACCTCTCTGTTCTTTCTCTCTCCAGTGAATACAGAGGTTTGGTCAAACACACAGGAGGCTGTCACTGCGGAGCTGTCTGCTTTGAGGTCTGGGCTTCGGCAGATCTGCATGTTTTTAACTGCAAGTGAGTCTTTTTTCTTCTTCCCTATTTTCATAGATTAATATAAGCTTGTATGCTTTTCCAGTGAATACCTTAAAGCTAAAAGAAGATGACAACTGCAGAACATCCTCTGAGCTGTTTCCATAGGGTATACCCCTAATTATGCCCTCATCCAACAAGAGCAGTGCTGGTGATTTCAGGTGCTGCTTCTCTGGGCAGGACTTCAGGTCTCACATCCATGCTCACGCAGAAAGTGTCAGGAGAGCTCTAATGAGTACAAGTGCTCAGCCATCTGCTCTGCGTTTCCTCTGAAGTGCAGTGTGCTCAAAGCACATCAACCCTTTTTTAAGTTGGTCTTCTCAAGTGAACATTACATCTCTGACCACATGTTCTTCAAACTCCCACACTGTCCGATTTCGATAGTGATCCCCCTTTGCCTGCAACTAGTTTGCTTCTAGCTCATAGGTAAACTTCTGAACCTTACTGTCCTGTTTGCAAGGTAATTAATGTTGGCAAAATTGGCAAAGTCTGGTCTGAAAGACTAAATGGATTTCTCAGGGCTAGAGTTTGTTCTTGTTACATCTGTTGAGAGTTGTGTATGTTGTGTATGTGAAGAAAAAATGGCATATAAAGTTTTGTGTAGGAGAATACCATAGCGGTGTACCTGTGTAGGGTCAGTGTGTTCCATGGGTGTGCTTAGCCAAACACTACTGATACCACGAGTCCACTTTTGCCGCTTACCTGTGACGCTAACCAGGAGCCATTTTAGCTGTCAGTGGAATTTCTGTTGTCAAGAGGTCCATGCTAGATGTGATTGCTGTACTACAACTTCTCCGCTGCTTCTAGAAAGGTCTGCTTTTTCTTTTACAGTTGCAGCGTTTGCACAAAGAAACAGAACAGACACTTCATTGTCCCAGCGTCGCGTTTCAAGCTGCTGAAGGTAGAGTAAGAATGCAGTAAGAGCACGGCCATGAACACGAACAGTATAGAGCAGTATAATCCAGCGTTATCCTCAAAGATGCAAGTGGCAGCCAGTTTTCTATCCTAAGTTTCTCTATGGCTGCTTGGGGGAAATAGCTGAATTTTATGCCATCTGGTGTGGGTGTGTTGGTGCATCTTATTTAGTGAGTTGTCATTAGAGCTCTGGGAGTTCCCAGGCTTGACTGTTATGGACACACGCGTATACACAGCACAGATGTACAGAAAAGGAGCATGAATGCAGAACTCTATCGCAAGTAAAGACACAAAGGTGGAATTTTACATTTTTAATTTGTTTAGCTACAGGCCCATAGAAAGTAATTAATACGTCTATTTATGTGGAAAACTTACTCTGCTTTTCATTTGCTCAGGGTGCTGATAATTTGACAACATACACCTTCAACACACATCGTGCCCAGCACACATTCTGCAAGACCTGTGGTGTACAGAGCTTTTATACTCCTCGTTCCAATCCAGATGGTTATGGTAGGTAGAAAGAGTAAGATGTGGTAACCAAAGCTAATCACCAAGCAAACCTTAGATAAAAACACAATTGCATGCTAACATGACAGCAGCGAGCAGCAAGGGTTTGTTCCTAAAGTGCTAAACATCTGGAACTGCAGTCTGAACCTGTAGCTCCTCCATAAGAAACAGTCTTACCTATGACATGTGGGCTCCTGCCCCTGACAGGTTTCTCATCTGGGCTCCTCAGCCTTACCACAATAGCTGGACTGAGCATTTACCATTCCCTGAGATGCCCCATCCACACAGTGGTGCGGGCATCTCCCACGCTTTTGCTATGAAAAGCAGGTTTCTATGTACTCTGTCTTTCTCTAGGAATTGCTCCCCACTGTCTGGATGATGGCACTGTGCAGACCATTGTCACAGAGGATATCAATGGCAAGGATTGGGAGAAAGCAGTGAAGGAACATAAGACCATCAGAGACATGTCAAAACCCTGACACACCCCTCTAACAGCTGAACTTGGAGCACTGGTGTGGAACTGTAGTCTCGGCTTTCCTGGGTGAGGGCTGGCAGAATTAATCTCTACATTATTGTTATCTGTTCTCTGTTTCTTAAATAAATCTTTCTATGCTGCCTGTCTCATTCATTTGTGACTTGAAGTTTTCAAACTACCTCTGTTCCATAAACCACGCCACAGCTGCTATTTTCATACTTTGCCCTTAGTACTTTGCTGAAGTTTAAATCGCAATAAACAGAGCAAAGTACAAAAAAAAAAATCTAATCTTTGCTTGTATGCATATTTTCTGTGTTTCAAGTCTGGCTTATAAAAATGTCCTATATAAGATAATATTTTGCTTAGTACATAATGCTAATTTAGACTGTTTTTTTCTGCATTGTATTCAATGAATTGACTGTGGATTTAAAGTTAAAGGGGATTTGAAAGAGCTTAGCAGGCTCAAGTTCAGTAAAGCATAGGCTGTGGTTCAGTAAAGCATTTACATAGGTGCTTAGCCATATGCCAGAGAGGGGCCACTGAAGTTATTCATGTGATTAAGTACTGTTTTGCTTAAGCCTGGACTTACTCATGATCTTAAGGCTGAGCAGGCATATGCTTAGGCACTGACTTGTGCCCAGGGAACAGAGTTCCACACTGTCATACTCTTACAACGACGGGCACGTACTTCAGTACAACCAGGAACTCGCTTGTTGTCTTCAGGAGGCAGATGTGCTCACAGCAACAGATCAGGATGTGGCAATTTGGACTCTGATCTTGACTATGCAATGACTAGCTGTGTAGATGCAGGAAAGATGCCTCCTGTAGATGTGAGCCCACATTAATGAGTGCAAAGGCCTACAGAAGCGTTGAATATTGCTGACTTTGCTCCACCATGACCCTACAGAAACCCAAATCACTAGTAAAATCTCTGTATAGGCTAAGAAGTGAAACCACTGAAGGCTGCTGCACTTACCTTTTAACATAAAGGGATGGGATCTGTAACTCTTGCACTTGTCTTTTACATAAGTGGAACAGCTTTTGAAACATCTCTTGCTATTTTTATTTCCGCATGTGTTCTATAAAAGAACTAGTTACAGTCTGGGTCTCTTGCACCTCATTCTTATGTCCTGTTGAGACTCTTGTGAGTTGACCTCGAGCCCCATGTTCTTCAACAAGAAGAAATTCTCACGTTTCATGAGGGACACTGCAAAGGTGGAGCCTGCAACGCAATGTGTATGAAAGAGGCAGCAGTTACAGCAAAGATAAGTGCAATTAGAGAAATTTGTATGGTTTCTGATGTTTTATTCATAAGCTTTGACTTTTTAAAGTTCTGACTGAAAAAGACAGACCTGTGGTTCTGGTTTGACCTGTGACGAAAGCATGATCTTTGAAAAGTCGCTCCTGATACTTGGATTTTACAAAAAGCACCAAGAGATAGTTGCCAAGCAATCCTTGCAGCTGTATCCTTTTGGGGAAAAATAGTTTGTGCCGTATCTTCTCCAATGCAGAACACTCCTGCATTTTACTCTTACTTAGGTTAATCCAAATTTCTTATCCTATTTAAGCTTCTACAGTGAGAAAACAGAGTAGTTGTTAAATGCTATTCATCTCAATGTATCAAGCAACAAGATGCTCAGAAGAAAGTTCATACAGCCTGTTTTTTGTAGTCTGAAAGAATGCTACACAAAGAGAATCCTGTCCTCTTTAGCACATAACAGGTGAGTTTTCTTTAGTCCTGGGCCTTGCATGGTCTTTTTTTCACTCATTCTTTTACTCCTGAAGTTATGAGTGACGTCTCTTTCACAGAAGGTGGAGGGAATTGATCACCATATAACGTGAGAAAAGCATATAGATATGGCGAAACCAGAGGAGCTGGCTGTGATGACACCGCATGGCTCTCTAGAAGGAAAAATAGTTGAGAAAGCATTACAAGAACCTTCCAGACCTAATGTGAGGGCAGTTTCGTAGTCCTCCTGTGAGGTTCACTGCCAATTTATAGGACAGCCTGTTTTCAGTGAGCAGGGGAGTAGTGAGAGGTGGAAGGGTGCCTACTCTGTGGGGCCAAAGGGCAGGGAGAGGTCTGTCTGCCCCTGTGTTGCTGGTGTGGTGCTGCCTAGTGTTCGAGGGGTCCTGCTAGAAAGGCCATTATCAGCTGCAGACTGGTGCTGGGGCAGTTTCTTTGTTACATACAATTCTGCCTCCCTACGTGGTCTCATGCCTGAGTGTTCACATGCTGGGGAAGCAGAAACCTGATAGGTTTCTGAGAACGCTTTTCATGCTGCTTCCAATCATACATTGCCAGCTGAAACTTAATCTATTTATAGTGTACCAGCTTAGAAAGGTCAGGTTTCAGAAACAAAAAACACAGGGGAATAACGCCATCTTTATCAGATCAGTTTCCATACATAACTGTATCTTTTAGCAGCCTCAAAACCAGGAAAGTTCGTGGATTAACAGGACTGTTTGCTGGGCAAATGTTTTCATGGTATGGAACGGGAACTAATCAGATTCTGATATAGGGAACTGTGGCCTAAATGTGTGAGATTTCGTGCAGCAAAATATTTTAAAAAATACACAGTAGAGAAGGGAACTTGTAAAGAGCTTTGGACCACAAGCTCACAAGCTGTCTCCATCTTTAGTCAGAGCTATGATCCAAGGACGGTGTTCCTGGCATGCTGTCATGCCATTGTCTGACAGGCCACTCACACATTCAGAATATTACGTTGGATCCAGTCTCCTCTGAAATACGTCTTACATCCTGGATACAGCGTAAAGCTCAGTGCACTGTGATTACTGAAGATCTCTGAGCTGCAAATCTGCTCAGCCCTGTCCTGCTATCCATACAGCACATGAAGCAACCTGTCTTGTCTATTCATGTTTTACAAATCACTGAAGATCATTCATTAGTGACGTTATAATCAATGTATATAATTATTTATGAAGTTCTCTGTGAATATGACACTTCTGACTAAAGTCTTCACAATGACGATGAGTTATTCAAACAGGTTAAGCAGGTACCAATGCATCTCACCCTGGCTTGTTCACTCTCCTCCTCTGTGAGTATGAAGAGCGCATCTCTGGGCAGGAGGCAGGAAACAGGTACGTCCAGCACGGAAATGTACTTCCTGAGGAGATTTACTGATTCAAGCACAAGCACGTAGCACCCTAGACAGAGGATAAATATTTCAAAACAACAGTATTGTTGTAAGGTGCCCATCTCTCCAGGCTCATCAGGTCTTTGCAGGCTCCCCTGTATTGCTGGCCATGGGAATCCTTTTTGTGGAAAAGGGGAGCAACTTCTACACATGCTTCCACCAGGATGTCTTTGTGCCCAGTGCGTGTCTATGACCACTTGCACGGGTTCTTGTTCTGTACCTGTTCTGTGGAAAGCAAAGCTAGCTCTGAATACCAAAGGGTTTGGGGTTTTTTTTGCTTATAATTTAAATTATTCCTACATAGTTAGACTCAAAGGGAAAACCAGAGATGGCTCTCTGAATGCTGGTACTATATCATGTAATGGAAATTTAGAACAGCAGTCTCTGCTTCAGCTACAAAACTGAAATTTCCTCTTTCTACTCAAATTCTTAGCTACAGAAAAAATATTTACAAGAATCAGGAACGGCTGTATCAAGTATTAACTCAGGCAGGCAGTTACACTTTAAGAGAGTTCCAGAATTCATTGCTCCGATGTTTGTGATGAAGCAGATAAAGGTAACATGTATAAAGATTCTACTGGTGTGGAATTTTTTTGCTGTTTTAAAGAGCACCTTGAATTCAAAAGTTCATTGCTATTTTTTTTACTATGGCTAAATTGTCTTCACTGATGAGCTCAGAGCTACTGATGGTCCCATTAAGAGCCTGTAGCTCTCAAGGGAGCTGCTTTGGGATTTGTTAGGGCTTGGAAGCTGCTGTGATTATGCTCCACACTTCAGATGTTGTATTAAAGTTCAACAGAAGAGGCCAAAGTCACAGTTTACACAGGTGGTCAGATACACAATTAGATTTGCAATGAGATATTCTTAATTGTGCCCTTAAACAGGGAAATTATACAAAGGAGACAAAGAACAATGCTGAATTGCTATAAAGGCTGCCAAATGGACCTTTTTAGTGTGTGAAGCCTGTGCTCACATCTAATACTGCTTAAGCTGTTAAGCCCTGAGCACAAAGCAAACTGGTGGTGCTCAAACACCCCTTACCCCTAAAATGAAGACAGGACTTGTGTCCTCCTAAGGGAAAAGATTCTCCAGAACAGGGGCAGAAGCAAACATCTTTTCCTAAAGGAGTAACTACATGAGGTGGGTTTCTGTGAGAGAGGTGATGATGCCTCTGCTAGGAGCCCTCTATGCAGAATTGCTAGTGCTCAGGAATCTCATCCCACAAGGATCTGAACAGTCAACATGCTGCTAACTTCCCTACTTTGGACATTTGGTAGATCCTTCAGTCTAGCCTCTACCAAGCATAAGATAGGAAAGCAAAAGTTTTTGCTCTTATGGTGAATGCATTTCCTGGAGACACAAGGGAAGAAGCCCCCACAAGTCTTCAAGGTGGAGTGTGGTACTCAAAGATACCCCACCAGCACCATTCCTTCCCCAGCCAGGGGTCTGTGACACACTGAACCCAGGAACAAACAGCATGCACAGCATGATCCTCCACAAATCCCCCCACAAGAGATTTGTGTCCCCTGCCTCTTCCCAATGACGCTAACTCTTTTTAGTGCAAAGAAAGGTCTTGCTTTTATTCCAGCCAAAGCCTGCTATGGCAGTCCTGACGGACTCTAGCACATCTTCAGAATCTTTCAATTCCTTTCTTTCTTCTCTCTCCTTCAAGAGAAGGATGTACAATTTGTTCTAACTTTGCAATAGCCTTCTCCACTCTCAAAAGCAAAACTGGCAACTCTTTATTTCAGCATCACAGAGGGCCATGCTCCAGGACCACACTCCGCTTCCAGTTCTTTTTCTGCATTGATCCTGGGACATGATTCCCCATAAGGGTGGACAGAGGAGTTATTTTCTCCTGCTGTGGGCAGCAATGGGCAGGGTTAGAGGCCTCAAGAGAAATTACTGGCACTTCCATCCACACAAACGCTGACCTGAATCTGTGGTGTGCCAGGAACCAGAGGAAAACTCCTCCTGAAACTCACGGACGTTTGCCGCAGGCCCGGCCTGCCAGGAGCTGCCAGGAGATGGCGGTGTCCGCCAGCTGCGGAGGGAGCCGGGACCCGCAGCCCGCTTCCCGGCTGGCAGTGCCTTCCCCAGGCTGCGCCGGTTAGGATCTCTTTTGGCACCCCTTCGCCTTGAAGGCTTTCCTGACTTAACTGTGTCAGTACCATGTCCCTACTCCCGTACTACTGCAGCCTCGGCCATCCAACCCTTGCAAGGTCATCGTGCTCGTCCCTGCAGAGCAGCAGCTGTGCAATGCCATCTGGAACGACCAATGGCTCTACCAAGCTCCCTGCAGCGAGTCCCTCAGACGTGTGGGAATGCAGGCATTTGTGTGACCAGCATGGCCTGTGCCACTGCCTGACTGCAAGCCTGAGCCCCCATGTCTTGCTTGTGGTCCATCTTGGCAGGTGACACACAGCAGTTGGTGTTTAGCTGCCATAAGGTTTCAGCTTGTTATTGCAAAGGATGCTCTGCAGTGACAAGCACTGCAGTTGCACACAGAAGTGCCCTGACAGTTCTTTTACTCCCACTAAAGACATTTCTTGTTTCCAAGTAGCAAACTTGTGATGTGCCATGAGTAGGGGAACCACTCTTCCCCTGCTTCTCTGCAGAGATCCTCTGGGTGCTCAGGAAGCTCCATCTGTCAGCAGGCAGTTTCAGAGAAAAGCATTTTATGGTGCTGCACAGCAGAGGAAAGGTATAGGTATGGATCCCCTTATGCTTGTAGTCAGCATTCCCACTGGCCACCTGTTTGCTTTTCAGTGCTTACTGGGGAGGACAGGGCTAGAGCAAACGTGGGCCCTTCCCTTTGCTGGGTGGTTGTTAATGGACCTTGGCAATGCCACGCAAATTTCTACTTGCGATGCTGGGAAGAGAGGCATGATGTAGGGTTACCCACCGCCAATCTTTGAAGCCTGGGCTGCTCTGTTAACAAAGTGTGCTCTCCCTTTCCTCATATTTTTTTTCCCTAAGAAATATTAATTCATGCAGCAATCATGCCATTTTGTTCCCCAAAGCTCAGCAATAAGGGCTCAAAACAACTGCAAGTGATTTCAGTAGATCAGTCGACCTCCTGGCCCCCATCGGTCAGATCAGGCAAAGCAATGGCATTCGAGCCTCACAAAATGAAAGGCACTGTAAGAGTCTTCTGTGTTAGCACATGACAAGGGTCTCCACATGCTGACAGCAAAGGCTGCTCCGCAACGGAACGTGAGATGAAATGAAGCGGGGAAGGAATGTACAGTCCAGTGAGAGATGGAAAAGGGTTCAGAGAAACAGGCTGCTCCCTGCCAAGCAGGGTGAGAGAAGTGCTGCCATTGATGAGTCTATTCCTGTGACACCAGCAGGTGAAGCTTTTCAGAGCCTGTTGTGACTGTGACCTGGGCCGGATGGGATTAATGGTGTAACACAACCTCTCTAGGGTGGCAGAAAGGGCAAGATCAGTATAGCTAGTGGATTAGGCCTAGAATAGAATGCACACAGCCTGCAGCCTGTTCGGCTTGGCTTTCTACTTCCAAATCACTTATGCAGCAAGTATGTCTAGAATGAGAAGATTGTTAGCAGATCTATGTGTGCTAAAGGCTTGCACTGCTCCTGACAGACATTAGCACACCAGCTGTTTTGGAAGAGCGCTGGTTATGGCTGGATGGGGTCAGTAGTAGGTGTGGATGCATACCCAGCAGCTGTATTGGCTTCTTGAAACAAGCCTATGTGCTTGTGCCTGGTCTGGAGAACTTCATTACAGATTATAAAAACCCCATCGTGTTTATGCTGGCTAAAGGCATTAGAAAGCAAAGCAGGATATTTAGGGTGCTCATTTGCATATCACTGAGGCAATGCAAGGCTTAGCTGGCTTCTGTATTTGCAGAGAGATTTTCTGTGGGTTCTCTGATCACATGGGCTTACACAGGTTCACCCACAAATAGTTCCCTCTTGCCAACAGGAGAGCAGCACATTTCCATGGCCTGAACATGCCTTTCAGCTCTATTCAGACAGCCTCAATCCCAGCATCACTCTTGTTTCATTAAGCCCCTCTGATGCACAGCCCTGCACGCCTGCCAGATCAAATTATAAATACCAGGAATTTCAATGAGACTGGAACTATATTTGGAAAGGCTTAGCGTAAGCAGCAGCATGGGAGCTCCCCGTTCCTTTGGTGTTTGTAGGTCATGTCAGATGTGATGTAACCAGAGCAGCAAGGCTTTCAGGAGTCTCTTGATGCTGCTAGAGAAATGGAAATGTTGTCTATACGTGGGTCTGTTTCAAACCTGAACCAATTAGAGGCACAGCCCCTATTCAGGACCATAGTATACCTAACAAACCTGCATGAACAGCACATGAAGGTGGTTCAGTCTAGATAAGGCCTGACATCTAGCAGGTCCTAGGAAAGAAGTTGGCATTAATACTCCAGTTTCATAGATGGGGGAACTGAAGAGACTAGAGTCAGAACTCAGTTAAAGGGCATTCTGCCATCTTGGCTCATGCTCTCTTCACTGGATCTTGGTCTGCAACTTGCTGCTAGCAGGGAATTAAAACTGATTTGCTGTGACACATCCAAATCCTACAATCCCACAAGGTCCAGATGACTGCTGAAGGAACAGGAGGTTGACTGGGTGGGCCTGGTTGAGCCACCTTCCTACGCTCTGGCCAAACAGCTCACAGCTTTGTGCTTAAACTAGTTTCACAATTTGTCCACGAGTCAGGCACTGCTTGCTAGAGATAAGGGCTGCAGACGTACTCTGGGACAGCAGCTAGAAAAGGGAGTCGGAGCAGCCTGCTTCTGTAGTTTGCTTCTTTCTTTTCCCTACTTGTACAGTTTCTCAGAGAGACTTGCTCATTTAAGGGTGAAAGAAGCCACTCCAACAATTTGTTGCGTCACTGCAGATTTCAGATACCTTTCCCATACTGACCACATTTTGATGGAAGCTTAGCTTGGTACATGCAGCCATTTTTGGCCGAGCTGGTAATGGTTTCNTACAGTTTTCAAGAGCATGGCAAAGAAGGGATGTCTTAAAGATGCGTTGGGGCTCCATTTAGGATCCTAACATCTAATCTGCCCAATTAATCTGATGAAACAGATGTGAAAGAGGAAGAACAGCCAGTCTCCTAGGAATCACAGAGACATTAGAAGGATATACTTGCCAGCTGTTGAATGTTTGCTATCTGGAACACCTCCTGAGCTGAGGGACCTGGAAATAGTACTCATATTCAAGCAAGACAGCAAGAAGCATAGGCCAGACACCGACCGCCACTGAGACAGGACAACCCCAAAGGACAGAAAAGTGACTGCAGATGAGCCAGACCTGATAAAAAACCAGAGAGATAAAAGGACAAGGAAAAGTTCAGCTGGGGGATTTCGTTTGCATTGCAAATAGAGATGAGTTAGCAGATGAAACCCTGGACAGAACATTCATGCAAACAATTGCCTAATGCCTGCAGGGTCGTGTTTTTGTGTAATGCGACATACCTTGAGGTAACTTCTGTTCAGAATGCAGGTACCTGTGAATGAAGACATACATGGGGCTAAACACTTAATGAAGTTACTCAAATCCTGATTTCACAGGTATGAACTCTGTATGCTAAATCAATCCTTTTCTCTTAATACACACACATTTACAATGGCTAATCTTATAACAACATTCAGGAGCTGACACTGGATGCACATGTCAGGCAGTGGTAAGCCTCACTCCCCACACGATTCTGCCATTTCCTCATCCTGGCAGCACAGATAAGCTCCATAAATCCAACTCGCTCTCAAACTTCTCATGTTGCACTAAGGGAAGCTGCAAGAGGCTGCCAAAAGCTATTCACCTCTGAGAGCACTGGCTCTTTAAAATCTGACCAGGGACATTGTCTCAGTGGCAGCTCCCATTTGGGGACCAGCTTCTTTCTTTCTAACCCATCCTGGCACTGGGACATCTGAGAAGCTGCTCTGACTTTTTGCTCACTAAGACTTTGATCTCTTCATGACTTTGTCCTGGGAAGTCTCTGTAGCAAAAATGCATCCCTTGGAAACAGAACGAGGGGACCAGTGCAGGAGATGTGAACAGTGATGGTACTTCCATCAACAAGTGTAAGCAAATGACACTGACATGGTGAAGACATCAGAGGGTATTAGCTTCAATTCCTTTTTAATTCTCTTGGTTTTCCTGCTCTAGCTTGTGGTTCATGGCTCAGAGCACTGATGCTCACGTCATTTGCATCGCCTCCAGATTTGGCCCATTGCAGGGATGGGAAGGAGCAGGTCTCCAGCAGATGGCACTCAGAGCTGCCCCACACCCAGGTTTGCGCTTCCAGAAGAGAAAAAAAAATTCAAACAATGGAACATTTTCCAAAAGGAGAAAGGAGATAAAAAAAGAAAAGTTATTTAACCCTGTGTAATATTTAAAGAGATTGTTATCATCTTATAGTGGTGTATTTAACGAAGGACAATGTGACAGTTCATGTGTAAATCAACCAGGATAAAATATACATTATATGTAACCTGTTATGTTTCTCCAGTCACTTTCAAACTAGGATTATCTCTGGCTATTGGTTAAGTTCAAGGAAAAGGATTAGCTACACAGGTGTAGACAAAATAGGAAGCACAGAGTAATGAATACCCAAAGCAATTCAAAGCAAAAGTCAAGCCAGAAATGCAGGTCATGGCAGAACTGAAACAGCAATCAGAAGACATATGCCTTAAATAGATTCTCCTGCCAATGGTCTCCTCTTCTCCAGAGCCAAAGACCTGCAAGCAATACCATCTTCTACTAAACAATGGCCTTGTCAACTGACTTGGCCACCTTCTACCCCACTACTCAAGTCCCACTGTTCTGACACAGATTGTTAAATGTTGCCTTGTAAACATTACTAGCAATTGCGGGGGAGGGGGAGGGAATTTTAAATATCTCCTTTAATGTCCGCTCTGCTCTTCTGCCAGAGGTTTCTTCCCCCACAACTAGAATCTGGCCACCCAGAGAAGTGATTCAGCACTTGGTAAAGCTAGCAGGGTGGGAACTTTTTAAAACAAGCTTGGAGAGATAAAGCAGTGAGTGGTTGTGAAATTTGGCTAACTATCCGAAGTCCTAGTGTCTGTTCTGGGTGTGCTACTCTGCCATAGAGGGACCTTCAAAGCACTTACTGACAGCAGATTAAAGGATGTGAAGAGCTGCTCCAAGAGTGAACTATTAATAACCATTCCTGGCCACTACAAACAGAAGCAAGGAGAGATCCACTTCATATGGAAATGTTTCAGCAGGAGCAGAGAGCATGTGCAGCAGGGAAGGAAAGTTTGATCCAGTGGCAAATTAAGGAGTTTGTACTTGTATAAAAGTTCAGGGAGACACAAACTGTATTTTGGTTACTGAAAGGTCCTCAAGGCTGCTGCCTGGCAAACGTGACACTGATCTGGAAGAACAGGCATGAAGAAACTGATTGTCTCCTCATCCTTTTTGTCCTGAGCCGAATGCTTCACTACTGAGCAAGGCTCAGTGCAGAGCTATGGGAACGGGCTCCACCCAGCTGTAATGCTGCAGAGGAATTGCAGCCTTGCTCGTTTGTATTTCT
Source organism: Steatornis caripensis (assembly GCA_013398225.1). Taxonomy (NCBI): domain Eukaryota; kingdom Metazoa; phylum Chordata; class Aves; order Caprimulgiformes; family Steatornithidae; genus Steatornis; species Steatornis caripensis. Next base: position 53,392 of record VZSC01012154.1, on the reverse strand, counting down.
CAGGCAAGAGATGGCAATGAACTGTGGTTGCAGAGAGAGAAAGAAACACAGAACTCTACCTCCCGTACGCATTCGTAAAACGAGCCAATCCTCTCCCAAACCAATCTTCTCGCTTCCATCTCCACCCTGCTGGAGCTGTCTCCATGGGACACTTCCAAGTAGGGGAGAGGTTGCAGCTCTCTGTTGTTGCCATTTTGGGAATGTTGTTTTGTAGATTGGACTTGCTGTGGTTTGGGTGAAATCAAAAAGTTTGGCATAAAATCTCAAAAAGTCAAACACAAACAGGCTCTTTTTCAGGAGCTTTTTCCATGTGGTTTTTTTTTCCGAAGAGATTTTTTATAAATTCTTTCTTAAACATAAAATGATCTAAAGTGGCTTGTTCCCACGCACCCACCAAGTGTCAGAGGCCAGCTCATTACAGGGCACCCCTCTCTTTATTACCTGTGGTAGGTTCAGATCCACATTTGAAGGGAAGTGAGACTCTTTGCAATGAAGAACTTCAAAAGGTTGTGAGACGTCTGAAGGCACCCACCATTACTGCACTGCAAAGACTCAGCACTGGCTTCTCCATCAAGGACCAGCTGCTTTGAAAGCCTTTGCTGTCTGTAGCTATCAGCTACATCAGCTCAACAGAAAAACTGAAATGGTCCAACAATCCTCATCCTGCAAACTGCAGGACTGAGCCAGCTCCCAAATTCCCTGTCTTTATTCAGTCATCCTCAAGGGAAGATGTCAGCAAAGTGAGTGGGCTAGCTCCTAAGAGGCACTGCCCACTGATACCTCCCCACGATGGCAAGAAGGAACAAGTCAAAATGGAGCCATAACCTTGGTCTTGGGGAACACAGAACTCCTCTGGGGTAGAAGCAGGACTGACGCTCTGGTGGGTGGATTACAGTTTTGATGATGTTCTGTGTAATGAGAATTGTTCATTTAAATCAATGACTTCACTCTCCAAATAGTCTCCCATGCCAAAGGCAAAACCCTTCACTGAACTGATTGTGCTGGCTGCTGTAGAGCACTGGGGAAATACAGTTTTCAAGAGCATGGCAAAGAAGGGATGTCTTAAAGATGCGTTGGGGCTCCATTTAGGATCCTAACATCTAATCTGCCCAATTAATCTGATGAAACAGATGTGAAAGAGGAAGAACAGCCAGTCTCCTAGGAATCACAGAGACATTAGAAGGATATACTTGCCAGCTGTTGAATGTTTGCTATCTGGAACACCTCCTCCCTCCCTAACCGGACTTTCTGGCTTCATTACCATGCACCCTGAACTACGCCACGTAGCAACATGAAGTTTGTAAAACACTACTCAGGCACTCTGTACTCATGCGTATTGCAGTGGCTAAAGATGGTTCTGCCAATCAGAAAAAAAAGATGGCAATTCAGAGACCTTCCAGCTGACAGAGCTGCTCTGCGGCTCTGTGCTTTGGTCCCTGCACTGTCTGGGAGAAGAATGTGCAATGTCACTGCTCTACTCATGCTGCTAGCAGCCTAGTGGTGCTGGGAAGGACATTCCTTGGGGCTGTTTCTTTGGAAAAAAATCTTCGGCGGGGGAATCCCTGCAATGCTGGTGCCCTGTGCTCAACTCTCAACTTTATCTTAATGGCTCTCAACAGTATCATGGAAGGGGCACCAAGATGAATGAACTTAGTCAAATTAAGGAAGGAGGGAGCAGGGGTGAAGGAACAAGCTAAAATCTAGGACAACATACCCAGCTATGGGACATATGCCAGGCATGGGGCAGAGTCCTCTGAGGGGAAGAGACAGCCTCTAAAGGTAAACAGAGGAGGACAATTCTGCCTTGACCTTATGGGGGCAGTCTGGGTGCAATCACAGCCACCACTCCTAAGTTCCCTCTGGGACATTTAAGATCAGTAAAACAAAACACCAGAATTGAGATGGACTGTGAAAGGACAGGCTGAAACATAAGATACTGGGACCTGTTATTTCTTCAACGCTCTTTATTTTGCAGGGAACCTAGAACTACAGCAGGGGCTAAACAATCCTGAGCACATCAGTGACACGGGAAACCCTTTCCAAGACAGAGCAATAATCACCAGTTTTGAAAAAATGATTTTCTGGGAAAAGGCAAGGGAAATACAAACATAAATGAGATGCCACTCACTTGAAATGCACAGGCTACAGCTGCTTAAAAGGAATGAGAGATCAGAGTCCCATTCCAGCCTCACACTGTAAGAAGGCATCAAATAAAAATGGTAGATGGGGTACCATTCACTATCATCAAGCTAATCACCCAAGAAACAGCTTCCTTCCTGTGCAACATGTCCTTAAAGACCTGGCCTTGGAAATTTAATACAAGCAGAACTGTGTTTTGTAGGGATGTAATGCAGTTTTGAGAACTGTACCCACCGAGCCTGTGGGATTTGGCTGGACAATGCACTGTTCATTGTTTTGATATACTTATTTGAAAATGGCATTTAATCAATCCTCCTCTTTCAGGGAGCTTCAGTGCAACCCTCTGCACAATGCTGTGTCCCACCGCATTCATGAGTCAGGCTGTGCCATATAAGTGCAACAAAGGCATTGGTTGCACTCAAGCTGTATCATAATCAACTCAAGAGTGATAAAGCACTAAGCTCCCAAATATTACCTCTGCAGAGCCTCATTTACAACCTACCCCTGAGTTGGCGAATGTTAGGAAACATCCTGCAGGACTGAGAGTTGTTTTTCCAAATGGAATTGACAAGAATAGGCTCAGCTAATGATTCTTTGATGTAGCATTTTACATGGCATCATTGATATAAGTTTTATGGATGCAGTTGCTATAACAACATAATGCACAGTGGTTAAATATAGCAGCTCCTTTTTTTCCACTCAGTTTGCTCTGCCCTAAGCAGACAAGGACTACTCTTTTCTGTTCTAGCTGGGATGAAATTGATTTGATAGCTCACTGAAGAAGTGGTACAGTCCTTCCTCCCTCTCACAAAGACCATTCCTCTCCACCCTAAGCAAGCAAGCAAACAACAAAGCCAACAGCCCCCCGTTTGCTAGGCTACTGGGCAAGAGGGCTTGTTAAAAATCAATGACTCAGACAAAACTAAACCACCTCGATATTACACGTGATCTCAGTGCAAACACCATCATTTCAAAGTGCAGGAAAGAGAGGTTCTCAAATATTCCTGTCACGTAGTATTTACCATGCTTATTACTGTAGTGCCTAGTGACTGGCCAAATGCTGAGAGGGGAGTAAAGTGACCTTGATGTCACTCAAGACCTGCTCATCCTTGTGGACATGTGCACAGGATTCAGCTTCTCTTGCCCACAGGCAAAGCTCCTATTTTGGGGGATAGAGACAATGATGTTGCCAAATCAAGGTGACAGGGAAAGAAGCAGGGCTACAAAGGATTGTATCCAATTCTCCCTTCTTTGCTACGGAAGTTTGGGTTGGGTTTTTTTGGTTTGGTTTTTTTTTTTTTCCATCTGGAAGCCAGAACCGAAATACTCCCAGGGGAGGCTGAAATCAAATAGCAATTTGTATTTCTCTCCCATCCTGTTTTTTCTTATTTTTCCCCTGCAGAAGAACAAATCCACCCTCAAACCTTGGCACTTCACAGTTCCTCCCAGATCTGAAGCCTAGACACATAGCAGCAGCTGGACTCCCTGCAAGCTGTCAGGAAGAAGGTTGCTGCAAGGGGAAGGGCACATTTCTCCTGAATAGTTCCTGCTCCTTTGAACATAACTTCTGTTCCAGACACTAGAAAGAATATTTATGCCCACAGCAGATAATACTGAGCATCTGCTCAGCTATGACCATTTCCTGAACTGTTTCATTCCTTGAAGCTGCTCAACAACTTGCATCTCCTGAAGCAAGGAGTTGCGGGATGGGTCACACAGCCTGCTTTACCCCTGCTCTTGCACAAAGTATCTCTTAGGTAGTGGGCACAAGTCTGTCTCCCAAAGATGGGGAGCATCCAAAAGAGCTGAGGATCACTGCACCAGACCTCTGCTTCATCCTTTCCACTTACAGCCACAGCAGAATCAGAACCCTGCAGACTTTGTTTAAACATAGTTAATAAATACATTGCACATGATATCTGGAGGGGAGAGTTCATTTGCCTTTTTCTTGCCATATAGCACTGGGACCCCAGGGATAGCAACCACTGCTTTGCAAAGCCCTGCTGGCAGGGAGGTATGCGAGAAGCCTCAGCACATGCTCCCAGCGCTGCCTCTACTAGCCAATATGTGAGAACTCATCAGGGCACTGAAAATCAGGAGTGATACAGTCACGCTCTACTTCCTCCATGACACAAACTGAAAAATAACGAGGGCAAGCAGGCCACTAAAAATAAATTTAACCTTTCAGTGGCCACAGCATCACTCCTGCCACATGTAGATGACTAGGCCACTATGCTTATTTCTGCTGAGTCAGGACTGAGAGACAGACAAGACACAAACCAGCCCACAGGTAATGAGAGCTGCTTATACTCTGGTGTCCTTATCACCGTGTATCTCATCAGCTCAAGATAATGTTCTGCTGTAGGCTAAGGACTAATGCAAAGGTCTGAATTTATGGGGCTTGCAGATAATGAATACTTCCTAGTACAATACTCCGAGTCAAGAAGAGGGTTAACATCCCCGTTGCACACACAGGAAACCTAAAGCACGAAGGTGGGAAAGTGATTTCTGCACAGCCACAAAGTGAGACAATAGTAGGGCTGGGATCAAAATCAAGAGTTTTCTTTAACTTTCTCATACATAATTCAGCTGCTAGTTTGTTTTTCCTGTATCTCTTCGGGATGTACAGGGACACCTAACAATCTGCCCTCCGTTCCTATTTGCAGGCCATATGGCAATTGACTGAGCAAACACTGAAGCCCACAGCAGCTGGAAGCTCTCTAGTTCCTCTGTGCCAATGGTGTGAGCATCAGTCATCAACCTCTGTTCCTCACTCACTCCTCAAATAACTTTGTGCCAGAAAGCATCTCTCTGCTTAGCCCAAACAAACACACTGTTTGCTTTAACTCCACCCCCTTTCCTTCTGTTAGGCTATTTCAGAAGTTGCTGGGAAAAGCCATGATCTCCTCTAACACTGAATTCCTGCCATCAGATAGCACCAAAGACTTTCAGCATCTTCCCATAGGAGCTCAGTAGGTCACAGTACGGGTTCTGTGGCACTGCAGCTTTCTCCAGGCAAGTGAGAAAGGCAAATCACTGTGGTGTTAGCAAAGAGAGCCACAGAGTTATTTAGATTGCACAGATGATTCAGAAAACAAATGCATGCTAAAAATATAAGATATACTTGCAAAGAGTTCAAGGCAGGGGCAGCTCTGGGGGAGACCTTTCTACAACGAGGTCTGAATGAGCAGAGGGTCAAAATAAAATACAGTAGCTGTCTTGCCAGCAAAATCTGGGTGATACAAAGAGTATCACCCCTTTTTATTTTGGGTGATACAATACAAGGGATTTTTGTCTAGCAACCTTCCCACATCATAGCACAGAGAGAGAGGTTGTAATGAATGTAAAGAATAAAGTGGTGAAGGGACTATTTGACTTAGTAAGAGTGGTAAATAGAGACAGAGCAACATCCTTGGGCCAGAGAGGTAAATTCAGGTACCCGCACAGGACGGCAACAACCTCTGGAATAATGGTGCAGGACTTCCCAAAACCCAACTACCACCAGCTCAGGCATCAGCTATTCACACATTCTCCTCAAACCAGAAGTACAAAGAGATCTGTGGCATATTTTAGCAGGATCAAGGACAGGAAGAGCAAAGAAGGCCCAGTGAAAGGGAGAGGGGCAAAGCACCAGCAGATAAAATACTAAAGGATGCTCTAAGTCATTTACAGAGCTGTGAAAGTTTCTTCGAACAGTATTGTGCCCCACAGCCTGGCACTCAGTTATATCACTGAAGTTAATACTGCTTTTGGCTCTAGGAATCAGTTTTCTGCTTACACAAACACCACATTCACTTTGTAACACTGTAGTGAGGCATTCAATGAAGCGTGCAGAACACTTTACCTTAAAGCAGTGTAAAGAGAAATGTGGTTAACATGACCACTCACTCCTCTTGCATCAAAGGTTACCACCTGCAATAAAACCACAGAACAATAATCATTTTGAAGAAGGAGACTGCAGTTACCAACTTTGACATCTAACACAACACTGTCCTAGCCCATTGTATCTAAAGAGTTGGGTTTGTGTTGCACAATGAGGCTTTGTGTGTGAACTCATGCTACAGAAATACAACTAAAATAACAAGACACTCTGGAACTAGATGACTACACTGCCTAACAGCTTGAACAACAGAAAGATGACAAATACAGTGCTCCCACTGGCAGGATGCACTTGTTACTTATTACCAGGCCAAAAGGTTATTTTCAGAGAGATCTGTTGCAAACTTGCTCCTGACCCAAGAGGTCCAGCTCTATGAATCACTCTCGCCTGAATTTGAGAACACACTAGGGTGCCTGCAGATTACAGGAAGAAACTATAGCTTGTTGTAAGTGAATCAGGATGTATTGCTTTAACAAACTACTGTCCTGATCACAGGATCCTGTTATCACAGCATAACATAGTGATAAAATAATCTGCTACGAGAATGAGCCTTTTTAAAGAATCAGCTGACCACACTTTCTATACAACCAAGTCAGGCTTTTCGCTGAATGAGAAGATCATATTGTTTATTGCTTCTCTGCAGGGAGAAATGGGAACTTCATAATGCAGAAGTAACGTGTGAATACAGCACTAACAAGTCACCATCCAAAGCACAGAATACCCTTGGCTCCCTGCCCTCAGACCTACCGATAATGTCAGCGGTGAAGCATCCACCCTAAGGGCTCACCGCACAGTACTGTGAAGTGCATACTTAAAGGCTCCTGCTTCCAACCTAGAAAACAAACTGGCAGCACGAAGTGTAAAGCAGACAGGGTATGTGTGCTGGTAGGCTTTCCAGATGCTGAAAGTGACAGCCCTAGGCAGTTTGAAGTTAGGTTTTTGCTCTGAGAGGCCAGGCAGCAGAGTGCTCTACAGCTCCCTTCTCTATGACCAGGAAGAAATCATAACCTCCCCACATTTCAATCAATGCCTGCTTCCTTGCTAGTGTGTTCTCTCTTCAGGGAAGGAAATGCTACTGCCTTGCTTACTCACCACAGCTGCCTTCTTGAAATATATTTTATATGCAGGGCCTGAAGTACTGGGTTAAAGATCAAGGGAAGATCTTCAAAAGCCACCCTGCCCGTTCTGCCACTTGCTACTCCACCCTCCAACAGGAGAGGCCCTCTCAAACATGGGATATTGTGTAAAGAGGGAGAGGAAACACAAAGACAGCGATAAGAAACACTTCAAAAACCACAAACTCCAAACAAGCCTGCTCACAAACCCATCCATCCAGTACAAGTCCACAGTTAGACTTTCCACTTTGCCCAGTGACTGTAATAATGCTGCCACCAAGCAGTGTGGTGATTCATTGCTGGCAGGAAGTGGTGGGACCCAACTCGGTTTTGTTCAGGTACAAAAGCATTTTCTAGTCGGCTTTTATTTTATACGGAGGAAAATTACACCTTTGGCTTTGGCTGCTTGTGCTGTACATCAGCATTACCTGAGAGAGTCTGCGGGACTGCATGGTCTGGCATGGTGCTAAGCCCTCCCTAAGGGTATCAGCGTCTTGAGTAACTCATCTGGGAAAGAGATTATTATCTTCTGTACAGTTCAGGGAACCAGCATAGCACCCTGTATCTTACAGATAAGAAAAAAACATGCTCTGAAGTCACTCCTACCTACAGTGGTACTTTCCTAAGATGACAATGTATGCACTCACTGCAGGCAGAATAAATTCCTATGCAGGTGAATAATAGCATGGGTCTGCTAAGGGCTGGACTTGCACTAAACCTTTTTACTAAACCGGGACAGAGGGCTTGTCTCTTCTGCTTGGTCATTTATTTTCACATAATTTGTACAAACATAACATTTTAAGACTACTACTCTGCTGTCAAGTGTGGCTGAAATTAGCCAACGGGCTCTAGAGTATTTTGACACATACATGTGCCTGCACATATAAACACAATCACATTATTCTTGTGTTCTTAGCAAACCAAGCTAAAAACCCCAGGCAAGCCAAAACACGCATTTTCCCTTCTACAGAGGGTATGAGAGAACAAACCAGAAGACCAAGATAAGAGGCTGCAGTGAACAGACTAAATAAGCTAATCATTATTTTGACAAAAGTGGCTTGGGCCAACTGTGAGAGCACAAGGCTAGGTTAGGAAATATTCTTGATGTGGAATTTATCTGTTCAGAAACACCTTTAGAGGTTTTTCTTCTCCACATCTATTTTGAAATAGCTGCTGGTTTTAGTGCTGCTTGGCTTACGCAACATCCGAACTAGCTAAAGAGATTGCATGAAGTTAATTTTCAATTGATGTCATCTAATTTACTGTTAGGACATTTGCATCTGAATGGCCTGTCTCTTCAAATATCAAATTTGTAAGTAAAATTCCCAAGGGATCTGCACAGTGACCTGGCCACAGTGGCATTCACTTTATCTGCAGAGAGACCACATTTGAAATATTGGTTCTTCATCTTTAGAGATGCCTCCCAGCACGCAGTCTGGCTCTGACACAGTAGTTTTGTCCTACCTATCCAGTATGCAGCTTCTAGGTCTGTTGTCTAAACAGGGACCGATTCCACAACATCACTGTGGTGCTCGTGACTTAAAGCAGGCAGCAATCACATGTAAATATATTCCTCTGGCTTCAGGGTTTCATTTCATTGATAACAAATCTGAACTTCTTTCTCACATGCTGAACATATTTTCACACGGGAGCATTTGCTTCTTCCACATGGTGCAGCCAGCTGGTGTGCTTGCTTTTAACACATCACCTGAACCAGGCTGATGATGAAATCAAGCGATGAGGGCAGGATGAGAAAACCTGAACATCTTGAAACTGTCTGGGTTAAAAACAGGATTAGCCAGTTCTGGGAGCAAATGGCTGAGATAGGAAATATACTTGATGTGGAAATTGTTGCTCAATTAAATCTTTAGGGCAAGAGGGAGTTCCCTCCCCACACCTGCTCTGAAATAGGAGCCGCTGCCGTTGGTGTTGCTGGGTTTTCTTCTGGGTGACCTTGGTATTCAGGAAATGGAGCTTTCACTAGTGGAAGCCAGAGCAACAGCCAAGATAAACAGGTCCAGAAATCCCTTCCGGAGTGGGGAGAGCACAGAGGAAATTACTCAATTACTAGCAGAAGAGAAAACTCCTGAGAGGTCTGGAGTCCACGCTCACTCTACACACCATGTGCATTGGAGGAAAAAAGCACTCAAATCTGTGGGTCTCCCTCATAATTCTGGCATCATCCAGTGCTTCAAACAGAGCACAATCTGCTCAAGTAGACTGGTGGAGATAGAAAGGTCTCTTTCCTTTTTAAGAAGGGCCATCCCACAAAATGCCATAGCAAGAAACTCCATTTCTAAGGGCCCTCCTCTGACCTTAATTTCATAGACCCAACTGACATTTGCAGAGGCCAGTGACATTCAAACTCCCTTTGAGTTTCTTGCGTGTTTGGAGATGTCTCTTGTGGCTACTAAATCAGACAAGCTAAAGATTAGAAAGAATGGACAGCTGGATGGAAAAGGAAAAATCTAATCATGACCAACATTGCAGCATCCACTGGGTTTGAGCTGCAAGTGTGTAAGTCATGCAACAGCTCTTAGAATGAAAGGTCCTGGGGGACCTCCCACTCATGTACCCCAAAGCACACCTGAGGAGACTGCAACACAGGTGAGGAAGGGAGGGAAAGGGATCACAAAGTCTGGCCCAGCTCCATTGCCTCCTCTAGCAAACTCCACGTGCTGCACTGCAAATCTGGTGTTCTGCAGAAACATTTAAAATCTTCTACAAATACCACACATTCAAATGCTCCCAAATTTTAGGAGAGTGTGGAGACCAAGATCCAAAACATGAGAGATGAACTCACCCTCTCAAATAGAAGCTCCAACTTGAATGCCATTTGTAGAAGGATCTGGCTTTCTAGTGTGATTTGGAGCTGACCCAAGACAATGGGACTCTTCCACAAGGAGTTGTACAGAAGTTTCTATCAATCTGTAGTAGAAAGCAGCTTGTAAGAATGTGGTATTGCTGAATTCCGGTCTTGGCACTGCATCTGCCCCAAACACAGTCTGAATGTCACTCCTAATGCAAGCTCTGTTATCACCAAACCTGAGATCCTCAAGAGTAGGATTTCATAATCTAGAGCCTGCCTGGGGCTCATGCAATACTATGTAACTTATTTTTTACACCCTGAATACATCATAATCTGGATCCAAACAGACTAGCCTTGGCTGCCTCTCCCAGCAACACTGGCTTTTGCTTATAAATCCAGCAGGCAGGAAATAATTTCCAAAGTCTATAAATTAGTTTTGGCTGTGAGTATACCAACTGTTAATTTCTGTGTCTGCACTATTTAATGTAGAGCTTGGATGAAATATGTCCCTGTAGCTCTCAAATAAATTGAGTTACTCATGGACTTCAGGGCAATTGAGGAAATGAGTAACTACGCAATGGAACAAAACTACGTACAACATGGTGTGACTCCTTGCCTTGCAATCTATCCTTTCAGACATGTTGGAACTGCAGACTGCTTCTCCACTGCCAGATGACACATATGTTCTGTAAATAAAAGATACCATTGTCTGTGCTATGACTGTGGGGACACCTGGGGAAAGTTTTCGCACTGGGATAACTAAAACAATACATGTCTTCCAGTCATGTTAACTCCACTGAGTTAGCTGGTTGTATTTGAAACCCTGTTAGCTTATGTTTTGTCAAGCTCTTTCAATATATTAAGCCAACTCTATCAATTTCAATATTAGTGAAACTTAGTTTACCTTTCAAGGCAAGGACATTGTCTCAGGACAGCAGAGATGCTCTAAGAATGGCTAACAGATAGCAAGCTTTGAAGTTTTAAAATGCACGATTTTGGACAAAAGTAATTAGGCACTTGCCGTTGTTAGTGAACTAGATCTGCTCCTAAATGAAAGGTATTATAGCAAACATGAGAGAACTGTGTGATTACTTGGGACACTTAAAATAATGTAAGTTTACAGAGCAGTTCATTACCACCATCCCTGAGAAGCTGCTTCAGCGGCCTTTGGTACTGCTGACATGCTCAGGGAATGGCTGAGGGGAATGCAGTGGGCCCTGTCGCAGTGTTCCTCGTTACTACAGCTACACCCAACACCCGCAGCACAGCAGGGAGAGTACTAGCGATTGTGCACATTTCTTGCTTTGAAAACCCCACACCTGATTTTTCAGCTCACACTGTTAGTGGCAGACTCCTGCCTCCCCCAGCACGAACAGCTTGAGTTTAATTTCCTCTGAGGCAAAGATCTAACCCTTTCTAACCATCTAGAAGAAGTTCTAGTGGTTTCAGAATTTCGACTGGGATTCTGGTGCACTTGTTGTAGTGCCCGTGAGAGTCACAAACATGCAATACAAATCCTCTTGCGATAGGAGCTTTCAGATTAGATTAAAACCTATCGCCAAAAAGCACAGAAGGAGTTCAGGAAAACTGCATTTGTCTCTGTGCACAGCAATTCATTTCATGGAAAATTAGCTTCAGAATCAATACAAAGTTGGATGCATGATGCTGGGTTTTGTGCTTATGGGGCTTTCATGCTACAGGAGCTGTGGTTTCTTGTTTTGTGAATTGCCAAAAGGTTTTAAGAGTTTTGTGATTTTGCTGCTAATCCATGCAACAGCAACATGCCTGATCACAGCAAGGTTCAACAGAAAGGAACAGAACACAACCTTTTCCATGCTTAGACTCTTATTCCTGTTCTGTGGGGGGGAAAAAACCCCCAGAAACAACATCAGTGCTAGGAAATCTCCCGAGTTTAATATTCTTCAATTCCAACCTATAACCCTGCTAATCTAGCTCTCTAACACATGCCTGCCAAGCTACTTCAAATCTAAGACTAAATGTAAGCCTAAATCCCAGATGGGCTCTCTTCATCAATGAAACCTAGCAACAGGGGCAAAATAGCTGCTTTAAAACGCACAGAACATTTGAGGAGTTAGTAAAGCAAAATTCCTCTACTGTTCATTTCTCACTGGGAAGCAAAGAAAGATCTCCAGAGTGAAAAGATACATCCAAACTACACCATCATCCTTTCCCATATTTTTCAGTGGAAAAATTCTGTTCGTTCTGAACTTCTAGCAGTTGTTTGAAGTGTTGGAAAGAGGATCCAAGTGACCACGTCTTACTTGTCAAGACATAGGACCTGTACAAATACTCACAAAAAGTCTTGAACTACAAACCGCAAAACTGCTTTCAGGTATTGTTTCAGAACTGAAATTGAGCTGGGCTTATTCAGAGGGTCTTCTACATTTAATGAACCCCAAGATCTACTACAGTGAAACTTTCTACTTCCAACAGAGTTTGCAGGTTTTAAGCAGTTTGAAGCTTTTACTGCAGTGAACGTTGGTGGCACTAAAACCCAAAAGAGGCTTCGTAAGATATAGCTAGAGAAATGGACAAACATTATAAAGCAAGTATTTCAAAACGAGTAAGTATGCCTTCTCCCTCTCCTAGGCTATTTCATAGAGACTCCTGAAACAAAATCCTTACTTTAAAGACTTCAAAGAAAGTTTTTAGAGGGAAGGAAAAAGCCTAGAACACTAGCTCAAAAGTAATCTGGAAATTGCCTATGCTGTACAAGTTTCACATTACCAGGTTGATGTTATTGGCTTCTATATGCTTTAGCACAAAGGCGGCAAGGAGCTGTGTGTCCCATTCGACAGCAGGATTATCTGGAAGATCCCTGAAAATGAGAAGCGCAATTAGTCACTTCACTGCTGAGAACTTCATAAAGACCATGCTAGAAAAGAGAGATCCTCTTATCAGAAAATGAAATCAAGATAAATTTATTTACCATATAAACCCACTGAACCTTACTTAAGAGTCTTACAAGCTTGTATATTGGAGCGTTGAAAGGGAAACAGCAGATCCAGCACCCTCCTCATAGATTTGCCAACGTCTCCCTTTCTTCTCATCACTAAGGTAGTCTTTCTGGCTGCTTTACTTTAAGCAACATCTGTTTTGTTCCATGATTCTTGTTTTCTATTTATCCAAATCAAATTTCTTTCTCACTTTATTTAAACCCCCCCTTAAAACACAATTTCCTGAAAAATTTTCCAATCATAATCTACAGGTGAATTACATATGAAAAGTAACAAGCAAATCCCGCTCTCATTTACACAGGAGTAACCAACCGATCAACCTCAACCAGAGGACAACAGGGCCATAATTATATTGCATGGATTAGATTGTAGCTCTTCATCTGTTAATTTTATGCTTTGCATACCAACTGGGTATGCAAAGCACACTGTGACTGAATACTCTGCCTGGGTATTTCAGATTACAGGCTCTTAGGGGCAGGGACCAAGAGCCATATGCAAAACAACACCAGGCAGGCAACAAAATTATTCCATAGTTACACAACTGAGAGCTGAATTTGAGCCCCCAGTCATTATGTTTGAATGATGCCAAGAAAACATTGCTTGCAAAGTTAAAAAGGTTAGTAACAACAGGATAACACACAGCTGGTAAAGACCAATAATGACATGTTAAACTGGTCTTTTTCTCAGACCTTTTCTATCCTCTGATAGTCTGATAATTGTTGTGAGGTGGTTTAGCAGCAAAGTGACTACACAGCCTTCTCAGACAGACACATGGGTTTGGATCGGAACTGATCCAGATGTTTGCTGCAGAGAGCCGGGTCGCCACTTCCCAGCACTCTTCACACCTCGCTGACTCCCCAGACAGCAAGGATGACAACGTCTGCAACAAAACAACAGGAAAATATCTCCTTGGCATCTTCCAAAGTAAAGCTCAGTCTGGGTCTTCATGAGAGGTCTTCTGGCCACGAATTTTCTCACTGCTGTTAATAGTCGTAGTAGCAGTAGAAGGAAGAGCCTAAAGTACAAACTGACGATTAGCATTTCACCTACTGTGTTATGTACTCCTGTTCAGCATAGGCCAAAATAACATGCTAGTAAGAAACTCAAGCAACAAGGGAAGGCGTTTCTACATTAGTGTACACATTCTAGCAATGGTCCCTGTAGTGGTATCACCAACAACAGAAAATTTTGTTGTTGTTTGCAATTCCCTCTTGTATAGACAGCATCTTTACCTGATGTATACAAGACATTTGAATGTCATCATAGGAAAGATACTTTGGTACCTCTGGTGGTTGTCTCATCAGCTCAACAAATCCATCATCTCATCTGCTCAAGACAAAAACTCTCATCTCATGTTTGAAGAGGAAGTGGCCTGGTTGACCGTGAAGGTATTACGAGTCCCACCACATGACAAGCCTCAAATGGAGCACATTTTAAAAACAGGCTTCAACTAAAACATCCCAAGCAACATGCACACTGAGCAGAGTCTAAGTGCAAGCCTAACAGTGCTTCAGTTGTTGGAATGGTACCTTTCAGGTTATGTCAAGGCTTAATCTGCTGATATTAAAGTAGTAAATTAGTCTAAAAGGGATTCTTCACTGGCCACCTACAATGCAAATATCATTCCTCTTTTTGGACAGGGGTTACATGGAGCTGTGGAGGAAGTGAAGACTCCCATTAAAACAGGCGGGGTGCTCCAACAGTGAGAGGTCAGAAAAAAAGTAGAGCTTGGAATTTATGATGTCCAGGAGGCTTTGGTGTCATAGCCACCGCACTCAGCTTTATTGGGCTGCCTCCAAAAAGGCTGCCGGTAGTGGAGCAGGTTTTAACTAGTTTAGACAGATAAAGATCACCTTCGTTCAGTGGAAATGAACAGCTGGAAGCAAGGGTTTAGAATCCCTGGAAACAAAACAATCTGAAGGCATGAGCAAATTAACTCCATGAACACTGAACTGATTAAGCGGGAATATTCTGCAAAAAATTCTGCTTCTACCCACTTCCTGCTGCTCATGGAGAGACCACTCACTCCCAGTAAGGAAAAGTAATTCTTTTTCTTGCATAATATCATTTCTCAAGTACCAAAGACAGAGAAGCTGATCTTGCCAAACAAGACACACATGTATGTAAGCACGTTCATAACTCATTAAAAGCCATGATGGCCCACTGAAGTATTCTTAGCTCATTCTGCAAACATGAAAAACACTGGTTAAACGACATGTCCAAAGCCACCCGGAGAAGTCAGCAGCAGAACTGGCGATACATCAACATAGATTGCTCCAGGGAAGTCCTTTTTTGGTTTTTTTTTTGTAAGAGTTTGTATAATACTTTGTAAAGTGAAAAACTTAAGAGTTACCATGATAGTAGATAGAGTTACCATGAAAGCATGCGACCAATAACTTTCTGCCTGTGTTCTGGATATCAATAATTGGGTCCATGTCAGGATGAAAAGGTGACTATACACCATATAGGTGTATAGTTTTATATATATATATATATATATATATATATATAGTTGCCACATAAGGCACATTCTTACAGGAGGTTTCTATGTGCCCTAGGAACTTTGTAGGGGCATACAAACTTTGAAAACCGCTGTAGTTCACAAAATCACCTATTCAGTACAAAACACTTTTCCTAATATTATAAATCAGTGTTCACCAAACCCGAAAAGTCCACTGACTTGCTGCATTATGGAAATAAGTTGCATGCATTATGTTTTTACCTTCAGGACTTAGTGTCAGAAACATTCAGCATTTAAATGGTTAACTCTACACTGCCTTTCTGGCTAAGGCCGACAATGCCTCTGAGCTCAAGGTCGAAGGGCTCAGATAAAGGACTTTGAAGGAGTGAAAATTAGCACATTCCCTGGAGCAGCCTGGAGCTTGGCCCAGGAGACAGGATTCCCCATCGCCCTCCCTGTCCTCTGCCCCAGAGAGCTCCTTGTTGCTGCTGTCAGTCACTGCAACAGATCATGATATAATTCCTGCACTGGAGAAGCCTCCCAGGTCACTCTGCTGGAAGGGTGCTGGTGGGAAGGGTGGAGAGGTTTGGTCACTTGGCCTCATTTCCACAAAACTGTTATGGTCTGAAAGTGATGTTTATGGGCATTCCCCATGACCGATACTGAATGCAGGTGGCTGCTTGGATGCAGCCCTTGCTGACCAGGGGAAAATAGGGAGACACATAGAAAGAGCAAAGGAAAAAAAAATTTTTTTTAATGGAATAAGGCTCCAGAAATGTTGTTTATCCAGCTATTTTCAGTGAAAGTCATGCTGTGCACTGTACAGGGAGTTCACAGCTGTGCCAAGGGATCTATAGACCGAAGAGAGAAATGGAGAATTGTGGTGCTGCAGCTGCTGCAGTATGGAGTACTGTCTGTCCCTGCTCACTGATTTCAGTGGGACCCGTACCCTTCTATTTATCCATCCACTGTTGGTAGTGAGAACTGGACAGGAACCCTGGTTTTCTCCTTCTCACCTCCTTGCCAAGCTGAGTGTACAGAGCAGACACTGGCATCTGCAGTTCCCCCTCCCAAGGTTTGCATAGGAATAATATGGTGGATGTCTTGGATATCCTGGCCCAGGTGCCAGACAGCTACAAGGAGGCCGCAGCAAATCACATCAGCACGTTAAACCAAAATTCAACCTTGTGCAGATCTTGCCCAGCAGTCCTACAGCTGGCTGAATGAAAGAAATGTTAAAAATCACTGCCTGATGCCAGCTCCTCTCCAGACCTCCTCCTCTTGCCTGCTGTGGGCTGTGGAGCGTAGCTTCTCTTATGCTTCAGCCTTGGCCATTAAAACACTGTGCATGTTGCCAGTAACGCTATCCCTGCCAGCAGCCTGGACAATTTTGTAGGGTCATCTTTCTAGGAACGTTTGGGCTCAAGATGGCTAGATTCCTGTCATTTGGAAGGTCTCTTTCGGCCAAGATAGAGATTTAAAAACCTTCACAGATATATATTGCCAAGTTACACCCTTCTTACATGATATACTGTTTAATCCATGTCCAATTTTCCACTGCTCGTCTTCCACAGATCTTTCAGCAACAGCCAGTGCATTTATATGTATAACAGTCTTTCAAAGCCTTCCACGGAATTTATTCTGCTCATGAACTAAGCTCTCATGACTCCTCCAAAGCTTAAGTTAAACTAAATAGTGAGTCTACTTGATGTCCACATGGCTTAACAAACAGCAAATGGGCTGTCCTATATGGGACACTTGTGGTGAGAATAACATTCAGATTCATCCCTCCTAAAATCTGTTGAATCGGGCAATCCTCAGTCCCCGGGGTGCATATGAAGCAGTGCCTCTCGTCATGTGACTTATGCTGACGGGGACTGGCGAGCATCCTCTCTGCCTTTATAGGTGGCAATACAGAAAGGAGTGGAGTGGCAATAGGGCTCCTTCTCGAAGATGCTTAGGTCTCCATTAATACATTCTGAGACACCAGAGCAAAACTTTCAAGGTACTAATGTGATTTTCCATTCCACTACACACCAAAGGGTCAAGATGAAAGAGCTTTCCCAGTTCTTATTGCCTTTTTATCCTGCAGCATGACCTTAATCAGTCCAAGGCTAGGGACCAGGAAACATTTTTGCGTAATTTCTCCTCCTTATCCCTCCTCTCCCCAATGAATGATTTTACATTAAATCAGCGCAAAGGTCAGTAGATTGATGGTGGATTACATAGGAAACAGGTGAACTGCTGTGCACTAGGTTCCCAGCTGAGAACAATAACTGCAATGTGTGTGTTGGAACAAAGGATGCCCTTTGTATAAAGTTAACTGTATGAAATGAACATCTGGGCAATTGAAACTGGATCAAAAAGCAAAAGATCCCACAGAACAAAATGATGTGAGTGCACAACTAGTGAAAAAGCCATGTGATGACTACAGGCAATCAGTGACCTTTATATCATAGCATCAAAGTAATTGAAAAAACTGTAAACAGAAATTATTTCATGCTTTCTAATGTAGAGCAGAGAATTTTTATTTTTGAGATTATGCTAAGATAAGTTAAGACAGGCTAGCCCTAGATCTTGAAGCAGAGCCTTTAAATCCTTACGTTAATAACTATTTATACATTTCTCTGTCTATACTGGCCAATTACAGACAGGAGGGAAATACTGCTGTTAGGCTGCATGTGTATCTCTGGTTCAATTGAAAAAAAGCCTACTTAGAAGAACAATCATCATCTTGCAACATCATGTTATACAGAAAACAGATGCTGTGTGGTTATTGGAATGCAACAATCTACAATTTAGGAGAGAAATGGACTAAAGCAGGATGCTAACTGTCAAATGAAAAGCCACCTACGACAGAGAAGCTCAAGCTGAAATTTTTACACCAGCAGCTTCTCCCCTCTCCTCCTACTAAAGAAACCCAAATTATTGTGAGATTTGTATTTTAAGACTGGAAATAAGAATCTTAGGTTTTGGTGTAAGTATAGGGTAAAGGAAGTGGTGAATATGTCAGCAACTGGAATATTAAAAATAAAATACACTTTCACAAAAGAAAAAAGCAGAATGGACATAATCCTTTTTCCCCATTCTTAACTTTTGTAATGTGTAAGTTTGGACTTACTTTATAGAAATTTCAAAGGTAAATTAAATAAGTTTAGATGCCAGGTAAGTGCTGACATCACTAATGTGGCCATACCAGGCAGGAGTCGTGTAAAGGGAAAGAACACAGAGAGAGAGCACTCCATGCAGCTTGCTCAAAAGTCCAGGCAAGCTGTGCATGCTTCTCCACTGAGCTATGTAAATACACAGTGCACCTCGGACAGATTATATTCCAAGTACCTCCATAACTCCCCAAAGGCAAATGGTAATTAGATCTCTAGCGAACAAACTTTTTGACTTGGGCATGATCATGTGTTTCTGTTTGAGAAATAAGCATCCTTTGCACTTAAATTCAAAGGAATTATTAGAGAACATGGGACTGCTTGTTTGCAAAGACCTATCCAAATGTCCCTGCGCTCATTTATGTTTTTTAATGAATTATTGATGATTTCTCAGCAGAGTTTAATGTCTATTCACAGAGATGACACAATTGCTTATCATAATTTGAAATCTGGTATTCATTTGACGTCTGTGCCTCAGCACCTTGTTGATAAATTACAGCACAAAGCTCTGTAGGAACAAGTTCATATTCAATGTCTTTAAACAAAAACAATTGATGGTACCTTTCAAGAACAGAAATGCACAGAAACTACAGTGGCTAAAGCCAGTTTTAAAAAGTTACTTTTAAAAACTAGTTTGGAGAGGGCATCAGGCCCTGCTGTGTTAAGACAGGAAACAAAATTCAACTCAACTAATTCTGAAGTGATCACTGATTTAGTCACAGCTTTCCTATCTTCTGCTCTTCACACCTGCGAAATAGAAATAATTGTATGTTCACACCTATGTAAAGAATTTTGAGATCCTTCTAAGTGTTATGTCTGTTCTCTGATTTCTAGATCGAAATCTAAACCGCATGTCTTGGCAATCCTGGGTACTGGGAACCCTCCAAACCTGTCCTTTACTCCCTGCATTGTCCTCCCGTGGTGCATGGAATCAAGTTTAACACCTTAGTCCTGACTGGCCCAAAATACATAGAAGACTGTGTAAAGCTCCAAAATTAAGAATATGGTGAACAGGTCTGCCTCTGTGGTGCAGAGGTACTCTGCAACAAGGATAACGTCTTCTCAAGCAGTTAGGGTTTCCTTCGGAGCTGGTGCCAAACAGTGAATGGACTCCCAAATCAAGTGTCATCACAAGCTGCTTTGCTTTCAGCTGCAAATATCAGGAATACTCCTTAGAACATACCCCTTCTGGTAGAAACATAGCAACATTCGAAGTTTAAAATTCCCCAGGCTCTCAGGAGCACATAAGAAAGCTGAGACATCTGGGCCAAATGTTATCCTAACAATGGAGATCCTTTTTGCCAAACCACATGACAGGGGTTTGGGTGCGTCGCCTACTGGGCACCTTGTTTTGGTCACGTAGTGGCAAGGTGTCACCACGCAATACTGCAGCTAAAGGAACATGATGACTTCTAGCAGGGTCACACTGGTGGAGAAAAATATTTCCAGCATATGTCTACAAAGCCTCATCCAATCCTTGGTCTCATACAGCAAATCACATCTGTGGCTGACATGCACTTAGTACGCAGCACTGTCCCGACTCTTTGCTGCAAACCTATGACCTGCAAGAGGAAAAACAAGACCTGGGAGTCTCAAGTGCAAGTGTCACACTCCATGTGTGACACTCACATTAGTCCTGTGCTGTTGGAACGTGCTCAGGAACTAGTGTGAAGAACACATCAGAACCTGTATAGTCATCGTCAGTGATTGATCAATCACACAAGACAATGAGCATTGAACACCTTGCTGTCATGCACAGCTTTGAATCCAGCTGCTGGAGGGAGAAGGGGCCTCTAGTTCATTCACTCCAATCTACGCTGAGAAGCCCTAGCTTCAATTTAAGCAGAAGTCTGCAAGTTTGCAAGAACCACACAGTGCCATAGGGTGTATCTGGATCCCTGCTGAGATTGATAGTAACAGAACAACTAAGTTCAAGTCCCTAATGAGAATTCTTTAAAAAATAAAGCAGTCCCTCCCCTTTACTTTTCACCCTTGAGTTGAGCACTGTGTTTTATGCTACATTCTCAACTTTCATTCATGTCTGAATTGCATTCATTTTGCACATCCACTACATGCTAAGCCAAGGCCAGTTACAGCCCTTTGTCCCTGACAGCCATTATGTGCTCAGAATATACTATGTGCCCGTGGACTGTCACATGAGCGACACATTTTCAGCCAGCCACCATTTAGCCTGTTTCCAGCAGAACCAGCAGTTTCTAGCACTACAAACTGCCAGAAGTGACTTGCCAAGTGCTGAGCAAGAAGTCACCCTTTCATTTTATAGAAGCTGGACTTCTGTGTGATCTGTTGGGGGCCATTACCAGAGTTCACTGAAAACATCAGTCCGAGGCCAGACTTACTAGTCTCATGAGATTTGGCGCTGCCACACTGAATTATGAGTCAGCAGTTCCTCCTCTGGCCCACTGAAATGTGGTTTGGGCAGCAGACAATAGTGCAGTGTGAAATGAAGTCAATTCCACTCGTCTCAAGAGGTCTGCAAGAAAGTAGACCCTTAAAGTCCTACCTAATTCAGGAAAACAAGAATTCACCAACCTTTTTCTCAGTATCTGTTGGGAAAGTGCGTTTCTGGAATTTGTCCCCAATGACTGACAAATAACAAATCTATTAGCAACATCTGGAGATCTCATCTGCAGACTAATAAGAGAAACATCTTCAAACATGCAGCTGTCTGGGATCTTAGAGCACAATTGCTGGGCAAAGGTAAATATGCAGCAGCACTTCACAACACCTTCCTAAGGCCAAGAAAATCTTTGATGGAAATGCTCAGTAGAAAGCTTGAACAGTGCAGACTGTAACAGTTGGCGGCCTTTGGGAATTTTGCTCCACATTCCCAGAACAATCTGCTTTTGTCTATGTCAGCTTCCAGAGGAGTGATATACTGCTCTGAAGGAAAAAAACGTGGACTTGCCTCTACTAACATCAAGCTCCTCCTTGAGCTCAATTACTTACCACTTCAGTGTGTTTCTGGCAACTCTGATATTCCTGAGAATAATAGAGGAGGAACACAGACCACAACCCTCCAAAAGCACCATCTGTACTCTAAGAAATGAGCATCATCAGGCCTATATGAAGTGATGGGGCAGTTCCCAGACTAGCTCATAGCAGTGCTCACTTTCTCATTATTATTGTCTTTGCCATACTGCCTAGGAATTAATCTGAGGCCTGACAGTCTAAGTTGTCCTGAGCGAGAACAAAAAGCCCAGCAATCCCACAGTCAAAACTTACATTGTAAATTTGAAAGACAAATCACCAGCAAAACCAAGACTCTGAGGAGCAGACCACAGGGCTTCACTCCTTCCTTACAAATGTCTTTTGTTTCGTAAAATGCTTTGAAAAAAAAAGAACAGTGCAGCAGGGCAGGCCTTGGGACAGGGTACACTAACCCATGCAACAAGAAGCCATGTCCAACTAACACAAGTCCTAGCACCACTGGTACACAAAGGACAGACTTCCAGTTTCAAACTGCTGGGCAGGATTCTCACTCTCCTGGCAGAAGAGCCGTAAGTGGACAGGTGGAAGCGGAACGCAGTGTGCTCTTCCTAGCTAGGTTTTCACTGTACTACTGGCACACGAAGTTCCCAACATGCATTGTAACATGCCCAGGACTCCACAGTGGAAAGGGTACAAACCCAAGGGGAGGGAACAGAAAGTCCATCATAGCAGCCAGCAAAATCCTTCAGAGGTGACTGACTGAAACACCACAACCTGTATATGCCAAATAAACGTAGTGTCACTTCATCACAACCTTAATATTAAATCTGTTTGCTCTTGGAATGATACATACACCATACTGTATAGGCAAAAACTGCAGTTCTGATTCTGGCCCATGTAAGTCATACAGAATTTTGCAACTGACTTGATGGCACAGGCCAGATCCTCAAAGAGAAGGGAAGCCAAAAGCATAATTGCTTCTACCAAAGAGAGGGACCTTCGTCTATTCCACATAACAAATAAACTGCAGTCAGAAACCTCAGGAGAAAGCTTGTAGCCAAATAATTCCTCAGCCATTTTAATTAATCATCTAGGAAGAGAAAGCACAGAATTGTCACTTCATGGACATTTATTTCTCACACCAAAACTTATGTAAATGCAGATGCAAGTTCAGCAGAGATCTCAAGAGGATGATGGCCCGATTCCAAATGCGGCTTCCCATGTCACAACATTCCAGCTTCCCTGTACCAGTTCCATCCAAAAAGAGGTTTCCTGAGCCTCCCACAAACAACCATTCCCTGCAATCCATTTGATCTACGCAATGATATGGGAGCATTACTCCTTGAAGTCATGGTGTACCCACCCTTTGTAACACCGAAGTTGTGATGCCCTGAGCTCTCTAGCTGGGTGCAAATTTTATTACTACCATCAAATCACTTCCTTTTATAAGATAGCTTGTATCAAGAAGTTAAACACCTATCTTAACTGCAAGCTTGATCCCAGAAACTTTACTGACATGCAAAGTTCCTATTCATGCAAACAATCCTCTTGCAGGCACCGTCTTGCCAGCCCCATTCATGTGAATGCCCCAATTACATGATTACACGAGCAAGCCCTAGGCCAGGCTCCGCTCCCTCTCTGCAGCCTGTGAAAACCCACACTGGCTTCCACAGCAGCCCAGCCAGGACCTATGCTTGGAAATCCATTTGCAAAGAGCTAAGCAGGACACAGCAACAATGAACAAAATGAGTACAAACGCAACGACCTTTATCGTTTAGCCTTCCTCTCCTCCGCACTCTGATGCACTCTGATTTAATGCCAGCATTATGCAATGGGTTTGCTATAGCAACAGCCCGGGTGATCGGCAGTAACCCCACTGCTGCCTGCTCGGCCAGCGCTGCTGCAGGGCTGTGATGCAGCCGCTGAACTTTGTCCCACTAGCGAGCCTCCCACTTGCCCGGCAGCGCAGCCGGCCTGTTTACACTACTCACATGATGGGAGAGAGGGAGGCTCCTGGCAGCCGACAGCATCCAGCCGGATTTCTAGGACCAGGCCAAGATTGCCAAAGGCTGGAAACGATTAACTCTTGCGAGCGGGGGCTTTGCGCTCCAGCAGCCGCCTGCAATGGCCCAGGAGAAAGGCCACTCTACACGGCACCAGTGGTGCTTCGCCCTCCCAACACCACTGCAGGAAACCAAGCAGGATTAAGACATTCAGCGAGGGGCAGATAAGGAAATCAATAAGCTTTAAGGAAGGGAACAGCATCTTTTTTTTTCTTAATGAGTGACAGATAAGTGAGGATAATGAACTGAAGCTGGGAACTTAATACCCTCATCAAGAGCTGTGTGCTATGAATTGCACGTACCTGGGTTACATTGGGGTGCACAAAACTCCTCCAGTGGCACAGAACTGTGCTGGCGCAGTGTCCCAGTCCTGGGCTCTGGAGTACCTTACGAGTACCAAGGCACTGGAAGTACCTTGGAGACAGGGAAGCTGCGCTCTATGGATGCCTTGCTAAAATGGTTATTTAATCTTGCAGCACAGTCCCATAATAAAAAGATGCAGATTACCAACCTGCAGCCATGCCATCTCTCTTTGAGCAGGAGTACTACTACTTCAGCACTTTTACAGAATTGACTTCCACACATTAACAGATGTTCATTAACTAACCCCCCTGTGAGGCTGGTATGGGGAAGTAAGCAAGTAATAACCTCCACATTTTCAAATGAGAGAATTAAGAACTCAGGTAACTCTCCCTAGAGAGCCCGAGGCAACAGAGCTGAGTCAGGGGCAGAGCCTGGAATGGAGCGTGTGAGCTCCCAGCACCACCACAGCCCAGTGCTGCATCACCCACACTCACTCCAGGAATACGTTTTCTTGCCTGGGGCAAATGGCAATCCATTTTTCAACAGGCCTCTTACAGGTGCTCTGGAGAGCCTCATATATTCCTGGGTACTTGGATTGAGCAGAAAACACATTAACAGTTGCAAATTATCCACCACTACAGCACCATCATAGGAACTGCTTAAAAGTACCCCCCAAAAATCTGTCAATGGCCAAAGTGTTGACCTCTGCATCACCTAATTGTGCTCTGGACTGCATTGGTATGACACAGCCCTGGCTGACTGTTTCTATCAATATTTGTGGCTGCTTCTCCTTATGTACTTGTTACTTACGAGAAGTCTAGATAAATCATGTCTACATAAACTCTAAAATACTGCATTCTCCAGTAAAACCTTGTTATTCCCAGTAAGAGGTTGTGTGGATTTCTTTTCTTTGCTATGATGACAAATCTATTGTAACAAGAATGGACCTTGCAGATACAGCACTGAAAAGCAGGTATGCATTGATATTAGGACTCCCTTTGACAGCTTCATCCACAGCTATACCTACATCCAAATAGAAATGTTTCATAAAAAACACTGAAAGGAAATTTGTTCGGTCTTATTTTTGCAGAAACAGGATCATCACAATAAACTGTTGTCTGGCCCTTACTGGTAAGACCGTCTGAATTCTCTGCTGCTTGTGTATGAGCTCTCCATGTAGTACTCCCATTCAAGCCTCAATCTATTAGCACAAATTCTGCAAACCCCTTACCTCTCTCTTCCCCACAGATCAAACCTCTGTTTTATTTTGCAATATTATACAATGTCTTTTCCAAGGCAAATGATAAACCAGCCCTGGCAGCCCATCATGTGGCTACTTACGAGAGTAAGAGAAATGCAGAGTATTTGGCTTATGAAACAGAAATACAGGAAGAAGATATTTATAACAATGCTACTGTTTAAATAAGAGAGACCATAATTTATCACAGATGTGACCATTCCTTCCAAAACTAAGGATTTAAAGCTTGTTGATGCTATGTAATGACACGAAGTACAATGCACTTAATGAAGAATATATCCAACTTAAATCGTGAATTGCCCCCTTTTATCACTTGCCATTTTGTACCCCAAAATAAGGACAAATTTTGCTTCTTTCAAGCATTGTTTGCCAAACTTTTCAGTGCTCAGAAGACTTAAAAACTGATTTACAGGAAAACATCTGAAAACAGACGGAACACTTACACACTTAACAAAATTCAGTTAAATATTAACTATTAAAGAAGAGAAAATGGCACGTAACTCAAACAATATTTGTTAAGCTTACAGTCACAAAAACTATACAGAATGTAGAACGTATGTGTATGAAGGGAAGGCTTCGTAATGAATTTAATTATGTCAATGCAAATAGTAATTGCAGAGAAACAGACTGCAAGACTGGAACGAGAAAGGTACAATGACATGGTTAATACGTGACTTGTTAGAAGTGGGGGCATGACTTGGCATGAAACTGTAATCAAACTGTTTTCATTTAACGCTGTTGGTACAGAAGGATTAGATAACAAAATATTCATCCCAAATCCCATTTCAGTTTCTCAAAAAGTATTTCAGTTTCCTGCACTGCAGTAAAAATATTTTTTTCCTTTTAACTAAAACGGATTGAAGAAGCTACAGGAGGCAAAAGATGTTCAATGATGTCCAGCAAATCATGAATTTCCCTTGTTACTGATGTCTCATGAAATAAAACTGAGATTATGGGTCATAAAACACCATCCACATGTGCAAAATATAGTATACATCAGGAAAAAAGGTGAATATGTGACAAATGAAAACATACACTTCCTATTTGCTTAATCAAGTCCTGTTTTCTGCTTTTTAAAAAGTTGGTGTTGCATCATCAGAACAGCTATGTTTCCTACAGAACAAATTATTTAAAGTTCTCAAAATTGGCTTCAGTATCTCCACCAAGAGCAACAGTAAAACTCCATGAACAAACTAATAAATCCCATCCCACTACTTTGACATATTATTTTGAGTATCTTTTACACTGTTTTGCTCATTATAATGAAAATACCTGTATATTTTTTTAACAATTTTTCAGCATTACTTACCTCCTAACAGAGTGTCTTGTTCTATTCATAGTTGTTGTGTGTTGGGAATTCTGGATTGCTGCCACTCTTTGTTGGTGGGTTGGGTTCTCTTAAACAAAATTCCTATTTGGTGGTGGAATTACATTAAACGTACTCCCAACCTAGTAACTGTCCCTTTAAGGAATTTATTCTTTTTTATAGTTTGCTCTAATCTGAAGTACCGCACCCACCAACTTCTAATTCAAACTTACACTGGAACTCAAAAACTTTGTAATTTCATGTATACTGATTGAACTAAGGCCAAGGGGAATAAAACCACTTAGCTTTCACATGACTCAAAAGGAGAAAGGCTTCTTTGGCAATATAATTACAGAGCACAGATCTTCTAAAAGGAAATGAACTACAGGCATTTATATGATTAGGCTTTTTTTTCCCCTTTCCTTTTTAATGATAGCTAGGGCTCTCCTTCACTCACCCCTTCCAGTCTAACAGCATATAATGAGGAAATTCTTAGCAGGCAGGAACTGGGACTGTTACAGAGAGATGTTTCAATGAGACACTGTTATGGGGTGGGATGTGTCAATGATTTTTTCACGAGGCCCATCATCCCTGTTTTACCTACCTGCAGCCCTAACATCTTCCTGAAACTGATTAAAGAAGTTAAGTAGCGCCTGTAGCCCCTTCCTAGTGCTTTCTTTTTCTGGCATGTTAGAGAGATTATAGCCAAGCACATACTGCGCTGTTTGGTCCCATCCAGTTCAGTTTTGAGTACCTCATCCATTTTGGTTGTTGCTGCTAAGGAGACCTGAACAACGCTTCAGCTATATCAAGAGCTTGTCTGTCCAAGGAACTGAGTTTCTGTTCCATCACATGCCCTTTCCAACATCCATACAAAGCTAGAGTAGCGAGCCATTTCATGCTGCCATATTCAAATGCTGGCAACACTCCATGGCAGGCAATTCTCAAGGGCAGTGACTAGTTTACATACTTGTCTTGGTAACACTGTGGTTGACCTGGGTCAACCAGATCAGTGTGACTTAATCACCATAAGCAGAAGGAAACAATTGCAACAAGTGGCGGAGCTAATTAATGTAGGTTCCTTCACTAACTGGACTTTCCCAAACTTGTGTGTCTCACGTTCACAACCTTTGGCCTGCCTCAGCATTTAAACAGCTCTGACTGTGTAAATACCTGTGACAACCACGTAAATTACAGCCATTTATTATGTACCATGATCTGTATATATTTATTACCTACGCACTCTCTATAGTTCACAAGAAGCAGTCAGGTCAGAAATACCCATTCACACTGTGTCAATACTCTAGGATCTCTACTGAGGATCTGTTAGTTACAGGGTACAATGTAAAGTGCATGTTTTACCTATTAAGTGTGTTTAAACCTGTTTACCTTAAAGCCTGTCTTTCTCTCTGTCTGTACAATAATGCAGCTGTGGAGATCATCTGTGCCACTAAAATGGTCCCCTGATGTAACCATAAGAAAGTTGAAAGAAGAGTGTTTTCAGCAAGAACCTTGACAGTAGAATCTGCTTCTGCTTAAGTCTGACTTGTTCTCCTAGGAGAAGCAGGATGGCAGAATGTTTTGCAAAGATTTGTATTTATATGCGTGGCTGTCAGTCCTAAATGTTGCTCCTTGTCCTTATAATAATTACACTGAATGATCAGTGGCAATGTTTTCTAAATTGAAATAAATAGAACCAACACAGACTTGAGCTAACTGCACTGTCACACTGCATGAATAAAACACCCCGATGCATACCGTTGGCTAGTATTCAACAGGGATTTGGTCATCGCTATTGCTATGCAAACTGCATTTTAAATGGTGTGCTAGCAGTTTAAAAATCCCATTTCTGTCTAGCTTTTATCTACCATTATTACCAGTAACTCCTAGGATTCCTCAAATAGAAAGAGTTGCATATTTACCTCTGTCACACAGCACAAAGGAAGAAAAAGAAACATTTCAGAAAATAGATACGTAGAGCTGTGAAACCGTAACACTGGATAGGGATCTAGGCAACAGTCATTATATAAAAATTACTCAACATATTTTTACAAGTTAGGTTCACATCATCTGCATTTGTTGTACGTATTTCTCTAACACCAGACCATCCTTTTGTCATGCTGCCTGATGAACTGCTACAGTAAATCAGCCTCCTGGACCTTCATTTGGGTTTGCAGTTTATATATCCTTTAGAGGATCACACAAAATGACTGCCAAACTTCTTAATATGGTCACTTCCTTTATCATCCCAAACACATAAAGGTTGTTTCAGTTCACTGCTAAGGCACTGAAGCATGTACAGGTCTCATCTGATTACAGAGAGCCTATAACGCCCTGAGGCAGTAGAGATTGTCAACACAGCTGTCCTGTGTGTGCTAAGACAAATGTCCTGCTGGGCAATCTCTGAATCAAAATGGAAACACATCTTCTGAAATGGATTAGGGGTAAGGACAAGGACTGTAAATAGGCCAGGCAGCTAGAAAAGTTTATAAGGTATTATTAAAGGAGTTTCTATTGAGCTGTTAGAAAGTACCTTGACCCTCGTGCTATTTTGCAAATCTAAGAATTCCTAAGTATTTTATTTCTCTTGACACCTGTTGCTAGCAGAAGTATATCTAAATTAATATCGTCTGAGGCTGTCGTGCTTTAGACAGTCAAGACCACACAGAATATGTAAAAAGCTCACAAAGAAGGGAAGTGCAGAGATCTGCACGCTAATGGCATGATTAGTTCTTGCAAGAAAAGCAGTCTTGCTGCATCAGCACAGAGCAGCTCTCACCCTCATCCATCCAGCTGAGAGACAGGGCCAATTTATCTGGGCACGGGGCTGTGCTAACACAGCAATACTGCTCTGGGGACTTGCATGAGTCATCCCTGCACGGCAATATCCCTGCACAGCAATGCACATACCCCTCCTCCTCATCTCAGGGAGGACAATCCTTTCAGAATTTCTCACTGTCTCTGCTGAATAAGAGATGAATAGAGAGTGTTTTAACAAAACTGTGCCACTCTGTCAAATCTTTCACTGAAAGATCTCTGAGTCTTCTCTAAACATGTGACCCAGCAGCCACCTTGTCCTCCCTTTGAGGTGTAACAGATATTATGTACATAGTTGTATGGGGATAATGTGAGATGGAGAGGATCAAAAATCCCGGCACCATGGCAGTCATTGGCAAAGACTCTGTTCCTTACTGGAGCTCTGCTTAGGGACTTGTCTCTCCTGACACACTCTGCAGCAGAAGCAAACTGGAGCAACCCTGTCTCCCAGTCTTTGTAACCACTGAACAAGACTATCTCCTGAACTTAAATCCTGAGGGTTAAACATTCCCAAACAAATTACTGTTGATGCAGATCACTTTAAGGCCAAAACTAGTCTGGGCTACATTGTTTAAACATTACGTTCTGCAGGTTTGCGTCTCTCATCTCTTTCTTTTTTTTCTTTTAAATTAATTTTCTGGTCATCTGTGGCTTAGAAAATGATTGATTCAGTAGATATCTACTCCCACATCTGGGCTTTCTTTAAACAAAGTCAGAAAAATGATGAATCTTCTCCTACGTAATACTTTATTGCTTCCTATGTCCATGCTTTTGGTGTTTTAATCATAACTAGAGGCTCACACACTCATACCTCAACATGTACAGTACACTGGATAAGCCAAAAAACATTTTAAAGTGAAGGCCTGCCCAGACATCTAATATCTTATAGCAATAATCTGAAATTTTCTTTTGCTCTGAGTCACCGATAAAAGATTTACTTCATGGAACATTTGCACAAGGGGAAAAAAAAAGATAAAAAAAGAAAAACAGCCACGTAAATCAGGATCTCTAAAAGCACTGGCAGGGAGCATTTCCGTTCCTACACCTTGTCTCTCTCAATTAGGCTGCTCAAATGGCCAGTGACTGTTTCTGACATTACAACAGTGACTGCCTTACAGGCAAACTCAAACTAGGACACGGTGAGGGCCCAACTCAGGAATGATCCCTGGCTATGACGGGCTACTTTGCACTTACAAAGAAACTCACAAATGCTGGGATCAATCCAGCAGTACATGAACAGCAAAATTCCTACCTACCTCTGCCTGCAGCGCAGGACAGGTTGATTTCAACTCACTCATTTTAAATAAGTGATTTAGTTATTTCTAAACCAACTCTATAGCTAAGCATAGAATTTAATTTTTACAGTTGATTGTATTAAGAAGCACGGAGTGATGTATTTTTCCCCACTAAATGAATTTTTATTCATGGTTTGTGCAATTTTGAGTTGAGATAGAAGCTCATGGAATAAGTAGAACAGACTTTCACATCTATTTTTATTCACAGGCCACAAGATTAAAAAGAAGCTTTCCTCCTTCAGTTTTGAATGAGCTTCTCAACTCTGACTTACCAGTTTCTGAGTTAGGTAAGATAAGACAACTAAAATAGAGTCATTCACTCTAAAAAAGTCTCATGCTTAGTCAGAGACCTCCATCAATTCAGTGGTTTTACTTTCTCTTAAACATTTACAGGAAAAAAGCATACTGCCTGCCTCTTTAATTTCATGTAAGTTATCTTGTTAGACTACTTAAAGCTTAGTTCATAGTACAGATGGTCATAAATGCACACTAAATCACAATGTTTTATTTTAAACCATTTAACATAATAAAATATTAATAACTGCAATAATTTTTTATCCATCCTACTCTAATGTCTTTTGGTTTTGCAGTGGAAAATCAGGCCTGCCAGTTAATTAATTCTTATGATTGATTGTAGTTATTAGCATTGTCATAGATTTTTAAAGCCAGTAGGGACCACTGTGGTCGTTATTCTCATATGACATGCTACGTAACAGCTCAACAGACTTCATCCAAGAAATCTCTGCCCCACGTAGATCCTCCTGTATCAATGTATCAAGTCATCTCATGGATAAAGCAAACAGCTCAAGCAACTTAAACATCCATTTTTAGGCCTGTTTTCCACATCTTTCATCATTCCAGTGACTGTTTCCCAAGTATTTTCCAAATGTCAACATCCTTTTGGAAACGCAGATTTTATACCAATATACTGAACTAGAACAAGAGACTCTCAAACAATATGTGAAGAGGCAGTAACATCTCTTTACTCCTATCTGTTATTCCCTTGCTCACATAGTCCCATTCACAGTCTGTGTGGTAGCTATGGCACTGGGAGCTGATGTTTAACTGGCTATCTGCAGTTACTCCCTTAGAGCTTCTTAGTGCCACTTCATATATCTGGGAATACTTCAATGACTGATGACTGATTTTCAGCAAAGAATAAATGACTTTGTATTTGACTATAAATGGCCATATACATTTGTCGATATAGCCACTTTCCCATAAGAGTTTTTGCTATTTATAATTTACCAGGTTGATAATAGGTTCCCACTTTCAAAAACTGGGAAATACATAGGCAAAGGTGAAGAGATTTGTCCAAGTCACATAGTGCAGTATTCACTGAGCTAGGCTTGCCCTAAAACAAAGGAATCTTAGCTCTGTTTCCACGTTCAGGTTACTGAATACACTGCCTCAAGCAAATGTATGTGTGATGATCACTTCAACCCCTTCATCTGTTTAAGTGCAGATGAAGAGGAGGAAAGAGCACAAAGATGTGGCATCAGCACATTGGACTAGTACCTACTGCAGCCATGATGTTCAGTTTACTGGTACAATAAAGAAGTGTTTGCCCTCAGGTTCTGCTGAGAGGGCAGAAAGAGCCATTGGTCATTACCTTTCCACTACTGAACCGAAGCATATGAATTCACTCATATGGATTCTGTATTTGCCCTTGAACTGGTGTGGGCTGCATTTGGCACTCTGCTTTTAGATCAATATATAACCCAGGCGTAATCTTATCTGGCAGGAACAGGGATATTGGGGGGAGGGGGAGAAGCACAGCCTCTAGAGGTGAGGAGAGCAGCTCTTCTAAATGTTAATGGATTAAGAATAGAAAGGTCAAATGCCTGCCTTATCAGAAGGCCCCATGTGCAAACAGGCATCAAGCTGCCGCAATCAGAGTGCAAGCTGGGTATAAATGTCAGGAGTTAGTTACCGTAGCTGTAAACACCAAAAGCGGAACTAGGAAACCTCCCAAGACACTTGTGGTTAATACAGGTCACTGGGAAAGTCCAACCACCAAGACTGGCTGGAGATTACTAGAGTATTATAGCTGCTATGGAGCCAGAGATCACTCGTGAGCTGTGTGAAGGCCCCAGCAAGGGTACCGTGGAGGGATACTGCGAGTGTCAACAGAATGAGCCACTGTAGGAGGGGCTACTGAATGTGTTGTATATCAAACATCCTGTGCTGGTAGAGCACTGCTCCAGATTGCTCTTGCAAGAGCATATCCCTTCCCCTGGAATAAGGATATATGAGGATGGAGACAAAAAGTCCTTCCTTACCTCCTTGTAGATACAGAGGGCAATAAATGTAGCAGAAGCTGTACGTGCAGTCCGTACAGAGGGTCTTCAACTCTGCTCTACAGTTCCTCTTTGAGCATAACGCACAAAAGATTGGGATGGAATAAGAGATGAAGCAGCACAGGAAAACATATATCTCCTTTAAATACTCACACATTTTTAGCCCTTTTCTAATTAATCTTCTTACTGGCATCCAAGGAAAGAGGCCAAAAGTTGTATGCCGTTGGACAGTAATCTTACAGATACAAGCAATTAATTTGGAGCAACAATAAAGTATAAGAGCACACACTAGTGTGTAGAGTTATCGTGTTGTGAGTAATATTGTGTGGGACCTATGTCTACCATTTACCAGTGCTTTCAGTGTGGCACCTTTTGCCTGCAATAAGTTGTCAATAAAATCAATCAACCATTCAATTCCCATTGCTGATCTCAGAAAAGATCAGCAGTGAGCAGTCATGTTTGAGAAGACTGCTGTTCCCTCTCTCGTGGTACAAGGGTTGCCCCAGGAGACAGCTACCTGAGTTTGGGAAACAGATACAGGATAGCTACCTGGAATGGTTCCTTCCTTATTGCAGAACAAAGAGCACCATTCTTACAAGCCTGCTCCCAGTTGTAAAGAACTATGAAAGGGTTAATCACCGGTTAAAACACTAAGGAGAAATAGTAACGACAAATAAAGCAACACTAAATACATTTTATCCCACAAAAGGGATAAAAAGGGCTTGTGCTCATAGCTAAGAGATCATGTTCTAACCATTAAATAGCTACTTTAATTGGTGAAGATCAGCTTACATTTAAAAACAAAAGAAGAAATGCACGCATATGAAGCCATTGCTCTCTGAAAAACTATTTTAGTTTAGTGCCTTCATGTTTGTTCCACAAAGTGACTACTCTGCAGTTAACTGGAGTGGCCTCTAACCCCAGCCATAGGGGAGAACATCATAACCTACTTAAATTTGTGGGCTGCATCCTTTACCCAGCAGAGCTCCCAAATGGGCACAAATGGCTTATTTTGTACACCAGCATTACTCGGCATCTGTTTCTCTTGTAGTCTTCTGCAAGCATCTGTTCATTTGCTGACATAACATACACAGCTCTTCTGCATTACGAACCTCATTTTCAGTCTAGAAACTCTCAAGTTCACTCATTTGAAAGAGCACATTTTTCATACGCATGGCATTACTGAGTGCTATTAACAGTTACTGTTTCAACCCAGAAGCTACTGTATATTCAGTGACAGCTCTGATATGCTAATGATTTGGGATGTTTTCTGGCCTCTTTTGGGAAAGAAAAAGCTTTTATAAAAATTTAGAATTTAACCCTTTTTACTCACAGCAAGAATGACCAAACTTATTTATCCTATGAGTCACATCCCAAAAGTTTCACGTGGCTGACAGCCTCAAGATATACACATACTACAGGTGAGCAGCTTTTCCATCTCTCATTTCTTGAGCTAAGAGTTTAACTCAACTTAGTTCAATTTAGGGAGTAAGGAACACAACCCAAGTCTTCCAGCAACATAGTGACATTTTCTCAGTTGCTATGAATTTGAATAAAATAATTTGTCATCGCTGAATGAAGCTATGGAGATTCTCCTACAACTGCTTCTGTTTTCGTTATGTAGAAGGCAATTTTCAAAATGCTGCCTCAGCTCGGATGTTTATTGTGTGTACGTGTCTGCCTGCTACAACTCCTCTCTATGCTTCTCAGTCTGACATGCACTGCTGTTTCCTTGGCACTCAGTCACAGATTCCAACAGTGTAAGAGCACAAGGGTATTACAGAAATACCAACTTTCTTCATCCCTGTTTAACATGTTCATATTTCAAAAGATGATTATATGAGCACATTTATGGCAGCTGAAACTGTTTAAAGATTCAAAGGCACTGGACAACAAAAATGTACAGCCTAACACGACATTAAAAGCAAGCTCAGGAGAGACTGTATGCAATTTTCTGACATGTGCAATTTTCTGACCTGTATTATTTCTATGCTGTCTTCACTTTGAGGCATTTGATATGCTGATCTTTAGTTTAAACCCAAGAATGGTATTTGGATTTTTACCATAATAGACCTTCTCAACAGACTTTGCATTTTTATTATTCTGTCCATGTAAGCCACAATGATACTTTTCCTCCCTAAATGTCCAATCTGCAGGGGATGGTTGTGAAACTCCATTATTTCCAGGAATTGCTGGCAACCTACTGCTGTGTGTTCTTCTCAGTATTGCCTGTATTTTCCTTGTTCAGCTTTAAAAGCCAAAGTTGGTTTGCAAAAATGTCTGGGTTTCTCGATGCCAGAACTGAATAAAGACTAGAACAGGACAGAATTAGATGGTTTTATTATGCTGAAAAGCCATTAACTCACATTAAAGTCTGTAAAACAACAAGAGTATAAAACTGGAAATAGATGCTCAGCCTTAAATCCTATTACTCAGAAATTTTCCTAGATGTTACCAATAGCCTTTCTAAGCTCCATCACCCTTACAATCAAAA
The DNA here is from genome assembly GCA_013398225.1 of Steatornis caripensis. NCBI lineage: Eukaryota > Metazoa > Chordata > Aves > Caprimulgiformes > Steatornithidae > Steatornis > Steatornis caripensis. The sequence continues at coordinate 18,061 of VZSC01012154.1, read as the reverse complement.
CAAAGTATATTTTTTTTAAGTTATACAGTATTCACTAAAGTCAAAATAATCTGTAAAGAAAGGCAGCCCAAATTCTCCAACATGAGTGACCTCTGCCACAATTTGGTCTTCAATAGGCACAGGCATCTATTCTCAGTTGCCCAGGAAAAGAATACACTCCAGGGTAATTGGTCATGAAAGCGGGAAGATGTGAAAAAGATTCAGATTATTCAAATCTTTTATCAGTCATGATGGTCCAAAAGCTATAATGGAAAACTCTCCATCTAAAGGTTATCTGCAGGACCACACTGTGATCTCAGCCACACACAGCAGTAGCTTCAGAGAAAGCAAGGGAACAACTCCAAATGTACTTTGGCAGGACCAAGATCAGAATCTGACCACATCCAAACAAAACCCAAGCAATGCTACAGGCTATAAGAACAATCATCAGTAGATGGGGTGTAAAAACAATGAAGATCTCTGTGATTCTGATGCACTTCACTGACTGAAAACTTTCCAGCTCTATTTTTCCTCCTCTCCAAAATGTCTTGGACTTCATTCTGTGTTCCTGAGGCACTCCTGACAGACAGCTCTAAGAACATATTTAACAAACTCACAACTGCCTGAGCTTCTTCAGCTAAATATTCTCTTGCATTCAATTTTGGAAAGCCATAATGTATGGAGTGATGTCTGAGGCCTGCTTTCTGGGAAGGGGAAATCGACCATACACAATGTCAACCAAGTTCATTCCTAAATGCAAACCACATTGGGCTGTCGAGCACGATAATAAAAACCTGCTGACCTAGTTTCCTACAGAACAAAATCCTCTGTCTTCCCTCCTCCCATGCCAAACCTAAATCAGATCTCCTCCTCTGGAGAAAGAAATTAACGCTTTGAGTAGCAAGGAAAATTCTAATAATGATCCTTAACAATTATACAGCGTTTCACACCATGAGAACAGTATATATACAGTAATGGTCCATCCCCACAGATCTGCAAAAAGGTAGGATTGTTAGAGGGTGAAAGTAAAACATAGAGAAGGTCAGAGATCTTAGCAGAGTTCAGCAGAGAATTTAGCTTCCTTCAGAAGGATTTTGAAGTGTGAAGCTCCATGCTGTAACCACTTTGCATGGTAACCCTTCTACACTTGCTCTATGCAAATATAAAACCTTCATTCGTGACAGGGCAAAAAAAAACAGCACAGCTCAGCTTTTTGAAAAACTGCATCAACCCACTCAAGAAAGGACTATTGTTCTTCCCAAATTCTGCAGTGTCAACTTGTGAGCCCATTTCTGGTAGATGAGAGCTGACTGTATTTGCTCCAAGTGTTTGGCTAAAGCATTCACTTTCCATGGCTTCACTTCTTCAGTGATGCAATGTTTCATTTGAAGGGATGCCTGGGGGAACTTCAGAATGGACACAAAATACAAAAATAACAGGGCATGTCACAACAGACTCAGCCAAGAAAATACAAATGGGAATTCTCTTGCTGTAGGATGCTTCAAAAGGCAGCCTTGGATCATGCTGTTGCAGAGCGGCACCCCACCGCAGTCAGCTACAAGCATTCGGGGAGCCTCAGATTCTAGACTGCTGAGAACACTTTGCTGGTTCACACTGATACTGTCAACTGGAGGAGCTTTCAATCATCTGTCAAATAGGGTTTTCTTAATGGAAAGAGTGGAGATAACAAATGCTGTGCCTAACTGCTATATAGCTTTACAAGTAGTCTTTTACAATGAGGTGGCCAAAGTGCAACCTGCAAGTAAAATTGCTAATGGAGCTCTGTACTGCACCCAGAGCTTTCACCACCGTTATAAGGAAGAAGACCCCACAGTAAATACAGTTTCATCATGAATTGCTCCCTTATGAACTGAGATAACTTTGCCAACACCCAGACAGTTCCCCAGGACCTGAAACCTCTCCATCACCACCTGCCCCATTGGCATCTGTCTCACAAGGTGCAGCGCCCAAGTTCCTGACAAGCTACCAAACAGAAACCTCTGTATGTCAAAGTTAGAGAGCCTCTGCTACACAAAACAGCCTAGTTTACTAACATACCATTGCAGAAACGACTGAAATGGGAAAGTGATAATTAACAGGCATGCTAGTGGTACCATTTTACCTATGAAGAAGTTACCATTTTGGTCCCTTTGTCAATGTGCAAGGAAGCCGTTAGGAGACTACGGAGTTACAGAGCCAAGAGAGCACTTAACATAGTGTACCCTTCTGGGAGTTTGAAAGTGAAGAACAAAGAACGTGGATTAGATAGCACTGCAAAGGTTGTCATAACGACATGTCTATTCTCTGGATGCTGCGTCTTCACAGGTAAACTCCGTAAAAGCTTCTGCTTCAGCTTGGAAATGAGGAACACAAAAGCCTGAGCTCTCACAAACTTATTACTAACATCAGTCAGGGTTAGAAATGTGATGATGGAAAAAACGCATCTTATTCATCATATCTGGTCCCTGAGGGGTTATGAGTTGCATATGCTTATTTTATTGGCACAAACAAGTTTTAACTTCCATTGTCTTGTAGAGGAAGAGCAGGCTGAATTCAATTCTGGCTCACACATCATCTGCAATTCTAGCCAAATCCCAGCCACACAACTTTTATTACTGGGACGATGTCAGAGGCAAAAGATGCAGCTGGATATTCATGTATTCATGTCCCAGACTGAGTTTTGCTGTGCTGGCAGTTAGACAAACCAGCTTTTGATTTGTATGTAAACAGAGCCAATCTGAACTGGAAGGTCATTAAGAGAAAACACATTTTACACAACATCCATTGTACAGTTGCTTTTCCAACTTTCCCCGTACTAACATTTTTTTAAACAAGACTTTGTCTTTCTTGTTGACTGTTTCAATGACAATTTCTGGTCCTACTGAAGCCAATGCCCAACCCCCAATGATTTTGATGGCACCAGAAGGTGGCTCTGAGGAAAGAAAGACAGACGTTCAAGATTCTACAGCTCCAGTTCTACCACCTATGTGGAAGAATTGGGTCGATGTAGACCCAAAACATATGTTGTACAAAACCACAGAATTTGTAAGTCTACATCCTCACAAAACTTCCACTGAGCCTTTAAAGTGTCTGCAGTCCAAACATTGCTATTCCTATCAAAAATAAAATACTTCAATCAACATGAAAGTAACTAATCTCCTTTCACTACTCAGGAGAGACACCTGTAAAGCAAATACTGTTTTTTCTATCCTGACACTGTTGTCTTCTATAGAAGAGCCAGAAAGGTCCCCACTGAATGCCCTGCAATTATTTTTAGGGGGAAGCAAAATTCTTGGGAATTTCCTTGGCCCCATGGTCCTGTCCCAAACGCCCCAAGGACACCCCACTTCTGCAGCTCATCAACTCAACCTTTTGAGTCTGCCATAGAGGGGGATGCTTCCCACTCATCCCTCAGGCACAGTATGCACTGCTTCCTATGTTCTCTTACTGGCTGCCAGCATAGGAGATGCCTCCTGACTTCAGTGGGAATTCTGAAAACGAATTCAAGAAATGAGAATGATATTGCTGGCATTCAGCAGGACAGCATATTGAGCATTTAAAGTGATGTGACAGCCTTTGACACTATGCCTTGTAATTGAAAACATTCCGTCCTTAATGAGCCTAATAAAAGCCTTGCTCCCAAGGCTCAAATATTGATTATTCCATAAATTTTCTAGTGACTGTCTGAACTAGCAAAGTTAGGTGAAGGGAACAGGACTAAACGAACAACTGGTTTTAATGTCTTGAGGCCCCTGGATACACTGAAACTTCTTGTCTCCCAGAGACTGAGGCAACTTGGGCAAAGTTACTGCAATTACCTCCAACTAAAGTGGGAGTACAGATACCCACTAACTGCAGGAGCTACTTAGTACACTTAGGATGCTGACCTTTAGGAAAAACAGGAATTGATGTAGCTGCAGTTCTCTAGACTGAATCCCAAAGCAGAGTTTGACCAAGAGAGGCTGCAAATCCCCTTCCTCTGTTTTCCAGCACGGTAACTACATGACATGCAGAAAATGTAAGTCCATTGAAGATGCAACTGGATGATGTTTCCAAACTGTGTCATAGCCTCAAATCATGGAGCTTCATTTTAACTGAGGCACTCAACATTTTGTACTACAGCTACAATTAAAATAAGATTATGAGAACACACAAAGAAACCACACAGTTCTTGTGAACAAGCCGTTAACGCCCAATCCATTACTGTGAGAAAGCTTTTAAGAGTGTTCCCAGTAGAAATCGGAATATATTTTCCCTGAGTCAGCTGGGAGGAATGCAAAGATCCGAAAGCTTAAGCTGAATCCATGCTAGATAATTTTTTTTGTTTGTTCCACCTCCTTGATTAACTTACTGTCACTATTTGGTATAACTGTTACACTTCAAGGAAACCAGTTGACCATTTTCTCTTCTCTGATAAAAAGACTCCAGTCTGCCCATAACTGCAAGGCGTTTGCAGCTGCACATTAAAATGAGTGACTAACAGAGATGTTGCTGGGCTATCAAAGCAGGGAACCTTCCAAGGGCAAGGGGGAAACGCCTGTCATTCTCCATTAGTTCCTTGGGGTTCCTCATGTCTATTGGCAAAACACACTGCATTGTTCCGCTGCGTAACTGACAAAATAAATAGGTTGCTATAGTTTGTCATGTTTAAAAGGGGACTCTTGGGTATAACTGTTGAAAATAGCTTCAATCTAATGTCTGTATCTTGCTATGTCAGTAGCTTACTAGCATCATGAAGAAAGTCCACGCAAAATATTTTAATACAAAGCCCTGAATTTTATACTGGAAACCAGCAAACCCAAAGGTACTTCTTCTGCACAGACAGAAGTGGTCTAGTTACAGAATCACCCCAGTCAGTGTATCTGTGTTATCAGGAGACAGCAAAGCTGGGACATGAACAAATTCAAGAGAGGTCTTTGAACCCTTCTTTGCTCCAAAGAAAATTCCTGTCTTTAACATATGTGGGGGTCTTTTAAAAGCCATTAATAAAAGAATAGTAAACAGCATTTCTGAAGGTATGAACTAAGAAAGAACAAAAAAATCATGACTTCTAGTGCATTTCCCTGTCTTCAGCCCTAGCCAGTTTTCCCAGACTCCTGAAACACAGCTATTATGCACAGCCTTATTTTTCTTTCTATCAGCTTACCAGTGCTGTTGTTTTTTAAGTTGAATCAAACTTGCACCAGCTTTGGGGGATGGCTGGGATCCTTATTCTCATATTTCATGTTTTGAGATCAGTATTTCATGCTTTTTATTCTGCTAAAATAATCTTCAGCATTAAAAGTATAAATCTCAATGCTTAGTATTTTGATTCAATTTCCATAAAGACATTTTGTCCTTTAGCAGTAATCCTTCGCTTCTCCCTGCATTTATTCAGAGCCCTTGCCTTCTCTGGTCAGACTCTTGCTCTTAATCAAACCCTGCTGTGACTTCACTGACATGGTTTGACAGGTCTCTGTTGACATCTGAAGGAGAATCCTTGAATGTTTTGAAAAGGACCAACCATTGCTCTACAGAGGTGATCTGGGGGACATGCCCCTTTAGCACTGAAAGAATCATTTTCTCTTTCACCACAGAACTTTCCCCCTTTTTGTACAGCAAGGAAGTTAATTATGCTAGAAAGCTGAGAAAGGACCTGGTTCACAGAAGCCCCAGGGAAGCAAAAGGGCAGATTTCCTTATTGAGGAAAATACCTAACTTAGGAAAATATTTAACTTAGGACAAAATAGCTAAATCTAACTTACTGCAATACTAGCCTTTGTTTCAGAAAGCAGCTTTCCTGGAGGGCAAGAGACATCTCAATCCCCAGAAGAATTTCCTCTTAAATTATTGCATAGAGCAACACATAAAAGCAGAAGCTGGAAGGCAGGCTTTGCTATAAGCCTTTTTATAAAGTGTTCTGATGTCCTAAAATATCAGCATGAGCGGCCATGTGGTAAGCATTTTGGAAAAATTATCTGTTTATTTAGAAATGTAAATAAAAATAGGTGGCCAAATATTTTATTGTCTTCTCAGAAAGAAAACAATTTAAATTTCAAGAATTATACTAAACAGGAGTGAAATTTGGCTGCAATGATTACATAAACATCAAGATACCTGACTGACAACAAAGGCTTCATGCATTCTTGTAATGGTAGAGCGTGTTAGTACTCAGGATGATTGAGTATGTTTGACTGATTCATAAGACATAGGTTGATTTCCCTGTAATACACACTGAATGTGCGACCAATTTACACCTAAGAATTTCTGGTCCCACAAATGTCATTCTTAATTACAGAAAATTCTGCAAAAAATAAAGACCTTTACAGCATTGCTGGGATAAGTAAGATGAAGAGAATCCCATCACTCACTACTGAAATACGCAGCTCTTCTAGAATAAAGCATGGCAGCAATTTTAATCTGCACATAGATTAGCTTTTTAGAATTAGCAAAAAAATAAAATGTCAAACTCAGGAAGACAAAATGTAAGTAATTACAACAATTATTTCAGCAGAATTAAAACTATTAAATACTGATCCCAAAATACAAAATATAAGAATAAGGAAAGGATAAACATCAGGGAATAATATCACCTTTCTGATCAGAAATTTATAAGTAAGATAAAGACATTTTTTAAAAATCCCTTTCAGCCAGATGACACCGGTCTGCAAATGAGTGGGTCAGAAACTGGTATGAAACCAGTGACAGCTTTGCCACCAGACTTTACAGAGGCCAGGATTTTATCTCTGCACTTCTCCTGCTGCCCTGTTTTCAGGCCAGCTTTCTTAACTGCAGTACATATTCTCACACTATAGCTTCTATCTTCAGCTTTCATGCTTTTAGGACCCTGCATTCAAATCAATGAAGCCATCAGCGAACCACCCAAGTACAGTAAAACTGGATCAATGTGATATACTTCTTAATTGTTTGTACCTATGTTTCTAAATTCTAATAAAAAGCTTCAAATCTCCAGTTACATATTTTATTCTCTGAAGGGTCTGAATGTTTTTATATCTTTCTGATCATCACAATCAGACACACACACTATTTATTTAAGGATATGTTTTTCCCATGACCTTACAGACTCACTTCTCTGACATGGGGAGCTCGTGGAAGGAAGTTTCATTAACAGTTAAACACTAGAAAGTGCAATAATGCCTATTTACCTTGTAGGGGGTGAAACCAAGCCCAACAGCAAAGAATTATTATACCAAAAAAAAAAAAATTTGAGCCTCTCTGCAGCCTCATAAAAAACTTGCAGATAGCCTGTGATTCTGCATGGGCAGATGTCCTCTCTCCTGTGCATTGTCTAACCAGAGCCCTTTTGGACTTAAGTGAAATAATAATAATAAAAAAGCAAATGGAGTGCAATTTCCATGGAAACTTGGAAACAGATGTAACATTATTTGAAGTAAGCCTTTGTGCTGTGAATGGAAAACTTTCTAGTTTACACAAATCTCAGCTATTATTTTTTTGCAGTGCAAACCTGGGCCAAATATTTTCTGCCATACTGAAGATGCAAACATTCAGTTGTAGTTTCTGTCCAGTACAGCCATGCACAAAAGCTTTAGAAGCTGCAGTAAAATGCCTGACATTTATCTTTCCATGAACCCGAAACAGATACTAGAAAAAAATAATAATTTGGGCTTCTGTTTTTGCTTTTTCTCTTCAGAACGGGAAAACAGCTTAAAAAACATCTCCTGTTTACAGGTAAAGTTACAGACTAGTAGACAGCCAGAGCATTGGCAGATGTGCCCAGTGTTAAAGGGAGCATAACAAGTGCTTAATATTAGATAAATTAGATACTAATTCCTGGTTTTCCATATACCATGAGAGCGAGCTTTCTAGCTCAGCAGCATGTATCCACAGATTGATTACTTACAGGTAGCTTTCTCAGATATAAGTAAATTCCTGACAAAGTACACTTAGAAGTCCAAAACAATAGCAATTCCTTGTGACCTGATAACTGGTTTTGGAGACTAGAGCACCTTCATCTCACTATGTTCTCAAGACCAGACAAAGTAAAAACCAATAAAAGGTGTAGAAGTGCCACATCAAAGAACAGCACCCCAAGCACCTCTTACGTGAACACTTTTTCTCTTCACATTGTTACTGGAGCATTCGTTTTTGCATATTCTAAAGAGAAGGGAAGAGAAACCATCTCCATTTTTTATGATAATGCAAGACTCACTTTTTGTTTACAAGCTCTCCTCTTGCTAAGCTGAACATTGTCTTTGTCACACATCTCAAGTGCAGATCAGTTACTTGGACCTGTTCTTCTCAAAATGAATGGAGTTCTGCCCTGCTCTGCAAGTACTCTGTCCTTTAAGTGGATCATCTGCCCATACTTTATCAGAGCAATTTAAGCTAAAGCTGGCAGCAAAGTCTAACACATGACTAAAGAACAACGGAACTTTTGGTGAAAACGGATGTCCCTTTTTGTTTGCAGTGCAGCCAAATGCTTTATAAATTAGACCCTTCTGCTACCACATAAATGTCCAGCATCTGATTTACCTACTCTTTTAGACATATTATTGTAGCAGATTTGCCAGTCGAATTAGTTTGTATTTGCATTAGAAGTATCTATACCACTTATGTTTTAGCTATGCTTATTTTACCTTCACTGCAGATCTGTAGATCTATACCAGTCTTTGTGAAAACTAAGCTGGAATCACAGCACAGTAGATAAAATAAATTCTCTCTCATTTTTACAGCTATAAAAATTCCATTGTTGCAGCACATAAGACAATAAAAATGTACCAAAAGCACATTACCGTTTATATCATCGATGAAGTGACTTTTATCCTACACGAGTTTCAGACCCCACTCTCTTGCTACTCCTCCCTCACCCAGAAGCAGGACTAGTTGTGGCAGTAGAGAAATTAACTTTGTACAATACAAATACTAGTTGTGAGCTGAGCTGCTCCAAGCGTTAAGCCTAGTGTGGGAATGGTAACAAAAGCGGACTGTAAAACATTTCTCCCTTAAAAGCAGCTGTTCAGTTGGTGTAGTGTTAGAGCTATGACAATTACATGCCAGCTCAGGGTCACCTCTGCAAATCTGGTGCCTGACCTTACTATTCACAAGTAGGGATAGTCCAGTGCTCTAATCTAAAATAGTCTTTAACAGGCTGTCTGCACGCCCATCTGCTCACCTACAGTAATTGGGTGCTGCATGGTCATGCAGGCCCGTTGCCACTCGTGGACACGCCCTCTACAGCAAAGAACTTTTCTGCAGGAGATTCATGTGGACCTCCAATCTCTAGGGCTGAAATGTGGGTACAGTTTGGGACCATATTTGTGCAGAAGATTTGAGTTGTCTTTAACTGAGGTAACAAACACAGTAACAATATCAAACACTCACTGAAAAATCAGTGCAAAGCAGTTGTCAGATAGAGACTGAAGTAGTCCTGCCCTCGGAACCCTGGTTATACTTGACAGTCGTTGTTTAAGGCAAGGGATTGCTTAGTAAGGAATTGGTCTTTAACACAGATTTCATCATAGGCTGACTGACCGAAGCTTTCTCTTTACAAGTTCACACGCAATTCAAAATGTCACGTTGATTTTATACCTGCCTGGCCAAGTGAGATTACAGAACAAGTCAATCACCTTGCTTTTCAGATGTATTTCCCCTTTTACATCTTTGAAAACTCTACTCACTCGCTCGTAGATCATGCAAAGAAAGAGGAAGCAGCATGACTCAGCTCCACACTACAATGGCTGGAGCAGATCCAGACCTAGCAATCCTTTGGGCTTTCCTTACCAAAATACGAGTCTGCAGCTTGGATAATGCAAAGCATCCAATACTGGTACAAGACATGTCAGATGGGCAGCACGCCAGCTGCAGTCCTTAAGCAATGCGCTAGTTCTTTACACTCATGGAAAAATATCTTCTGAAGAGTTAGGAAGGGAACAAAAAAAGCCAAAGGGCTCTGATCTTAAACAGTGCCTATGGAAGACAAAATGCTAAAGAGGAACAGCCTCCTGAACTGTATTCCATAGACATGAATTTACACGGAAATCTAGCAGTATCATATAACAGTATTATAAATCTATAACATATTGATTTAGCAATTTACACATCATGCCATACTGACAAATATTTTTGTATAATCTGTAAATTACAGAAGTCACAGCAGAGGCATAGGAAAGTTACTGACCTTAAGGAATTCAGGAACTTTGAGTAAGTTTCAAAAACTCGGAGTTCCAGTATGCTGTCTATAGCACTGGAAAATAGTACTCTAAAAATTAGCTACTCTAAAAATTCAGCATCATCTAGGAATTATTCCTGATCCTCTACCATTTTGCTAACACCTGATCCACAGATGTTTTTCGTGAAGAGGATCCACATGGTGAGTTATTGCAGAGTAAATAACGCACTGTAAGCACACTTAGCTCCACTGTGTAAACAAGCTCTGATCAAAACTCAGCAAGAACTTCACTTCATTTCACATGCTGAATGCACAACAAAGTTAGATGATTTGATGGTTATCTCATAGCAATCTAACCCTAGAGGTAAAGACCTCAAATCTAAACCTGTTTCTCAGAACAATGTTGTACATTATGGTTCATGCCCAGAAGCTCTGGGCAATGGGATGGATCTGTCTTTTCAGGCACTGGATTCACTGGGGTAAATCATCGATCAGTCATTACCTACATAATTGTGTGTAATACTAGTAATGAAAGCAATAAGGAGACACGATCCAAGCTATTTCTCCGAAACGGCCCTCACCTTCCTACAGAGCAAACCAAAGTATTACTTGCAAAAAGTAGTCCTTTGGATTGTGTACGCGAGGGGATGACTGAGCAAGATTGGGAAACTTGTATCACATACTAACCAACCTCACATTGTGTTAGAGGATGAAAGGCCAGTATGCTCCTGGGCTCTGTGTTAATTTCAAAAGATGGTTCATTGAGCAGTCTTTATGCCTAGCAAAGCTTAGCAGCTTTTTTCCTTATCCCTCCCCAAAATGTTTTCAGCATTGTCATACGACTGTACTACAAAACTTGAAGTTATCCAAAACCAGTTCGTGAGAAGAGAACGGAAACATCTCTTTTCATTCCAAAGGAAAAACAACTCCTAGCTGTTTTTGTACGTGAGCTGAAAACTTGGAGAGAAACCTAAAGCTAAAAAAAGCAAAGAACTCAAGAAGATTCATGTTCTGGACTGCACTTTCTGTTGCCTTAGCTCAAGGGAAAACATGTTCATGGGAAAAGGGCCTGCGTGGAGCCAGATTTTTTTCAACTCTGACTTTTTTAGTTGGCGTTGCTTTAAGTCAATATGTTGCTATTAAAGGTACTTCTTCATAAACAAAAATATTCTTTACAGATTGTAGGATAGTTGTTTACAATTGATACAACTACTTGTACTGTGTTTCCTAGCAATCAGTATCTAGTTCAGCTCCTATCAACCCTAGACAGACAGTGATCAGTTTAAGAGGCTTTTACAATGTTAGTTCTGAGTTTCACTGATTCAAAGCATTAAATTACCTTCCCAGAAGAGAGTTCCTGAATTAATCCCCAAACAAATAAGTGTCAGCTTTATCACCTACTTTTGTATCTACACACAACTAAAGAAAACAACATCACACCTTAGAAAAACAGAAATCTCGCATGGCTTAATTAGAAAGAATCTTACTGCCGTGTTATTATGGACTGTCTTTAACACTGCAATTCACTTTCATCTTTAGCCAGAACTGAACCAGATTATAAATATAATAGAATTCCACACTAACCTTGCAAAGACCAACCTCCAGACAAACCTGCCACAGGCTATTCAGGCAATTTGTCATATATTTGTCATGTATAACTGTATAACACTTCAACAAGTGTAACAAAATGTGACCACGTTGCCCAAACACATTGTGCCAGACCCCAACAGGTAGGGTTATCATTCTTCTAAATGCTGTATCAACAGAGCTTAACCTAGGAATTATGGTCTCCATTATACACTTGGATCATCTTCTGCATTAATTAGATTTATGTTAAGAGTTAACAAAAGTACCTAATATGGTTATTTTTTGAGATTCCTCAAGACTTTTTAGAATGATATAGTAAGCTTCTACTGAACTTTAAAGTGAACTTCAACCCCTATTTAAAACTGCAATGAAATCATGCTGTAAATGAAAACTGGTTACCTGTGATCAACAACTGTTACATCAGAAGCAGGAATCCCCAGAAGAAAACAACTCTGTTCCAGTTCTTTCTTACGAATCTCTCCTTGATTGTAGTAATTTCCTGAAAATACCAAACACAGCAACACTGTCTAACTTAGTTTAGGTTAGCTTGGAAAGAATTCCTCATTACTTTCTCAAAGAATTAAGTGTGAGCATCACATTAAATAGAAGAGCATCCCTTGAGGAACAGATACATTGCAGGGGACAAACTCCATAGCTTTTACCTGAGCAACACCCAGCTTAGCTCACGGTGAAATGCCGAGGCAAAGTTCTGCCCACCTTGACTACCTTCCTCACATTTATGCACCAAGTGTGGCTTGCAGCCGTTCATGAGCTTATTTGGCAAGGACACCAGAAATTGCCATGTCTAATCAGAACAGTGGTCCAAACAGTCCAGTATCCTCATCCTAAGAGTGGCCAAGGTTGAATGCTTCTGCCAAAGGCACAGCAGATCTTCCAAGCAACAATTCTGGAACAACCTGCTTGGGAAACTGCTTCTAACCACCTGTTTGATTAGCAGAAGTCTTATTCCTTGAAACATCAAAATGTCTAGCTCTTCTGAGCTTTTTGTTTGGGCTTTTTGTTTTATTTCGGTGTATGCCTAATCCACTTCTGAACACGGTTAAATTTTTAGCAAGATTTAATATCTCTTTTGGTGAATTCCATAGGCTGACAATGCTTCGTGCGGACAAAAATAGGTCTTCCAATATGCACATACATGGACTAACTGCTCACACATTATCTGAATGGAAGTTATCAATATACTACCAAAAAAGGGAGTGAGATCTTTTCATAAACACAGGATAAACTGCCTTTGCAGTGAAGTGACCAAAAGTTGTTACCACTGGCGAATTTCCAGGTTGTCTCTGTGAAAGAGGTTAGTTAGATCTTAGCCCACTTTTTTAAAAACAAGTATTCACAACAAATCAGTAAAAATTAATCTCCTTAGGAAGAGCCAAAAAGTGACTCCCTTGTTCACTATTAGACATGCTGCCGTGAACCCCCTCCTGTACTCTAAACAGCACAGGCCCATGGAGCCAAGCTGAACTGCAGGTCCAAAGTACTCGGAACAGAATTGTTGAGAGAACACAAGGAGAGCCTGTCCCACAGTGTATTCTTTAAGCAATTAAAGTTTATAGTGTGGTCTGGACCACTTCTAATGAGCAGTAGTTGTCATAGAACACTAGGACACTGCAACAGAACACAGTAACAGAACTAAAATGATTTGAAGAAATGAGGAAATCCATCATAACAATCTCTGATTTAAGACAAAGATTTTTCAGAAGGCTGCATGATTCACAGAGAAAATTCAGGCAGAAATTAATATGGCAAGATTGCAAAGAACTTACAGAACCAAAAGAAGACAGGAAACCTAATTTACATAAGGCATTTGGGACAAGTTACAACAGACTGAGACCAACAACTAGCAGGGAAACGGGGTTCATTATCTTAAAACCTTCCCTCCTTCTTTGCTGAATTATTTTCTTCTCATCTTGCTCTGACATTCCCGTATTTTTTCTTGGCATCAGCCATGCAAAGCCCATGCCAGAGCTGTGATGGCCCCCATCCAGAATGTTGACCTGTGCAGGGCAGTACTTGCAACCCAATTTTAACTTTGAAGCAATAAACTGAAAAAATTACAGCTGAGTATTAATGTATGGTTCAAGTCTGTAGTCAGCTGTCTTGAATTACACTAGATTTTTTATTGTTGTGGGTGCGAGTCATCAAAATCTAGCATTTCTCTTGAGCAGTGTTGCAATCTGAGCCATCATTAGCAAGCTTTGTAAAATTTTCGAAGTGGGAAAGAGTAACTTGCAGACTGTGAGTGGATGGTTTTAGGAGACTATGACAACGATTGTCTGTGGGTTTGCTGAGTAACACGTCAGCTTGGTAGTCTGTAGCTTAGATTGCAAATTCCAGCTACAGCAAAATTAATTTAAGTGTGCGCCTTCTCTAGATGGATTACATGAGTACAGCGGGACTTATTTTAGACTGATTTTTTGCAAGGCCATTAACGACACTAGTGTTTTAAGATAACGTGTCTTTTGCTGCAATGCAGTGTAATAGCTGACTGCAGGTGGTGTATTATCCAAAAATACTTAACGTCTACCGAACTCAAAGGAACAGATCCATGTTCCACAGCTTGAGAAATGTGTCAGGACACCAGGAACATATAAATGCTAAAAAAAAAAAAAGGGAAGCTATTGAGAGCAAAAACCTGCTGAATAGCTGATGCTGCTGGACCTCATCCATGCAGCACTCACAACAGAGAGTCAGCTACTACAGAGAGCAAAGCACATTTATACTGAGTTATTATTTCAGTCGAAGATTATTCATTGTGTAAAAGTCCGATTTTTTCATAGTGCTGTAATTCTAATTCATTTCCAAGTCATTTTGATTGACATCTGAAAACTGCAAGTACGACGGTTTCTAAGTAATGTTTTTGTCTCAGCGTTACAATTTGCAGAAGCTTTGATCAACTCACTTGTCATCATCAATCACACAAACAATGAGAGGATGAACCATCTGAATCGCCCAAAAGACTAATAAGAGGCACAGAAAAATCTATTAGCTCAGTGAATGCACCCTCCTATATAGGCTACTAGTTCCATTACAAAGGCACGCAACAGCGTACACAGAAGGCAGTGTCGAACACCCTTAATGTTTCATGTCACTGAACTGGGAGTAAAGAAAAAAGAAAATTTAACAAAATAAACATAAACGCAACACTTCTTTGGAAAGTTCCCTAATTGCAGGAGTGCATTAGTCCCCAAAACCGAAATGGCAGAGTCGCACTTCAGTAATCCCTCCATAGCTGTGAAAAAGCCAAATGGGATCCACAGACCTTTGTTCCTCAGCAAAGACAACTGAAAGCTCTGCACTAAATCTTGAATGGGAGGTATAGAGTGATCAGCAAAGCCATTACACCACTAGACTTCGACAATAGCTTAATCCCTGTCTTCTCACCTAGATGGTATGTTATGACAGAAAGCTTTGAAAACAAAGAACAGAAAAGTTGGCAGTGAGCTAGCTGGAGCTTTCAAAACCACAGAGGGCCCTTTTCCCAAATGCAAGTAGCTATCAGCATAAGACATAAATGTTTGTAGCCTAAGATACTCCTCCCAACAAACATTAAAAAAAATTCTTAAGTTTTCAGCACAGCGTCATGAATTCTGGTATAGCAGCACACTCGGAAACATCAATTAAAAAGAGGTTGTTTCTTACACACAAAAAACAATGCAATAACTGATTGGGTATCAGTTCTGCAGGAAAAAAAATAAATCTGTAGCTGTAGTAGATCATGAGAAGAACACAGACAAGAGTGTCACGTTCTGTGAAAAATTCTTGTCCTTGTTAGACAGTGGAGCCTGTGACAATCCTTCTGTTTTAGTCAGCCCCAGAAAGGCCTCAGCAGGAGCACTGCTTCCAGTTTTTGATCACTGCACTTCAAAAAAGACATGAACCAACTGCAAGAGTCCAAAGGAGAGCGATGAGAATGATCCAAGGTTTAGAAAACATGATCTATGAGGAAAGATTGCAAGAAATGGGGTTGTTTAGTCTGGAGAAGATAAGACAGAAGAGACTGATAGTCTTAAAATATGTAAGAGGCTGCTACAAAGGGATACTCTGATTTCCATGTTCATGGCAGACAGGAAAAATAAACAAGCTTAAATTATACCAATGATTCAGGAAAAAGTGATTCGAAGAAAAGCTAATGCAGCACTGACAACAGACCACACAGGCTGAGGAACCTTCCTGGACGTTCTGGAGAACAATCTAGGCATTTCTCTGCAGCAAATGAAGACACATTGATGCTGCCTTCAGGTCGACTGATGGGCAAAAGAACCTCGGGTTCCCTCCAGGCCTGTTTTTCCATGATTGGATTGTTATGCAACTGTTATTTTTAGATGCATTACAGTGAACGTATTATTATGACATTAAAACTGGATCATCCAAGCAAGTCCTCTACAAGATGACAGAATTACAAGGAGATGCCAAAAGGCTGTGCTAAACAGTGCCTTTTTACAACTTACTGACGCTTCCGCACGGTTTGAAAGTACCTCAGTGCTGCAACATGAGATCGGGATGTGAAACCTCTGCGTGAGGTTCAGATGCAGGGCAGATTTTGCTACCGACTGCAGCTGCTGAAACTCTGCAGAAAGTAACATTCTGACCAAAGCCACCCACGCACGGCAGCTCTCTGGGTCGCGTGGGATGTTACGACAGCACACCATGACCCGGAATCATGCCATCAAACCACAGATGCATGGCGCAGCACCTCCTCCGCTGCACAAGTATTCCACAGCGATGCCATGCTGTCACGTCAGCACAGGCCCAGAAGGCTGTGACGTTCAGCACAGCAATGATGAAATGTGTGGAGTAACGGTGACATCACACGCGGCGTCACAACTGAGCGGGGTCGCCCCGCGGTACAGCCACCGCTCGCTGCTCCGAGGCACTGGCACGTCGTCACTGCGTGAGGCTGACGTCACAGCATAATGGCGGCCTTCCCATGATGTCACGGGCGGGAAGTGCGGCCTCTAGGGGCGGACGTGGTGACACCTCGGGGGTGGGTGTCCCGCCATTCCCGGCGCGTTTCCCCCCCTCACCTGCGGAGCAGCACAGCACCGCGGCGCGGGCACCGGCCCTGGCCAAGCCGAGCACCGTGGGGGCGAAGAACATCGCTTCGTCATCAGGATGCGCCGTTACCAGCAACGCGCGGACACCATCCGCCCGCGCCACCGCCCTTCCCCTCAGGGAGGCGCGAGCCCCGCCGGCAGCGTAACGGCGTCGCAGGCAGCGCGCGCCACCGAGCAGCAGCGCAAGCAGCAGCGCCAGCCCCGCCGACCCCCAGCCCCACGGCCCCGCTGCCATAGCGACCGGCGCCGCGCTCCTCCGGCAGGAAACGGGAGGGGCGGCAGGAAGGTTCCGGGGCACGGAAGGGTCCCGTCCCCGTCCCCCCCCATCTCTCTTCCCCGCCCCGGGGCGGGGCCGCTCCGCCGCTCGTCGCGGAAACGTGCGCCGGCTCCGCTTCTCAAGGGCTGCCCAGGAGGAGGGGCACACCGGGAGGCCTCCCGTCGCGCTCCCTTCACCGGGCTTGGAANTGAGACGGAAACGTGCGCCGGCTCCGCTTCTCAAGGGCTGCCCAGGAGGAGGGGCACACCGGGAGGCCTCCCGTCGCGCTCCCTTCACCGGGCTTGGAAGGGTCCCAGCCGGGGAGCGGGGCCCCGCGGGCGGGGTTTGAACGGGGGCCGTTCCCGTGGGGAGAGCCTTCATTGCCCGGGCCCTGCAGCGCGCCAGCTGACCCTGCTGGTACGTTAAGAAATAATAACTAATAGTGACAAAAGTTGAGCTTTTCAGTGTGTAGTACCTTTTATCCCTGCGCTGTGCTACTGTGGAAGAGACGCGGGTTAAGGGAAACCTCAAAAGCAGGGCGAGAGGAGCTATCTTCAGACACGTTCTGCTATGTGCACAGCTGCTGGCTATCCCAAGTGTGCTGCAAGGGGAAAAAACAACGTTTGGGTACATCTTAGATGAGAAGTCAACCCTTGGAGAAGGTTGCAGAGCAAAAGGAGACAGGAAGTAGTAAAATAAA
Source organism: Steatornis caripensis (assembly GCA_013398225.1). NCBI lineage: Eukaryota > Metazoa > Chordata > Aves > Caprimulgiformes > Steatornithidae > Steatornis > Steatornis caripensis. The sequence goes on along the minus strand of VZSC01012154.1, from coordinate 332 downwards.
CATGAACGAGGCAATCAGATACATGATGGTTGGAAACTGCTTTTCAAGGCAAACAGGCGATGTGGCAGACGAGTAGTAGGTCAGCAATGGTGGAGTATGTTAGCTGGGTAGGTTTAAAGAATAAAATGAGGAAAGCAATTCGTTGGAATTCAATATCTGAAGAGCAACTAACGCCTCACAAAATGTATACCTGACTTACCTTCACAGACTTGTTTGGGCTCTTGAACTTCCAAGTGAACAGAGGTAATCACCAGCATGCGTTGGGATGAAAGACTGCAAACGCTTCAGCCTGGAGACGTGCCATGTCACCTTAGCATAGCACCTAACAGAGT
>VZSC01012153.1:9322-42138 GCA_013398225.1 Steatornis caripensis | reverse complement strand
GCTCAGCCCGTGGCCAGCCACCACGGGGGCGTCAGTACCCCTCATTTGTTCCTCACCATTGCGAAAACTCTAACATTTCCACGAGTTTGGAAGCACGCTCGTTCTCCCACACTCAAATATCCCCAGGGGCCAAACGCAAACCTTAGCTAAGCAGCAGGAGGAGATTCACAAACACCAGCTCACCATTGATCTGGTACCTACTGGGAAGTCATGAGGCTTTTCAAAACAACACATCGCTTCCTATCACGCCAGCCCACCCCACACACAGTCACCAAACCCATCTTCCAAGAGGTGATGCAACGGTGAAGACTTGTGCACGCTCCAGGGAAGAGTCCAGCCCTTGATCTGGCTTCGATTTTGTTAAAATAATTGCTTACGCTGAACTGGGCTTTCACCACAGAAACACACAAAATAATTCCAGGTTGCCTTTCCATAAAATGTTGTGGTTTGAGTCGGAGCAGGATTAGTCCTTCCAGAGCATCACTGCAGCACAACCCTGCGGCAGAGCTCACTTAGCATTAGGTGTCTGTTAAGTAACAGACTGCAACTGTGAGGAACCAAAGTGACGCTGCAGAAATTCGGTGTATCAGGCTCCTCATCGAGTCCTGTAAAAGCCTGCTGAACGTCCTTCAACGTGATGTTAACAACTGAGAGATGCTGCTGCAATATTATGAAATACTTTTCTATAAAGTTAGCATAAAAATAAAAGATGTAAGACCGCATTCTCACACAAGAAAGATTACTTACAAAATATGAACACAACCTGCTTATGCAACCGATGTTTAATTGCAGACTTCTACAAGGTCAATTTAAGTTGGCGCTGAGCAAACAGCTCAGCACTCAGTCCCAAGAATTAGACTCAACCTCTATCTCATGTCCTCTNCTGCTTATGCAAGCGATGTTTAATTGCAGACTTCTACAAGGTCAATTTAAGTTGGCGCTGAGCAAACAGCTCAGCACTCAGTCCCAAGAATTAGACTCAACCTCTATCTCATGTCCTCTGCCCCAACCGAGCACTCGCAATTAGAGAACCAAGAGTACTGTTTTAACTGGCAGCAAGTTTGAGCATTTAGGGATGTGCAAACGCAGCTTCCACTCACTCTTTAATTATCGGCAACCAAAGGACCACCCACACGCACACGGTACAGCGACAGAAACCTCGTTCCATTCTCTTCAGTACTGGGAGTGAGTGCACTGTGGAAGGTTTCACTCCCCAACAAATGATCTTTTCTCTATATGGCTAACAATGAGCGTGACATTCAGCAGTAATACTCATGTAACTTTTTTTTTTCTTACTACAATAGTTAATGTGCATTAGCATCTCAGTGCATGAGGAATCCTCCTGGCTAAAAGTCATGGCTGTCTGCTGCGTGGGTGCACTCACTCACGAAACAACAAGAGGAAGTAAGCCACATCCTGCAAAACATATTTAACGTAAAGCTCATTACCCTGCTGCTTGCTGAACAGGATAGTGGCTTCCTCTGGTGTGGCAATAATAGAGGCTTTCGTGAACGAACCCTTGCCCGCAACACGGTTGTGTAAACACAGCCCAGCACATGTACATACCTGAGAGCTGTCAGTACCAGAACGAACCAAGACATGAGGCACTTCAGTACGAAATAAAAGAAAAAAAAATAGTATCAGACTAAGTATTTAAAATACCTAAGCACACTTTTACTCACTAAAGTAGCAAAGGAGACTGTGGAATCACTTTCTGCATATGTTAAAGTTACCTGCACTCACGTGAGCTCAGCTGCTCATTCACCTTGTACACAGAGAGCTTCATAAAAACTAAACCTACTAGCGGTCTTCAATTATTCTGACACACACACAAGCCTGCACAAGGTGTATCGTCAAATATATCATTAGTAGCAATTTCTGCACTGCAAAAGCAGACTTTTTCTTGTTATCTTAGTAGCCTTTTCATTAAAAACTCCTTACACCTGAATAGCAAATTTATTTTCCACTTGGAACCTAAGCAAAGACCGAGAGAATTTAACCCAACTATACCCGTGTAATCTTTTGTGCTCAGCTAGTACAGTATTTACAACAAACTCCAGATGAGTCTCTTGATTCCATTTCACATTTTTGGCTTGCAGCCTGCATCCAGGCTTCCCCCTTGAACTACATCACATCCACTTACCATTGCCCATTATGGTTGTTCATTGTTTTAAAAAATAAACATTACACACACACACATTTGGGCCTTCATTTTAAGGTTTGAGTTAAAAAGCAAGAAGGGAGATGGAAAAAAAACCCGCCAGCCTTCTCCTCGTAACACAATTCTACAAGCAGACATTAGAGAGCAACTGCCAACGGCGACAGCACACGTGACCAAGCCACTGGTGTGCACCATTTAATCTGAAACACACAGCTGCATGCGGGCTCATGCAGCTAGAAGGAGTGCTGTCGGGGTGCTTGCCACCGTGCACAGATGTCCAGCTGCGAGTGGTGTCACTGTCAGAAATGATTCAAGGACGGGCTTTTTCCATCACTTAAAAAAAAGGGAGGACAAACACACTTCAATTTACACGACTCCCCGAGACGCTTTCTGGAGGAAGGAAAGGATTAGGGAAGAGAGAACTACAAAATACAGGAGAAAATGAAGCACTGGTGCATTACTTAAACACTGGCCGACAGGAAGCGAAGGCTTCCTTTGCAGCCGCGTCCCTCCCCGCGGGTGCCACCACCAAGCCGTGCAGGCGAGGAGGAAGCAGCCCCATCCCATGACATCCCAAACATGCTGGCAGCTATTTTTACACAGCCCCGTCGGGGTTACAGCAGTCGCTGCTTGTTTCTGAGCACAATGCCTGCCAAAGTCAAGACATAACGTACACTGTTCTCGCTGGCAGACGGAAAGAGCAAGAGGTTTTGCTGAAACAGACAGCACGAAAGACAGACCCGCACACAGTCACACACGTGCTGAAGCAATTGTGGATCCTACCCCTTCGTTCAAGCCCACTCCGAGCAGCTTCCACGGTACCCAAAGAGACTGCAGCCAGGCCCAGTTATCCTGGGATGCGTTACTGCTCCATGACCATCCGAGGGGTCCTACATCTCCAAATTCTCACGGCACAATGCCAGCAGCAAAGCAAGCGCCTCTTTCTCTCCGAACATTTAAATATTTCTCATGATTTAAGTTCATTTTTGTTTTCCACCTTATGAGCAAACCTGCAGCCTCCGAAGCCCAGACCTGACAGTACCACAGGCTGCTCTGGCTCCTCTAATGTAGATTCTTTCAAGTACCATACTGTTTTAATAATTAGAGAACGTTGGCAATTACTACAATCAGAAAGATTCCTGCTTGCCTTCTATGCCCCATGGCCATTCCTTGGAACAACTAGAAAGTAAATACTTATTCTATACTAGAAATAATAATTAAAAAAATCATTATATCAGTTTCACATTCATTTTTCTCCGTTTTGTAGATACACTATCACTGTATTTCCAGATACTCATTTTCCAGCTACTTGAGGAACAATAATCAGTACCCACCTCCCATGTGTACAGACCTCAGACTTTATCACAGACTCCACTTGAATAATAAAGATGTCCATACTTGGCACCAAATCACAAGAGGTGGCTTAATTCCTGTTATCACACAGGCAACCACAAACAAGCCAACCTTCCAGCACTGGCATTTGCTCATTAATGTGGTGTTCCTCAAATACGACAAACAGCTGCAACCCTGTAGAATTTTAAAGAATTGTTTAGGAACACCAAGACACTATAACGCAGTGATGAAATCAACATTAACACAAGCCCATTCCTTTGTTTCCTTGACATCAAAGCTTCAGCACGTTGACACGTTGACACATAACAGCATCAAAAGGAGCCACAAAGTTCCACGGGAAGGCGGAACAAAAGGCATCCATAACATTAACCACCTTGACATTCCGAAACAAAACCTGAGGCCTCTCTTTAAAGCAAGGATAAGTCTGCCTTGGTCTCTGTGAATTCTTAATAGCAGTCAGTGCCACATATTAACTAGCTGTGTCTTGGTATGAGAGAAAGGCATTTTTCCTCTGCCTACTGAGTAGCTCCCAAGTGTCGCACGAGCAATTTAAGGACTTCCGTAGTTAACTATTGACAAATACCATTCTTGCCATTTCCAGCCTTAATTGCTGGCTCAAAAATGCCACCTTCGAACAAAGTCTTTCTTGTTCCCACTACCTGCCCTAAATGTTACACCAAGAACTTAAGTCCTCCTTTCATTTACAGGAATGTAAGTAGAAGACAGTAAAGATTTAGACTGATAAAAACAAGTATAGAAAATAGACCATATCAGAAGAGATACCTAAGCCTTCATACACACTACACAGTTAGATCTCATTTGTGTCACAGAAAGAAACAAGCACTCGGTACATTTGAAGTCTTGCCCAGATTTGTACGTATGCCATTCTGGTAGTGATTTCTTGTAGCTTTTTTTGTGCCATTGCTGGTTTTACAAAGACAACTTAAACACGCCCAGGAAGCCTCACTGAATGCAGATGCTAATTTTTTCCATAGTCAGGGCTAAAAAAAATTTATCAAAACAAAGTCTTGATTCTTCATCTCTTAATGATTTTAATAAGCATCATGTGCTGTTCAGAATTACAAAAAATTACCACTCCCAGGCTGTGAATGCTGAGGTCCTGCTGCTATGAATTACAGATCGCCATTAAAAGCATCAATCCTTTAGTGCTTGCCGCTCTTCCAGCTATGCCCGTGTTTAAAATATTGAACATTCCTTAAATTAGGACTCTCCAAATGACCGAAACCGCATCACTTTGAATTGGCCAAAGGCGCTGTAAGATTCTACATTGTTCTTCAATTAGATCTAAATTTAACACAGAGAGAGTCCTACAAATTTTCAACTTATCTATTACCCTGAAGTGTAGAGCTCTCCTCACAAGGCTTTAGTTTAACATGCACAAAAAAAATTGCCGTTGTTAACACACGGCAATCTTCACTAGTACAGAGCTGCTGCAAAAGCTGCTCCTGCTGTAGGTCCTCCTCCCTGACAATACAGCAGAATGGCATTGATCCGAACGGACATGAAAGCTCATGCCATTTTACATATTCTGCCTGAACCGCAAGGCAATAAGGTTGTTGGAAACACAAATGGGTTCGAGTAAGAAGAATACAGGTGGACAGCCAAGGGAGCTACAAGCTAGAATGCAAAACACACAAAAAATAGGCAGACAGGTGCAGGGCGCACAAAATAGCAAGGAGTTTATTAGTAGGTATTGGATTTCTATTTATGAAATGTAGCTACACCAGGAATAATCTTGTGTAACAGCAATCAGCTGGCAATCATCAAAAGCACAAAGCTCTTCAACATCAGTCCTGCAGTCTCAAGCCCCTGTTAAGCGAGCAGAAAAAAGGTCACAGACAAGTTAGCATGGAAAAAAGGAGAAGGTACAGCAAAATCAGAAGACTCACAGAAGTTCCATTACAGAGGCCACAGAGTCTTGATTTCAGGAGGAATTAAACAGTGCACGCCAGCACAAAGATCACTAGAGCTATGATTACTCCTGGCAGCTACTTTTCAGAGTTGCTCTTCCTCATATTTACAAAGGAGGGCATGTCTCCCTGAAGTTCAGTCCCATAAACACAAACAGAAGTGAATTCTGCCACTTCAGCTGGAAATAATGGTCTTTGCTCAAATTGCACTAAACTCCATAACTAAAATTCATGAGAAAAAACAGATCCCATTCCTCAAAACTGGCCAATTTCTCAGGCAAATACAAGTTAGACTGTGTCTGCATGAGCTGCACGGCAGAATTAGTTCATTTAGATACCTTCCCCTTCCACCAAAAGATGTCAGTGGGGAAAAAAAAAAATCCATCTTCTCAATGGCTTTCCAAATTCCTTCCATTTATTTATTTTTTAAAATAAAAGACGGTCCATGCATTGAAAGTTCGAGGCTCAGAGTTTACTCAGCATAGTTTGTTTACATGGATGTGACTCCACTGATCATGCCAGACACATAGCAGATTTGCTCTCACACAAGTAAATGCCAGATCACATATGTCATCATAGAATCCCACATACCAGGTTGGAGGGGACCTCAAGGATCATCTGGTCCAGCCTTTCTCAGCAAAAGCACAGTCTAGACAAGGCAGCCCAGCACCCTGTCCAGCTGAATCTTACGAGTGTCCAATGTTGGAATCCACCACTTCCCTGCAGAGATTATTCCGGTGGCTGATTGCTCTCGCTGTGAAAAAGCTTCCTCCTGTGTCCAACCGGATCTCCCCCAGAGTGACTTGTACCCATTACCCCTCATCTTTTCCATGTTCCTCCTTGTAGAAATGGAGCCTCCATCTTCTTTGTAGCCACCCTTTAAATACTAGAACATGGCAACGAGGTCTCCCCTAACCCTTCTTGTCCCAACGCTGAAGAAACCCAGCTCTCTCAGCCTTTCTTCATATGGCAGGCTGCCGAGTCCTTTGAACAGCTTTGTGGCTCTTCTATGGACTCTCTCCAGCCTGTCCACATCTTTTCTGCATAGCATAACACATCTTTTTTGTACACTAAGAGTGCACACCTTCCATGTGAAGGGCTCCTATGGCAAACAACATGCCATTGGGATTGGCAACGAGGACACTGGAGTTTCCACTCCTGGCAAAACAGCGGCCACTTTCATTGCCATGGCTAAGTAGCTAACTAGGAGAATGTGATTCAAGGACAGCCACAGACAAGGATTTACATGTTCATATCCACATTTGTTGATGCTCAGAATTACGGTCAGGTTCAAGCAGATTGTGGAAGAACGCAAAGAGGTAAACAACTTCTACAGGAAGTGAGGCGCGGTCTAAGTTTCTACCTGAGAGCAACTACAGCTCTAAGAAAATTGAGAGCCTGTTATGTATATCAAGATTATCAAAAAGAGGAGTTTAAAACACAGTCTTTTTTTTCATACAGAAGCTTCCTAGTTCCACCAGGGCAGATTTAAGCTTTGCCCAGGGGAGCAGAGGAAGTGAATGAGTCTCATCATTTGCAAGACAAGAGCTGCTAAGTACAACCGGAGACTCCTTCTCTAGCTACCTTATGACACCAAGGCCCAGCCTCCGAAATCAGGAAGAACTCAGAATTCTCCAAATTGGATGTAATCTGAGAAAGCCAAAGACAGCCTGTGAACATGGTCTATTCTCAACTCCAAAAAAATTTCAGAGGAATTGTCATTTAAAAAAAAACAAAACCCCAAAACACATCAAACCCCAAAATGGTTCTTCCAAAAAAAACCCCAAAAATCCCACCAAAAAAAGCCCCACAGTCAGTACCCTGTCCTTGCCAGCAATGCAGCAGCAAGTAAGCAACAGGCAAGAACCAAGAAAAAGTTGTCTTCAGACTGCAAATTAGTTGTATACAATGACAGGCTGCTGAAACGAGACCAGAATTATTTAAAATAAATGACTGAATGATAACAGGACAAGAGCCTGACTATTTTTTATAATGCCAAAGGGGTTTTTTGTTAATTAAAAGATGATGAAGAAAACTCATGTAGATTTTTAAGTTCTTGGCTGAACCGTAAAGCACCTCAACAGCAAAGGAAACCATTAAAAATAATTTTAAAAATCTTCAAAGTTAAAAGATTCATCAAAACTTGCAGGGTTCAACAAAGGAAAGACAGAATTACCAAATTCATCAGAGAATTGCTCAGCGGACATTTAATACATACAAAGAGCAGTTTAACTACAGTTAGAAATCAACAAAAACATAGATCATTACAACAAGTTCCAGAAGAGTGTCTTGGAAACCTCTGTCTTGGGAGTCCAAAGCCAAGGTCTTAAGCCTGAAATGTCACTAGTGCTACAGAGGATCCAACGAAGAGCAATAAAAATGCTCAAATAGCACAAAGGATTTACACAGTGAGAAACTAAAAAAAACCAGATTACAAAGGAAAGGAGTGGATCAAGCTTTAGCAATCGGTTCAAGATTACCAAAGACAAGAAACCTGAATAATCTATCTTGCTACTTTACTCCAAAACTCCAGACATTCAGAAATAAAAGGCAATAAATTAAGCCCGTGAAGTTTGGAGTCTTCGAAAGCAGAACGGAGTTAGAGCTCCTAAAATAGCTGGTGGAATACATCTGTTTATAGCTAAGTCAAAACATAAATATATCTTCTATTTCACCTAAGAATTAATTTCCAACTAAGAAGACCGAGCCTTCGTACAAACAGCTAGTGAACTGATTTTCTCCCCCATCCAGACAAATTTAAAAATAATTACATGTGCCTCATCATTTCAGGAGATAAGAATCTCATTTTTGCTGCCTTGCTCCACGGGTAATTGTTTCCAACAGAATACTTGGGTCCGAAGCGCTACTTAAGCGGATCCAGTAGGATTGTACATCCACGCGTAAAGGTGTGCAGGACTCTGTGGTTTGCATGGCAGACAGGCAAAATACAGCCATGGTGATAAATATAAAATCCTGACCACAAACAGCAGATCCCAAACTACTTGTTCAACAACACAAGACAGAACTGCATACACAGAAACCCAACAAAAAGAGGTAAGGGCTAAGTTCACACTATCTCTTTTCAAGCAATACTAATGAAGTGATGGCAAAGTATTGTTCAAAAATAAAAAGGAAGCCTTTCTCTTCCTCTGAATGGATCTAATTTTAGTTTCGTGTGCTCACAATTTCATCGCACCCCTGACTGAGGTGGGGCAGGAGACCCCAGCAGAGCAGAGCAGCAGGAAGGACGGGGGAACGTTTACATTCCTCAGCAGTGCTCTCACTGACTTCCATACCCACTAAAAAGAAACAAATGTCATTATCAGCTTTAAAAAAACAAAAGCATGCAGGAAATGTCATTTAGGATTGTGGACACGTGAAGGAGCTTTAACTGCTGCAAGGACTAATTCAAAGGCCACTTTTCATCGGCACAGCTGTTCGGCCAGCTCTTCAGCTTTGCTTATGTTTTTGTTTTCCAAGACAGGGGATGTCTGTGAAAGATTTTTACCGTATCTCCAGCCAGAGGCTCTTCACGTGGGTGCAGCCCGCTCTCTGAACACTTGCTACAGATGGCAGCCACTAATTCAAACTCCGTTTTTAACCAAGTAAACACATACTGACTCAAGTTCTCAACTCACATTTAGCAGGAACATAATGCAGGTTTCGTTGCCGTTAATTATAATCCGAACATTGCTATAAAGGTTCAGCTGCCTGTGGTCACCTGCCTGGGGAGGTGATGCATTTGAACTCATCTGCCAGCATCTTAGCAAGAGCCACCAACTCGTGTGCTTTGGTGATGATGCCGAGGAGTTAAAAATTTACAAAACAAATTTACAAAATCAGGTGACCATGATGGTGTGTCTTGAAGCCATAGCAACGAGAATACTAAGTCCCCAGAACTGTCTTAAGAACCTATTCTGTGGTTCTCTGTCATCTAAAAACAGGACCTGTAACAGGATGCAAGACTGAGCAAGAATTTAGTGGTAGCTGATAGGATGAAGGTATACCCTCTGGTTACCTTAGATGATTATAATATTACAAAACACGCCTCTTTATGAATAATGAGCATGCTAATTAGGTAACCTCCCAAAATGTTTCAAACATAAGCTAAGATGCATATGTACCGTCAGGAGTGGCGAATGAACCATTATTAACCAATCATACATCACAGTGAAGTGTCTTCCTTGTGGTATTTCGTATCTGCTTGTCTTGCAGAAGGTGCCTGGCACCCGATTCTGAAGAATTGCAATAAAAACAAGTATGTCGACTCAGTGTGTTGATTGGCTTTTTGCACACCAGGTGAAGAGACCTGATTTAGGGACAACAGTGAGACCAGACTATTTCAGGAGTCATCTAGTCCTGGAGGCCGCGTACACACTAAGAAAGCCAAAACCAGGTCTGATCTTTGCAGGAATGTTACAGACATTTATGTATCTGGTCATAAGTGAACAGGAAGGAAAAAAAAAAAGTCTTATATAACAATAGAGGATTTTCTATAATACTACTTGATAATACCACAGGATTTCAGATCTTATTGCTGGAATCATCCCACTGAAATTCTCCAAATGATTTTTTTTTTCCCCCCCCAAGGAACTTGTGTTAGAACACGGAATAAAAGCAAGCTTCTAGATATGTGTTACAATAGCTCATCCACTGAAGAGCTGGGCACCAATTTGTGCCTCCATTCTTGCCCCCTCCCTCCTTACCACTCAACTGGTTTTCCTTATTTAAGAACCTTTTTAAAAACAAATCCACAATTTATAAGCAAATAAACTGTTGATTGCAGCTTGCTCTACAGACACAGCAGTTAACCCAAAAAGAGGCATAAAAGCCTAGTGTTCACAAGCGATCAAAAGGCAGCCTCCTCCTTTCCCCAAGGGTGAAACTTGTGCAGATCATGTTTATTAATCCAGATCAGCAATCCCAAATGAGAGGTCAAAAGTTAACCCTCCTCCTCACCTATTTATGATGTGGCAGTAGCCTTGTGTCAAAGGACAATAATTTCAGCTACAGTTTTATGCACACAGTTGCCGCGATTAAAACAAACCACCNTGATCTTTGCAGGAATGTTACAGACATTTATGTATCTGGTCATAAGTGAACAGGAAGGAAAAAAAAAAAGTCTTATATAACAATACAGGATTTTCTATAATACTACTTGATAATACCACAGGATTTCAGATCTTATTGCTGGAATCATCCCACTGAAATTCTCCAAATGATTTTTTTTTTCCCCCCCCAAGGAACTTGTGTTAGAACACGGAATAAAAGCAAGCTTCTAGATATGTGTTACAATAGCTCATCCACTGAAGAGCTGGGCACCAATTTGTGCCTCCATTCTTGCCCCCTCCCTCCTTACCACTCAACTGGTTTTCCTTATTTAAGAACCTTTTTAAAAACAAATCCACAATTTATAAGCAAATAAACTGTTGATTGCAGCTTGCTCTACAGACACAGCAGTTAACCCAAAGAGAGGCATAAAAGCCTAGTGTTCACAAGCGATCAAAAGGCAGCCTCCTCCTTTCCCCAAGGGTGAAACTTGTGCAGATCATGTTTATTAATCCAGATCAGCAATCCCAAATGAGAGGTCAAAAGTTAACCCTCCTCCTCACCTATTTATGATGTGGCAGTAGCCTTGTGTCAAAGGACAATAATTTCAGCTACAGTTTTATGCACACAGTTGCCGCGATTAAAACAAACCACCCCATGCTGCCAACACTGTTTTCTTAGAATCCTTACACTGTGCGTGCCAGCGGCTGAAGAGCTGGTGGCCGCCAGCGTGGGCCCAGCACACACGGGCATAGGGAACGTCGTCTCCCCACTGCCACGGCAGCCAGGCCAGGGACTTCAGCGAGCAAAAACTTCTCCCAAATTTGAAACCAAATGCAATACAAGGAAGTGATAAATAACTCCTCTACTTCTCCATATCCCCCTCATAGGGGATGTTTGAGTAGGATCTACACAGACAGACCAAAATGTTTTGAGTCCTCCCAACAGAGAAATGATCCAGGCCATTGTTGTACAGGTCGGTTGGACAATGGCCCAAGCAATAAGCTGTTTTTAGAAAACTGGGATTCATCCTCTTATGTGGCATGAGGAAGGGATTTAGCCTTAATTTAGCACCATTTAGAAAAGATTACCCTTTAATTGCAACAGGAGCTGGCAGACACTGGCAGCAATGAAAAGCTTTTATCCTGCAAAGCTTCCGACCGGCCAGCGACAGCTGCACAGCCAGAAGCGGATAGCCAGCCTGGCCTGTCCCCAGCCGGCCGCGAGGCTGGCCACCACGGCCACCCCAGGCTGCCGGGACCCGGTGGAGGTGGGGGGCACCTTCGCTGCAGCTGCGAAGACACAAACCCCTTGTTCATTGGCAATGCAAACCAGGAAGGGCCTGTGGAGCTGAGGGGCAGAGAAGCTGCCACAACGCGCAGCCTTTCGAAGGGCGCAGATGTAAATAAAACACAGGGCCCAGGGCGGCAGTGGCACAGCTCGGGGCCCTGACTGCTCCAGGCAGAGATCGCGTATGGGGGGTGATGCCGATTTCTGCCATTTCGGTATCGGTCTGGCCAGGTCAGCCGAGGCACCTCCCTGCGGATCTCGGCTCACCGTGCCACTGCCATGTCACTGCTGGGGACAGGACGAGAGAGGCGCTGCGCTGTATTTTCAGGCAGCGAGAGCTCTGCCGGGGCAGATGCATGACGTGGGTCAGGTGTAGGGTTGCCAGATCCCTGCCAAGATGCAGCAGCTCATAGCCACTCAGGAGCCTGTTACAAATGTCATCTAATTTGGAGCAAGCCTAATGCTCTTCCAGAGTGGGGTCCAGGAAAATTTAATTCTTGTTCAAACAGATTTTGCTGCAGCAGTAATGCCTGTCTTTCATCTGAGCTCAAAGAATAAACTGGAAAAATCCCAGTTTAGGTTGGCATAGGACATCCAGGAGCCTACTGCACAATTTAACTCAACCCAGCTTTATTTTTAAAAGTTCAATGAAAAGTAGTAATTTCTGTGCATAGACAAGGCCTTAAGCCAAGGTTAAACCCCCTCCCCCTCCCCTCCTCACCCCGTGCTTGGCAGTGCCTGGCATTTCTGACGCCTCAGGCCTGAAAGATGATGCTACTGCCCAGCTGGCTGAGCCACATGAACATCCTGGGAACCAGGGAGGGGAGAAAGAGGCCCTTCAGCAAGGGGGCTGGGAGCTGGAGAAGAAAATTGTCAGGAAAAGACTGATCAGACGAGGAGCCACGAGAACTACTAGTGTCAAGGGAGAAAGCAAATTTTATAAGGAAGAGGCAAAGAGCATGTGTTCATGGGAAAAGATTCAGAGAAGACAGCCAAGACTGGCACACGGAGATCAAGGGAACCTGCACGGCAGAGACTGCAATGGAGTTCAGGAGGAAACTGAGGAAGAGGAACAAAACCAAGGGCAGGAGAAAGTAGGAACGGGAAGAAGAGATGTAAGCCTGTAGCCCTAAACATTTAAGTTCCCTTCAACACCAGGTAGCCTGGCATTGTACTCAAAAATGCCTCGGAACACACTTTAGAGAAGCAAACAGTAATGGCATTTTGACTTGGTTTTGTTTTTTAATGAGGGATACATTTTTGCAGTTATCTATTCAGAGTGCTTGTGTAATATTATCTGACTGAATAAACCACTGCAAAGTACCGTGTTCTTGGCATGCTAATAAAATAAGTTCATTGCTCTGCCACTCTCCCCGGGACTGAATGTGAAGCAACTCCGCATGCTCTGGTGCAATTGCATGGATGCTGAAGTTACTGCCAGCAGATGACTGAAAGCATCTAACTACATTCAAGATGTAAACATACCAAGAGGCACGCATTGCATGTAGACAGAGAGTGAGCCTGGAAGGAAACTGGACCCCACATACGCAATACGTACTAAATGCAGCCACGCAGCAGGGATACAGCAGATATGCTGAGATGTTTACAGTGCCACGGGGCGTATTAAGCTACACCTCTATGTTCGGCTTCATGAGCTGCTGTAGCACGTCTCCGTTCATGTTTGCCCTACGCTAGTCACAAGGAGGTAACTGATCAAAAGTACATTTTCCCAGATTTAGAAGAGTAGGCAAGAGACTGTAGAGTAAAGAGCAAGGTCAGAACTGAAGTAAGTTTTAAAGCTATGTTCTTCAGCCTTTCAGAATCAAACATGTGGTTCTTCTTAAAGGTACACTTAATAGCATGCTACCCACCACCCCAATACTTCTTTGCATTCACTGCCACTGCTGCCCTTGCTGTTCATCCTCAAATGAAACACTGCGTACATCTATACAGGACTAACGTCTAAAGCACAATTAATTCAAAACGAAACCACGATCCCAGCACAGAACTGAGAGAAGCAAAGAGCCCCATCTTGCACTCAGTGACATCCTGAAGCAGATCAGGTTTATTTTGTTAAGACTACAAGGAAGAATTCTGTCTCTCCAAGAGTTCATTTCACATTTAGAGCTAGAATTTGAGCAAGCTGATTTGCTGCATAATAAGCAGACACTGTCTTCAGGCACATGAAGGCCTCAAAGTCAAAGAAAAATGAAAAAAATGGAGTAAGAGGAATTCTAGCTGCCCCCACAAATATTATTCAAATTCCTCAAATGTAAGTTTTCCATTATTACCGCGGTTTTCTGCACTCCAAGAAGAAAGAGAAATATACACATTATCTACAGTCCCGAAATTTTAAGACACTAGATCAGTAAGCCCAACAGGAAAACACTGTAACTACGCTCTGCTGCCACACCAGTTCCAACAGCAGCGTTAAGACTGATCTTAAGACATGGGAGGAAGGGTTAAACAATCCACTGCAGAGCATTCACNTACTTCTTTGCATTCACTGCCACTGCTGCCCTTGCTGTTCATCCTCAAATGAAACACTGCGTACATCTATACAGGACTAACGTCTAAAGCACAATTAATTCAAAACGAAACCACGATCCCAGCACAGAACTGAGAGAAGCAAAGAGCCCCATCTTGCACTCAGTGACATCCTGAAGCAGATCAGGTTTATTTTGTTAAGACTACAAGGAAGAATTCTGTCTCTCCAAGAGTTCATTTCACATTTAGAGCTAGAATTTGAGCAAGCTGATTTGCTGCATAATAAGCAGACACTGTCTTCAGGCACATGAAGGCCTCAAAGTCAAAGAAAAATGAAAAAAATGGAGTAAGAGGAATTCTAGCTGCCCCCACAAATATTATTCAAATTCCTCAAATGTAACTTTTCCATTATTACCGCGGTTTGCTGCACTCCAAGAAGAAAGAGAAATATACACGTTATCTACAGTCCCGAAATTTTAAGACACTAGAGCAGTAAGCCCAACAAGAAAACACTATAACTACGCTCTGCTGCCACACCAGTTCCAACAGCAACGTTAAGACTGATCTTAAAACACGGGAGGAAGGGTTAAACAATCCGCTGCAGAGCATTCACGTGCCACAAACACCAACTACCTGGCTGTTCTTGATAGCTCTGGCAATCTTTTTAAAACCTAGCTTTAGAGCCTCATTGAGCCAAGAGGCAATGGAATAAAACTCAGATCTGCATAAACTGCACATCTTGTGGAGGCTCTAGTCCCGTGTACAGCAGTGCCCACTGAAGATTAAGGCCACATTCTTAATACAAAACCTAATACTGTGTGCAGTAAGACAAAGGTAACACATGACTAACACAGCATGGTACTAGGCAGCAAATAGAGGAGCCCAGGGCAAGAGAAATACTTTCATCAAATTAATCACTTTCTATGGAGATGACCTTGCCACACAGAACAGTGATAATAAGACGAGAAAATACATTCCTTGTGAAGCATGCATAGAAATACAGTATCAACCTGAATGCTATTTCAGGCCTATTGTGAGTAAGTACAGGACAGGCCTGTTGTGAAAATAAGGGCACACACAACCACACTGATCAAGAGGCACGCTAGACTGCAGAGTCGATAAACGCTCTTTGAGGCCAATTCTCACAATTCCCAGAGCCAAGAACCTTAAAAGTGAACAGACGCCTTGCAGGGGCTTCGCCAGCCCCAAAAGCCTCTGCGGACNGGCCAATTCTCACAATTCCCAGAGCCAAGAACCTTAGAAGTGAACAGACGCCTTGCAGGGGCTTTGCCAGCCCCAAAAGCCTCTGCGGACGAGCCAGATTCCAAGAGACATTCCCCAGCTGCAGCCCCACATGCTGAGGAGCATGAAAGGAATGAATGCCTTACTATGCTCCCCACAAACCCTAACAATGGGGAGGTCAGAGGGAACATCAGACCAATTTTGATGTGAACAGGCTTTGTGTCACGTTAAAGGCGGCCATTTGCTTCAGTCCCAATAACTCATTTATATTTTAGGGTGCTTGGCCACACAGGCTAGATTAGAACAACCAGCTACAAACCAGTATAGTAGCTAACATAAATCCACATGGCTTTCATTCTGTGCAAATATACCTACAGATATTAGCAGCTCTCTGTCACCACATTTCTTACTGTACTCCTGTTGTGTGGTTTCTACCTGTTTCCCAAGTCAAATGAGTAGGCAACAGGGAATCTTTAGAGACATTTCTGTTCCTTGTCTCCTTCCACAGAGAGGGTAAGGTCAAGCTGATTTATTAATAAGCCCTTGGGTGGGAGGTGGCTCAAGCATGAAACTGCTGGGAAAGCTATGCTCTCCCTACTGTAGCACATATCCATGAGAGACTGAAATAAAGAATATTTTGACGGGAAAGTTTCCCTCCAAACTTCCAGGCCAGCCCAATGTTCAAGTCTACTCTCCCAGCAGCCCTGACACAAAGCCTACATCCCAGCCCTCCGAGGCGCTCTCATCTTCCTAAAAACCTCCCAAAATTTAGAAAGGAGCACTCACAAGCTAAGATACATACTTCAAGCCTGATTCTACTGGCCATGGACAGTCCTAGGTACAGTTTTCCTCCAATTCACCACTGTGCTTACATCCACTGGCAACCCAAGAGGACAGGAAAGTACAATCAGCCACAGCTCACTTGAGTCAAAATTAATCCTAGAATACAGGATTTCTCCCATCCCAGAACCTCACAGAAGTTAAAGGTGACCATAGTTGATGCACACCATTCTAGGAGTTAAACAGCAGTTTGCACAGATAGGGGATAGAACGATGCAGAATACAAGCAGGGGTGAGAGGAGGGCTTCAAAACCCCGAAATGAGAGTGATTAGTAGTATCACTGCAAAAACCTAAATGTGGGAATAAAACTACAAAGCCTGCGAACAGCCTGGCACTGACAGAAGACGTCCCATCTCTGCATTCCTTTCCTAAGACGTAATGCTGCAAGTGTCACAGCAGTCAGCATTCCTTCAGCCCTACCGAAATCCAGTCAAACAACTAACATATCTTACATGCTCCACTTGCTAAAAATCTAGATTCAGCCACTCAATTCTTCAGCAAGCATTCACTGCCTAAGTATAGCTGGAACAGGGGCAATCATAGAAATGAGTTCAAACTTTAGAACTGTATCCCAAACTATGGGGCATATTATAAAGCACAGTATGTAAAAAACATACATATATAAGGAGCAGGATAACAGAATCGCAGAACAGTTGAGATTGGAATGGACCTCTTCCAGTGCAGGGAAGTCCAAGTCCAACTTCCCCGCTCAGAGCAGGGCTACCTGCAGCAGGTTGCTTAGGACATTGTCCAGTCGGGTTTTGAATGCCTCCAAAGATGGAGGCTCCATAACCTACAGGCAAAGAATAGAAAATGAGAAAGCAAGTTAANATGGACAGTCCTAGGTACAGTTTTCCTCCAATTCACCACTGTGCTTACATCCACTGGCAACCCAAGAGGACAGGAAAGTACAATCAGCCACAGCTCACTTGAGTCAAAATTAATCCTAGAATACAGGATTTCTCCCATCCCAGAACCTCACAGAAGTTAAAGGTGACCATAGTTGATGCACACCATTCTAGGAGTTAAACAGCAGTTTGCACAGATAGGGGATAGAACGATGCAGAATACAAGCAGGGGTGAGAGGAGGGCTTCAAAACCCCGAAATGAGAGTGATTAGTAGTATCACTGCAAAAACCTAAATGTGGGAATAAAACTACAAAGCCTGCGAACAGCCTGGCACTGACAGAAGACGTCCCATCTCTGCATTCCTTTCCTAAGACGTAATGCTGCAAGTGTCACAGCAGTCAGCATTCCTTCAGCCCTACCGAAATCCAGTCAAACAACTAACATATCTTACATGCTCCACTTGCTAAAAATCTAGATTCAGCCACTCAATTCTTCAGCAAGCATTCACTGCCTAAGTATAGCTGGAACAGGGGCAATCATAGAAATGAGTTCAAACTTTAGAACTGTATCCCAAACTATGGGGCATATTATAAAGCACAGTATGTAAAAAACATACATATATAAGGAGCAGGATAACAGAATCGCAGAACAGTTGAGATTGGAATGGACCTCTTCCAGTGCAGGGAAGTCCAAGTCCAACTTCCCCGCTCAGAGCAGGGCTACCTGCAGCAGGTTGCTTAGGACATTGTCCAGTCGGGTTTTGAATGCCTCCAAAGATGGAGGCTCCATAACCTACAGGCAAAGAATAGAAAATGAGAAAGCAAGTTAAACATGGCACATTGCGCTTGTGGTTACTTATGTATGTGCTATGGTTCAGGCTCTGTTTTTGTGGACCATTCTGCAGCAACACAAATACACCAGAGGCTGGAGCTAAACAATTCCACAGCCGGATTTGTTCCAAGTGACTCAGATGTGCTCTTAAAATATTTCTGTGATTACTGAAGGATCTCAGAACAAGACTTGATTGTAACCAGTGGGGGAGGGGGGGGGGATTTGTTTTAGAACACCCCTACTCCGCAAACACTGCTCTAATTTAGCCAGCTAGGGGCAAGCGGTCTTACTTCCCAAGGATTAGTTTGGATATTTTGGCTTCAGCCCACCTTTAAATAGCTTCCTAAATTGGACTCACAGTAGAAAACACAGGCTACACTCATGCAAAAAAACAGTACGGATTACCCCTAAAAGAAGAAACTTAGAAAAAAGCTGCCTTATATTTTGCCTATTGTGTTTGAGTCAAATGTGGCTGAAACAAAGGCGCTGACCAAGCTGCACGTGGGAGCTAGCAGATGTTGTATTCAAACCCTCTGCACTGAAGAGCCAGAAGAGTCTAGTGCACATACACGCATGCTCCTACCAGCGGGTGCGCCTCATCAGCACGGCTGGAGCACCTTCCATCCATCCATCCATCCCAGCCTGAAACCACTGCAAGGTGAAGCTCACTCATTCTCACACAGAACGTACAGTCTCATCGCAGTTTGTAAGTCAGCTACGTGCTGTTACGCAGCAGCTTCCCAGTGGAAGATCCCCTCTCACGCTGCTCACCGTCACAGCACCNGAAGAGTCTAGTGCACATACACGCATGCTCCTACCAGCGGGTGCTCCTCATCAGCACGGCCGGAGCACCTTCCATCCATCCATCCATCCCAGCCTGAAACCACTGCAAGGTGAAGCTCACTCATTCTCACACAGAACGTACAGTCTCATCGCAGTTTGTAAGTCAGCTACGTGCTGTTACGCAGCAGCTTCCCAGTGGAAGATCCCCTCTCACGCAGCTCACCGTCACAGCACCCAGCACGCTCACCCCAGATAAAACCACCGTTTGATCAAGACGCACAAGCACCAAGCCGTTAACATGCAAATCCGCTGTAAGATCACCATCAGCTCTCCACCACTGACACACTTATCTGCCTTACAAAGATAAACTTTCATTTGAAGTTGGCTAGTATTTAGAGATAGTCACAAGGCAGTGAGACAGCTCTACTGCCTGGACATTCCTTGTCCTGGGCAGAACAACATTCCTTCCTGCTAACTATGCTTTAGACAAAGTAGCTTGGGCCAAAGTTTATCATTTACTTTTTAAGCGGATTGTGCATATACTTGTACACCTGCCACGGCTATAATATTAATACAGCGAATACAGAAATTACCATGTAATGTTTATTATATAAGCAAACCCATGCAAGATAAAACGTGGCGTACACGCATGACTGAAAGCAACAGTTACATGTGAGAATTGCTAACATCTGAAGAAAAATATGACAGGCTTGTAACAGATCAGTAATGTGAAATTTCAATAAACCTCCTAATATTTTTTATTTTACTCTAAGCCTTCACTTTTGAAGACCTTTTGGTAAAAATTCTTCATGAACAGAAAAAGGAGGAACTCTAAAGGTTACATAAAGTACTCTGCTCTCCAACTGCAGTGATTTCACAATCGGCAGTGAAACAGAACAAAACCAAAGCCCTGTGGGGTTTACAGAGGAACATACGATGAAGACAGGAAGGAGGCTGGAGTTGGCTGGTGTCTCTCGAATCAAGCATCTGCAGTCCATCCTTGTTGCTGTGGGGAGCTCAGACAGCCCTACCTGCCACCCAGCCAGCTGTCCGGCTTGCATTACCCCCAGCCTCAGAGATCCCCTTTCAAGTCCAAGAAAACTGTGGCTCTCGAGTGCACAATACATACGGGGACAGACAGGAGGGTGAGAGAAACAGCATCCTTTGAGGAAAAGAACCTACAAAAAAAGATTTGTTCTTTTTCCAGGTATTCCCTTTTATCTTCTGAAGATGAAGAAATGTTAAGACTAAACTGAATTACCAAAAAGATGCATATTAAATTAGGATATTGAATTCAGCAACCGTAATCAGAAGGGAACTGAACAGAAGGCCCAAACCCTCGTGCGACAGCAAGCATGGAATGACTAGGAGCCAGAAAACGAGAGGTAGCTCTACAACTAGCCCACTCACTTTTGGGAAAGGTGCCTTCAAAAACCCATGCATAGATGTAAAGAATCTCTCCAAGAAAGGTTATTTGGAAAGCGGACGCAACACCTTTTTTCAAAACTTTAGAAGAGTAAGGCAGCGGGTGGAGGGGGAAGGTGAAAGGTATGGAACAAAGGCTGCAACATCCTCCCCACCACAGCTCCAGGAAGCAGGGTTCTGCCCCACACAGTGCTTGGGCAGTCGCGGCGAATGCTTTGATAATGCTCAGTGGAAACGAGGATGTACAGTTACAAGCTCTGTCCCTAGCTTGTATCTCATTTTTGCTCTCCTCACACCTTCCCCCACTCAACTGGCAAATGCCAAGACCTACGTAAGAGAATGATTTACACATCCTTTCATTATACAGATAAAAAAGTGAATTATCGTGAACATCTTTCAAAATACATTCTTAGAAAGAGCAGCAGATTGAAGGTCTTTTCTTCTTGTGTTTAGCTATTGTGTGCAAAAAAGAAAGACTTGAGCTTTTTCGGTTTTCTCATAATGCTAGAATTTGCCAGACATGCACGTACGTACACATAGAAAGTAAGGAATAGAAGTACAAGTAGATGCCTCCTGTTGCAAGATTATTCAATACACATCTCTGCTTTATTAACTTCCAACATAATACAGAAATTTACACTGTCTTAGTTGTGTGTCATGGGGAAATAGGTTTGATGTGTTCAAAGAGATTTCTCAGTGCAGTTCACCAAGGTCACATTAAATTAGCCAAGTCCGTCCATTCAGTATTTAATTGCTTGTACTGTAGCGCAAATGTGAGAGAAAGCATTAATCTCCTGGAATGTATTTAAGGGAGTTTTATCAAGAACTGCTTAAGTAAAAACAGATTTTCAGGATTTCAGGATGTATTTCCTTTCTCAGCGAGGGTAACAAGAATTAGAAATTCAAACCCCGAACAGAATTAAAGAAGGAACGAATGTTAATTTAAGATTGAACTCCAGTAGTAAGGCATAAAACCTAAAAGCTCTTTGCTTCAATTTACGTTCTCACAAGTTTAATGAGACAAACATCATCCTTAATAGCCTCACTGACACGGTAAGGAAACTTGTGATGCTGTAAACTAAGGATGCAAGTTTAAGAACCAAGTTTGCTGTTTCAAAAAGCAAATGAGCTACTCCAGTTCCATGAGGGTTTTGGTCATTTCCGAAAGGAGAGAGTTCAACACCCTTCCACTGGTTTAAGTTTATTTAAAACAGCTGTGTTCACAAAACAGCCATTCCCATTTCCTGCCCATAAAACATTCCCAACCCATTTAAAATATAGGAGAGAGAAAAACAAGACAAAAATCTGGTGCTGCAGAACACAGTCCAAGTATTTACGAGGGTGTCTCCCTGAACTTCCACGCTGCAGCATGCCTGCTCTCCCACCAAACACTACAGCACAGCTCCAAGGAAATGCTAGCGCCCAATTTTCCTGTTGTCGGGGAAGAAAGGTCATTGCAGTCCTGGTCATTAGGTTTCAGGGTCCGTCTGCAGCCCCATTAAATCTCCCATTTTGTAAGTAATTAGAGCACAACACAGACTACACTTTACTGCTGTTTTTAGAAAAGTTGCCACAAAGGCCTTAACTCACACGAAACTCCAAGCAGCTACACAGTTAAGGGCATGATTTTGTTTCTATTAGGGGCTTAGGAGTACAAACATCTGTACAAGGTTAGATGCTCAGTTAACACTTCAGACATGCAAATACAAAACCCATCTAGTGAGTATCAGAGGTCTTAAGTCATTTGGCATCTAAAACGCAATCAGTGGAGTTGTGGAATTCATGCTGCTCGGGAGAGGAGATGGGGAAAACACAGGGGCAGTTCAGGTACTTCCCAGCCTCTGCGGTCACACAACAGAGACAAGTCAGTATCATTCTCAATTCATCCTTCCTCTATCCTCACTTCAAAAAACCGTAGGCACGGTTTTTCCTTTTTTTTTAAAGGTACAGTTCCTGGTGTCTTGGCATTTAAACTGGCAACACTACCAATAATCTGGCGGTGAGCAAAGCCAAGATTTTGCCTATGAAAAGCTGTATTTGAGGCTAGAGGGGCAGCTTTCTCACGTTTGCCTGCCCCGAACAGGTTTGCTGCACAAGGGCACAGATCTCGGCACGTCCCATGCGAACCCAGCACACGGCAGAAAAGAGTCCTTAATGCTTTCTTAAGTCCTCTCGCTTCAATTAGTTTTTTCTGGCAAGACTGTCGTAACTCACCTGCGAAACAAAGTCATATCAGGCTGGTCTCTGTTCCCACTGAAGTCCCAGAGCATCCTGTCACAACTGTCACAACTGAATAATCAGATGCTAGAGGGATCTTACTAATTAGGAAGAGTAAATTACAATTCTGCCCTCGTGTAGGGGGCAGAACTGTTGTGTGTAAGCTTTGCAGTTGCCATGAGGGGACAGAGAAGTGCATTCCTGCCCATCTGAAATGGTTTTGATCACAAAAATGCCAGGAGGAAAAGACCATTATATCCTAACACAAACAGACTTAAAAAGTCAGAGATGTTTGCCAAAACTCATGACACAAAAATGAGAGAAGTTTGGATTTAAAGCAAAATTCTTATTGAAGACACACAAGGGAAGAAATTGCAAGGCGAGACTAAAAATAAGCCCAGTGTAACACCTGGAACTGAATCTACTGTACCTATATTCTCCTTCCCATCAGGGAAGAAGGGCCTCCACAAACACCAGCAATGGGATTTTCCAACTTAACAAAACGTTTTGGTTTTCATGCACTTGAAGTTAACTCATTTACGCTATTTGCAGATTATGCAGATTTCGCATAGCTATACAATATGCTAAAGACCCCACTTTCACATTAGGCTTATTTGTTCTGCACACATAAGATAGATTTTTACATGACAGGATCTTGTTCATCTCAAAAACCAACCAGCCATTCAAATTTAAACACAACCATCCATATTGCTATGAAAGACCAGAAAGCCAGCCGACAAAAGCTAGAGCAGTGGGATTTATTTAAGATCACAAAGCTTATCATTCCATTATAACTGGGAGAAAAGAAAATCAGCATATTTTTCTAGAGGACAAGGCCAGGACAAAGCCTTCTTAAGGGCACGAATACTTCAGAGGGTGCACAAAAGTTTGCATTTTCTTACACGTTTCGTCACACTAAATATGTTCCTGTATTCGAAATGCAAATTCTTCTCTAAAACCCTCTGCCTACCACCACAGCTGTAAGATGTGGGAGAATATCCCCGTACTGCTGAGTGACAGAGTGAAAACCATTACCAAATGTGCAAAACGGACTTTTGCAATGAGAAGTGTCAGAGATGGCAGCAACAAAAGTTTGAGGGAAAAAAAGAACTGCGTGGAAGAATAGGTATTTGAGGAAGAGAAAAACAGCATCTCTTGTTATAGGCCAAGCCTCACTGTTACTGACATTACAGCCCTTAAATTATGTACATTTATATAAAATTTGAAGGGGACAGAAGAAAATTTGAGCTGGAAATGAATAGATCAATCCCTGTTCCTCACTTCAAGAGAAATTATTTAAGTGAAAAATGATTACCTGGTTTTAACAGTTGAGAATATTTGATTTTAACCACTTCTTGGGTAAAAACAGACGCTTTATGAAAGCCTCACCACAAGGGAGACAAGTGGAATTGCTTGCACAGCTGTTGAACGCAGTGAACTGAGATACAAGTCAGACTGGAGCCTTTATTAGCATAGATACAAGTCTCAGAAAGCTACTGCATTAAACTGTGCCAGAGAAAAGTTTAAATCAGGACCGCTGTTGAATTATTTTAGCTAAACCGGAGACCAACATTTATTTAGGGAAGTATGTTTTGGCAAAATAATCTTTCTTCTTTTGATAGCGTGTATCAAAGCTGAGGGCACATTCTACATGACACTGCTTTTTTCTGCTCATTGCCTCTTGGGGACCGTCCCGTTCATCCTACAATAGCCAATTCCCATTTCAAAGGCTGAATGCCCCCTCCAAATGACATCAGAGAAACCCACAAAATTATATACCGACCGCTTGAAAAATGCATTGTCTCTGTTTCCTTCCTAACATACTGCCAAAAAGTCTCATTCACAGCTGCTGGCAGGGCATGCACTGCCAAGCCCCAGCAACGGCCAGAGGGCTGGGCTGGACTACAGTCGTGCGTGATGTTCAGGTGCACTGGGCATCACAACCAAATCTCTCCCTCAAAACACACACGGCCTGTGGCTGCAAGAAAACCCCTTCTACTGCAGAGTCATCTGTTCACGCAACAGAACAAGCTTTGAAAACATAAAGGGTTCTGTTCACGCAACAGAACAAGCTTTGAAAACATAAAGGGTTCTGACCTTGGAGAGAGAATAAAATCGGGTGTAACAAATTGTCTGTCCATAGGAAGCAATTAAACTTATTTGGCAGGTTACATGGCAGTTCAACTATCTTTTCAGTTTGTAGCAATACTGAAGAGATAAGCTTATTCATCCATTCAGTTAAGACACTTCTCTGCCTCGGAGCCAGAGCTAAACTACAGGACCAGTTGTGTTCAGCACTGACCGGCAGGACGTGCAGAGAGACTTCCGAACGAATTTCCCACCCTACTGCCTCGGTGCCTACGGCATTGCACTCAGCATCACCCCATGAGCTTGCTAAGATCCAGACTGCATGTTGACAGCAAGCAAGGGGTGAAAACAAAAGATTTAAGGAGACAAAGGACTGCGGCATACCGCAGAGGATGGGGCTATACAGCACCAGTGCAGCACACCACCAGACATACCATTCGTTTCAGCGAGAGCTGTACAGGCCCCAATATGGCACGGCTGCTCCTCGACCCAAGTGCAGAACATGGCCACAGGACTGCAGAGAAACCATATCCATTCCCACACCAAGCTTCAACTATGTTTGGGCCAAACATTCCCAATTAGGCCCACATCCAGGCACAGGGACCCCAGAGCCAAGCAGTTTTCTGTGTAAAAGACCCTCTAAGCACTACGTGGGTCCCGCTTCCCCAGAGCCCCACTAACAAACCCATCTGTTTTATGGGCAAGACGGACCACAGCTTTTAGCAGAGTCTTCAGGTAGGTCGCATCTACCCCCTCCAAAGCGACACCTGTCTGCGGGGCAAGCCCGGCGGACATCAGGATGCAGAGGTAGATTCCACCGCCTGGTGCGTACTTCAGCCAGAGTAGGGAAAACAGCTGGGGAGAGAGGAGGTGAAGGAAAGCAGGAGGTGGAAAAAATGGAAGACAAGAGCTGGGGGAAGGGGAAAATAAGAAAAGTCACAGTGCTGCAGCTATTACACGTAAAATTTCAGCTGTTCTCTGAAATGGAGGCTTCTGCATTCATTTGGACGGCAAAGTTTATTTATGTCACTTCCCTCTGCTAAGGTTTTGTGGATCGTATTTCAAACCCACATTATATTCCTCTGTTGCTGGGTTACCAGATCTGAACAAACAATTCTCCCCAGTCTGCCAAAAGCAGAGAAAGAAAGCAAATGAATGCCTGGAGGATGCATCACCCTCTGGAAGT
The DNA here is from genome assembly GCA_013398225.1 of Steatornis caripensis. Taxonomy (NCBI): domain Eukaryota; kingdom Metazoa; phylum Chordata; class Aves; order Caprimulgiformes; family Steatornithidae; genus Steatornis; species Steatornis caripensis. The sequence goes on along the minus strand of VZSC01012153.1, from coordinate 16,405 downwards.
CATCTTATGGCCCCACGCTGCTACAGATTAGTCACAACCTCGCATACAGTAGAGGGAAAGAGGAAATGGTGAATCCATTAACTCTGGGGCAGCGCACAGACCTGAGAACTGCTATTCCCACCCACTCGCCCCCCTCCTAAGGAAACCAGGCAATTTTCCAAATCATTAGAATTTTTTTTTCAGATTAGAAGAAAAACAGTACTAAACTCAAAGGGATACACTGAGTATTAACACCCCTGAAACGAGCAAGCTTGTTCCAGCAGATGTTGAAATGGCAAGCCAGAATTGTCATTTCAAATGAGTAAACCACAGGTATCACCGCAGCAGAGCTGCATGAAAAGCCCCACATGACAAAACGTGCATGACTTTTGGTCTGGGACTTCCAGTTTCCAGGCAGGATGTCCGCCACGCCAGGGGCTGCACAAATTTCCACTTCAGGGATGTGGGAACACACAGCTGTCACCCACATAGCGGTGCCCATCGGAAGCCTTCCAGGGTCACTCAAGCCCTCAGCAACAGCGCTTTGAAGAAATCTTCCCCTACAGCACCTGCTGAGAGAGGCTGCGAGCATGCAGTAGTCGATCGGTGTTTCTCCTGCTGAGACATCCATCCCCTGCTGCTGACCCCGTGCGCTCCGAACACCCAGGCAGCCCTCCATCCCACACGTGGAGTCCCAGCTCCCAGGTGCCCTCAGCCGGGACTGCGTGCTGAAGGACACTGAACATGAGTCTCCAATAGGAACAGTTTATCTGGGTAAAGACAAAAAGCATTGCAAGACAGACTACATCGCAGTACAGACCCCCACCATAACCGCCAGCCTGACAATAATGCTGCCACCGCAGCATCCCCAAGACTGCTGATTCCCGGCAGTGCGACAAGTCAGACCCACACAGGTTGCGCAGGCTAGGCTTCGTGCTGTTCACGCAGCAGTTTCACCGTTGAGCTCTGCAGCAAGGCTAGCTTAAGACGCATCTCTCATCACCTGTCTGCTGCTGCTGGTGAGGTGGTACCTGCACAACCACATGCAGCGTGCCTGTGACCCAAACTGGGGATCTGACCTAATTCAAAAACAAAAAGAAATTTGCTGACAAAAAAAAGAAAAGGAGAAAAAGAACAAAGAGGAAGACTTGGCTCAGTTCCACAGTGCAGGTCACTGTATCCCCTCCACCAGGACAGCAAACACCCAGCGCTGCCACATTTCCAGGGGAAAAATACGCAGTAAATCGCACTACTGCTGCCAAACTTTTCTTTCTTGAAGCCTTGGGTTTAATCTAATGCAAAAGCTGAGAAACAAATAACCTAATGTTTGCTGGAGGGTCGGGGCAGCCCTCGCTCTGGGCCGAGGCATAGACAGGCATCACAAAACAAAAATAAAACATCGCGTTTCACCACGACAGAGACTACAGCAGCTCAGGCAAAACCACTACTCCGGAAACATGGGGTTGTTTTAATAATTTTATTCCACCCAAAGGTTCACCCAAATATTTATGGATGTTCTATTACATAATGTAATAGAATTTTATCAGAAAAAGCCTAAGAAGAAGATTCAGCAACATTGCAAGAAAATAATCTGAAATAATCACTTTAAGAATATTATTATTTCTGATTTTTAAGAAAGGCAGTTCAAGCAACATTGGCAAAGAAAATGAAGTTAGCAACATGAAGCCTTACAGGTTACTGTTTCTAGTACAGCAGGAAAGACTGGAATGTTTAACTTGTCAGGCTTTGGTTTTTTCCAAAATAAGGATACGTAAGAAAAGCAGCTTTTCCAAAACACAGTACTAAGTCTCTATACCACTGCAGACATCAGATTACAATTACAGGTGGCTCTACTCCTAACGTAAACCAACTATGATTTATCAAAATATGAGAAGCTTAGTCTACACAGGAGTATTTTGCTTACCCCAATCACAGTCTTCAGTGTGATTTTACACTAGACAGCAATTCTGTTCTCTTCTTACATTTCAAGCGTGGCAGGTGTTGGAGACCAAGTAACGATCACCATTAAATCCAAAAGATGGGTTCACAGAAGTATAACTACTTTCCACTAGTATGTGCAAAACCGGTATCAGTTCCCCAATATCAATTCGTAGTTGTAATTCCCTTATTCAAGATTCACACATGTATAACCAGAATTAAATTTTGCCTAGGCTGGTCTGTTTTAAAAAAAAAAACATTTCCTTTTTTTCAGCACTAAACCCTTTAGTTTTAACAGCGCTGGGAGGTTATAGGTAATCTCAAAAGTCATTAAGGCCCTTCCCTCTCAGCAGGAATCAATATTATACCCGAATATTTGTTAGGCGGAAGCTGCAGAGGTGTACCTGAGGCCTTAGAGGTATTACTACTGAACATCATTAATTACCACGATTAAACAGAAAGATCTGGTCAATGCAGAACTGAGCTACGAGCACAGCGGATTTAATCCCAGTCCACCACTGGCTTGTTAGGTGACTTTAGCCCAGTAATTTCTTGCCTCTTTGCCCTTATGTTCCTACACACAAAATGAGCACAGCAACACAATTGGTAAAATGCTTTGAAAGTAGCTAAATCCAGGGAGGAAAATCACTGCTACTTCAGTAACCAGCCTTTATGTCTGTCTAGAAGGTATACAGCATTATAGAAGGTATGCATCATTACAGAAGGTATGCAGGAAAGGGAACAATTTCTCCTTCACTTTTCAAGGCGCACGGTTAAAACAGTAAGCCAGCCTGGATGAAGCATCACGTACTCAATTAGCTGTTACGTATGTCAGCGAATTAAGCAAAACAACACTTCAATCGGTGATCACAGAGACTGTACACTCCACCTGAGCAGTACACTCAAATAAACAGCACAAATACTACAGCCTGGGATGGATCACCTCAGCTGCATAGTACACCCCACTTTAGCTTAATGGGAAATGAAGCAGCAAGGTGTTATTTGCACGTTTCTTTCAAAGACAGCTTCCAAGTCTACCCAGGAACCCTCTACAGAGAATTCACAGAATTGCAGAAAGTCAGTACACCATCCTTAAAGGCAAAAGAAGAGAAACAAGAGCCACCGCCACCCTACAAAGAAATGAAGAGTCACGTACAGGTCACTGCCACTCTTCCTTGTAAGTTCCGCCCCGCCCCACCCCTCTCCCTTAAAAACCATACACATCACATTAACTGTGATGTACTCACACATGCTTTTAGACTCTAAGGACAGCCACAGTCTACTTGCATACTCTTACGTTATTACAGAAATAAATAATTCGTAACATCATGCCCATGTTTTCCAAGGCATTTATACATGCAAGTCTACCACCACCAATACAACATAACCACCTAACCAGAAAGCAGCTTTGGACAGCAGCCAGTTTCATAACTGAGCTAATAGTTAGTTATAAATCTAACTGACATCTCAAAAGCAACTCGAAAGTACTGAGCGAAGCAGAAGACTCCTTTTGCAAGCTAACCTTCCATGCCACATTCCACTACAAATCATCAGGAACGCCAATAACCGAATCCCCAGCCAATCACTTGTGTGAGCTGGAGTGCACAAGCTGCTGATCCTACGTATCTTCCCTGCAAGTACAGAAATCCCGGCTCAGGCAGGTAGGCAACCCTATAATTTATACAATTAACGCCATCGCAGACAAAGGCTCACAGGATGACTTACTGGTTGAACACAGCCTACAGAAACACCTCTTTATTACTTCATCTCCTGGAGGGGACAACACAACAATGAAAAATATATGTATACAATGTGACGTAGTATTTCAATACAAGAAAGCCAGTATCTTACTTCTCTCAACTAGGGAAAACCGCGTTACTTATCTATAATGTTTAATAAAAGTTTGAAATCAATTCCCTTTTACAAAAGCAAAGGAGGGACTCAAGATAACCAGTAAGTTTACCTAGGGAGACGGTTTGTAGTTAAATGTAGTTCTCTCAGATGAAAATAGTAGAAGAAATGCAGCACAAATTAGCGTACAAGGTACGAGATCAAGTCGGCACGCAAGCAGCTAAAAGGACAAACTCAGGGAAGAGTGGACAATTTATCAAGGACCCTGCCTAAAGAGGGGCTGGTATGGAGCCTTGGTACACAGACAGAAGAGCTGCCCAGCTTCACCAGTAGGGCTGGAATTGCAAATACTGGGTGTACGCACGCATCTTTACAACATAAATGCCATCAGCACTTACCAAAGGGATAAAACTGCGGAGGTGAAAGCTATGAAATTCTGACAGAAGCAGGAATGGTGGTGCAGGTAGGAGAATCTGACCAGAAAGCTATGGAAGATCTGACGACTGCAGCAGAAAAACCTGTACTTTCAACAAACCGTATTAGAAAGTTCCCACGCTCGGAGTCTGTTTATCTACAGTACGAACAGGGCCATGATATAGGGTGCTTCACAACATTAAACAAATTAAAGTACATCCAAATCTACAACACCCAGCAAGACAGGAAACTTTGCCGTGTGCCTGCACAGCACTCAGCATAACGTGGCCTTGTGCTACTGAGGTCTCCAGATGTAGCAGAGAAGAATAAACCAAGATTTATAGAGACTAGAAGTGCTGTATCTTAAAAGGCTGAATGAAGTTACAATTAAGAAGCTAGAGATGGAAAGCACTCCTGTTCTAGTCAGACATGTCGCCATCAATCCCCTGCCTTCCCCAAGAACAAACTTGGGTAACCCACGATGGAGTCCCTTTAGGTTGAAGCTTGACATGTGGCAAGCCTTGTATGCAAGGCTCCTCCAGCTGTGCCTGGGAAAAGCAAGAAGTTGCATGAACAGCAAAGAAGATAAACGCCTCCTCTGAGAAAACACTTCATGCATCTGCTAAAGGTTTGCAAGATCTAATGCAGACCAGATTCCTCCACAGCATCACAAGACAGCTAGAGGAGCAACGCTTTTTCCCTGTGTAGGCTAACCAGCAGAGTCCTCAAGCTGTTCCCAGAATTGTTTGCCTCCTGGGTTTTGACTTAATTACAACGGAACATGCACATACAAAGCAAATCCTTCAGAATGTTAAAAGCAAAAAGGAGTGAATCATTGCTGATGCTGCCATTTTCTTTTTTTTTTTTTAAATCTCTTTTACAAGCTTCTGAAGTGTTGCAGCCCTAAAAAAATGAGAAGTTGTCTTCAAGCCTTTTCCACCTGAAAGCCAAAACGTGTAATGCCAGAGTGTATGCAGCACAGCCCAGTGACTAAAGCGCTACTTGTGACTGAGGCAACCTGGCTTCCATTCGCAGGTCGGGCGCCGGCTTGCTGAATGAGGTTGGGCCAGTCCCTTCGCCTCTCGATGCTATGTTTCCCAGCGCACCTACCAAACAGGTTTACTGACTTTTCTTTCCCTTCAGCACAACTCTATTGCTCTCACCTCCTTTTCAAAGCCACCTCTACCCTTGACTTTCACATAGCATCTCTGCTATGTGTATGCTTCTGTAACTGTGTTGGTCTCAAGGGGCTGTAGTACAGCGGTACCTCAGTTCGGCCTGCATATTTAGTTAAGAAATGTACAGCCATGTAATTCAAAGTAATTAACCTCTTTCGCTCATGCTTGCTTAACATGATAAAAGCAGAATAAAGCTTTATTTACAAGATCAAAAGACACAGGATGCAGGAAGTGAGGGCGTTCGCAGATTCAGCTGAATTTGTACCACTCCATTTACAAGTATTTACTTTCCCTTTGAAATAGGGTATTTTGATGTTACTTCAAATCCATTTCCAACCGAAGGAGCTAAACCAAAGACCCACGGGATGCAGTTTGCACTGGCCAAATAAATCCCCGTACGTTCACCTCCTAGGCTGCATCACGTCTTTTCCAACCGAGGCGAGGCCTAAATCAGCTGAGAAGCAGCACAGGGTTTGCCTGTGCGGAAACAGTCACCAAAATAACCAAGGGTACGGGCAGACAGACGAGTTCCCCCGGGACACCCTACGCAGCAGACGGGCAGGGGATCAGCTAAGCTCGCGAAAGGAGAGCTACCCGCGCGCCTTCGCGTCCTGGCAGGTCAGTGCCACCCCGCGCGCGGGCTCGCTGAGGCAGCGCTTCCCCCGTGTTCTAGACCTGGAGAAGATCTCGCACGAGAAAAACTGAGGCGCCAGCTGACCTAAGAAAACAGCGTTTCTTCTGACAAACCTTACTCCGCTGTACGGATTAGATCTGAAGTTTCCTTAAAAAAGAAAAAAAAAAAAAAGAAAAAACCAAAGAAAGCCGAACAACAGGAAACTGCACCAACCCAGAGCCGCGTGAGGCAAAGCCCGCCGCAGGATTTTCGCGGGGGTCGGCATTAGCGAAGCCCTTAACACCCGGGCGAGGTCCCTCCCTCCACACAAAAGCGGGCGTGTGGCAGCCCCACGGGCGCCCCGCGGCGCCCCCAGCCTCGCCCCGCCCGGTGCCCGCTCCGAGGGGCCGCGGGGTGACGGCGGCCCCGGGTCTCGGCCGCGCTGCTACCGGGGCCCGAGGCACAGCGGGACGGGAAGGGAGAGACGGCATTTGTCCGCTCCCCTCGCACAGCCCCCGGCACACGAGGGGGGTCAAGGCAGAAAAGCCTTTTCTGCTCGTTTTCCTTCCCCGCTCCGAGAGGCGGTGGTCTCCGAGAGCTGTCATTTTGGGGACGCCAGGGTTTACCGAGCAAGAGCGAGGCCTGGTCGCCCACCTCCACATTCGGCGGCGGCGGCGGGCAGGGAAGGGGGGGGGCCCTGACCCTCCGCCCGCCCCACCGCAGCCCCCCAGCCCGGGCTCCACCGACGGCCATCGGTCCCGCCGCCCCCCTCACCCGCAGCGGCCGGGCCCGGGCCGCCCCTCGGGGCGGGCACCTGCCGCCGGGCCCCCCGCCGCCGCCTCACCTCCTTCAGCTGCTCCATCTCGGTGCGGATGGTCTCGTACTCCAGCTCCAGCTCCTCGTACTGCTGCTTCAGCTGCTGCTTCTCCTCCAGCACGGCCAGCCCGTACTCCGCCGCCTGGATCTTCTCCCGGGTGGTCTCGCCCAGCTCCTGGACGAGCCGCTTGATCTCGCTCCGCAGCCACTCGGGCTCCGACTCCATCACCAGCCTGGCGTACTCCTCCTCCTCCATGGCCACCGACATGTCGGCGGGGGCGGCCGCCGGCTCCC
>VZSC01012151.1:934-48050 GCA_013398225.1 Steatornis caripensis | reverse complement strand
GTAGGCTGATGTTTCCTCTGACTGTTTGAGGCACCATAGGGAAGCCAGCTCAGCAGCTTTTCGTGTGTTGCCTTTGTGGTCAAAGTTTGTTTGCTATGAAACTTAACATCCAAGTACCCCACTTCAGAATTGCTGTAAAAATCCTGCAATAAAAACTAAATGCCACCTTAAAATTCANGCCAGCTCAGCAGCTTTTCGTGTGTTGCCTTTGTGGTCAAAGTTTGTTTGCTATGAAACTTAACATCCAAGTACCCCACTTCAGAATTGCTGTAAAAATCCTGCAATAAAAACTAAATGCCACCTTAAAATTCAGTGATCTTTACTCAAGGAAAGTGCACAAATACTACGCTAATTTTTGTAACAGAGAAACAACTTCGTCCATGAGAGCAATGTGTTGTTTTCACTGATGCTTTTTTCTTTAAATACTGGGGGTAACTACTGAGTCCACCTGTAGCGAACCCAACTAGAGACGTATTGTACTAGAGATGTGCTAATGCTAGTGATGACAAAATGAAGGAAAATGTTTTGTGTGAGAGGTGGAAGCGGTTAAAAACACATCATCTTTTCTAGGTATTGCTGTGTTTGGGTACTCGATGGTTGTGTCAATAGGGGGAATATTTGCTTCACGACACCTGCACCTTAACCTGCTGCACAGTGTCCTCCGGTCTCCAATGAGTTTCTTTGAACGTACACCCAGTGGAAATCTGGTGAACCGTTTCTCTAAGGAGATAGATACCATTGACTCCACCATTCCACCAATCATCAAGATGTTCATGGGCTCGACATTTAACGTGATTGGGGCTTGTATCATCATACTGCTGGCCACACCTATAGCTGCTGTCATTATTCCACCTCTGGGACTTGTCTACTTGTTTGTGCAGGTAAGGAGTTCTACCTGGGGGCACTGGGACCAGCAGTCACTCATCCTCTGTTACTTGAGATAGTTCTTTTGTGACTCTACCCTGGGATGGATTTTAAAGTGTTTGATTTGTCATGCCTGTCTGACTGTGCTTTGCATGGCTTATTGCTTAGCTGACGTTAGCAGAGCATTTCCTTTTGTTGTCAAGTGTAGAAGGACTTCTGTGCAGAAGACAATCCTTATATACCTAAGCAGACTTTATAAAAACACTATTAAAATTTTGAGGTAAACTTTGTATACCTTGTTGCTCAGAGCCCAAATCTGAAAAAGGTATGGACTTTTCTAAAACTTCCTTCCAAGCAATTTAGAGGGGTACGTGTGCATCGCTGATGTGCCTATTTCATCAGAATATTGTTTACATAGCAAGAGAAACGATGGCAGCCTTTCACTCCTGTCTTGTGTAGGCAGAGTGTGCTTGCTTCACTCTTACTTTATTCTTAGAATTCTAGTAGAACAGGTAGAGATTGTAGAGTAGAAGATGAGTTTTGACTTTGACTCTTGAATTAGCGGATCTCTCAGGTTCAATTAGTGAACGTTAAAAGGCAGTGATGTGTGTGTGTTATACTGTTGAACTAAACCAAGAAAAAGAGGAGAAAATGGCTATTGCATGAGATGGTTTGATTGGCGGTCGTTTAAAGACAGCAGGGTGTATGCAATGGTCTCTTTAGACCTAAAAGTGTTGGAGAAGGCATGTATTCCCTTGTGTAAGTTGAATCTCTGTAACAGCCCAAATGGCAGGGAACTCTCTTATGATTCCCTTTGTCTTTTCAGACGCAGTCTGAATGTAACCATAATTCTCATGCTCTGATTTGCAGAAATTTTATGTGGCCACTTCTCGCCAGCTCAAACGCCTCGAGTCTGTCAGTCGTTCTCCTATATATTCTCACTTCAATGAAACCCTCCTGGGAGTCAGTGTCATTCGAGCCTTTGAGGAGCAGAAACGTTTCATAAAGCAGAACGATGTAAAAGTGGATGAAAATCAGAAAGCTTATTATCCAAGCATTGTTGCAAACAGGTAACAGTGGGACTGAAACATTGAAAGGCAGTTATATAGGGAGGACATGGTTCTGCTGCCTGTGCTCCTTATCAGTCACAGCTCTTGGCATACTTGTCCGCGGTAGGGAAGCCTTTGTGGATATATCTGTTTCACAGATGTTTTGCTTAAACTTCTGTGATGGAATAAAGTTTACTTCTGAATGTCTTTTCTTTCTGAGAGTTCCTGCTTTACTTCTGGGTAATATTTTTTAAAAGGTTTGGTTCGTTGATCCTGATGTTAACCACATCTGCTTTCTGAACTAAGACAGGAATTTATGCACCTGAAAGGTTTATTAATTTTGGATGCCTCTAGGTTTGCATGCTGCTGGACCAGAGTCTCAAATACCTTGCATTTCCTGTGTCACTGGCAGTATGCAGGTGCAATATTACTAATCTTTTCAAAAACAAGATGTGTGACAGAACATCGGTTGGCCACATTCCTAATTCTCTGTGGGTGAATTACTGGAAAGACGCATTACTTTTTTCTGTCTTGTAGGTGGCTGGCTGTCCGACTGGAGTACGTGGGGAACTGTATCGTCCTCTTTGCAGCGTTGTTTGCAGTGATTGCACGCAACAAACTGAGCGCAGGACTGGTTGGCCTCTCGGTGTCCTACTCCCTGCAGGTAGAAAAGAAGCTCTGAATTGTAAGACTGCATCAGAAAGTCAGCCTTGCTACAGCTTTGAAGGGACAAGTAATGTAAGGAACACAGGAAGAGAATAATAACTACAAATAGCATCCGAAAAGATGCTGGGAAGTTCCTTCTGTGCCTTGGCTGTGGCTAAGATGTCTCATCCTCTGCATATTAAGGGCACCTGGACTTTTCTCATGTCCAGCACTGATTAGCTGAGTCTGTGTTTATGCATTCCATGAACTTGCATTGCTTTGGTTGTTTTGTGTTTTTTATTTATTGCGGGTAACATACTTAGTGAAAACTGCTTCTAGACTTCTTTTCTTTTTGCAGATCACAGCATACTTGAACTGGCTGGTTCGCATGTCATCTGAGCTGGAAACCAACATTGTTGCTGTTGAAAGAGTCAGAGAATACGCTGAAATGGAGAAGGAGGTAAGAATTTGTTGTCCACCACACCTGTAAAGTCGGTGCCCTGTTCTGAGGTCTCACCCACAGCCTGGCTGAATGGGTTGGAGAGCGTTGCTGGTAGTGTCCTTGGAGATGAGGGATGGGATAGAGCTTAGTGCTGTCCATGCCCTCCCGCCGGGACAGGCGGTATCTTAGTGGGTAGTTCCTGTGGGTGCTTTTGAGGTGTATGAGCTGGTATTTACACAGTGTTATTTAGGAAATGTGCTGTTCTGCCGTGGGCTAAGCAGTGGAGCTGTACAAATGTTTTGGTTTCCTAAGTGCTTAAACATTATTTTTTCTATATTTGTTTCTCTTTTTGCTCTCAGGGTGGGGAGTAAAGAGGTTTTACTCTTTTTTGTTTTGGTTCAAATCATGTAACAACTCATTTCATCTGCAGTTGTGCCCCGTTCGGCTACAGAACAGAGTTCCCCATGGTTCTCTTTGCCATGCCTGTCACTTGAACCTGACTTGAGTCTCTACTTTTGCAGTCAAACCTTATGAGGACCCTTCCTAGAATTTTTTCTGATCTTCTGGTAGCAGACCAGTGTTTATACAGTTAAAAGCCTTTTTGTTTGGCACTGGCAGTGAATGTAGTGGGGTGTGTTCTTTCCTCTCCCACCTCTGTGGGAGGCTGAGGCAGCAGCTGTTTACTTTACCAGCTTGTTAATCTTTTAGTGCTTATGTGTCAGCTAAACTGCTTCTAGTCACATGTGTGGCTTCCCCAGTGGTTTCCTTACTGTGCTGGGGGTGTACAAGCAGGTGATGTGAATGTGGTGCCTGTATGATTCTGCTGTTTGTAAGAGGAAAGTTTATCCAGCAAGTGGTACTTGGACAGCAAAGCCCTTGGCTACGTATACCATTTTATCTGCCTTGGGGCTGCTCTTTACCTCCCTCTCTTCCCATCACCGTCACAGTTCTTTTTACAAATTACACACTACAAGGATTTTTCTTAATTGCTTTCCTCAAGTCCTCTGAGCCGCTGTCCAGTTGAAGGAGGAACTGATACGTTTGTGTGGTTCTTTCAGGCTGAATGGAGTATTGAACAGAGCACCCCAGCGAGTACCTGGCCTGAGGAGGGGAAGGTTGAGTTTCGAGGCTATGGTTTACGTTACCGGGAGGACTTGGATTTGGTTCTGAAAAACATAAGTGTTACAATAAATGGGGGTGAGAAGGTAATGAATCTGAATTTATAGTAGTTACTGTTTATAAGTATGCACGCATAAGCCAAAGAGAGGTCTAACCCTGTTCTGTAATGTCTCGGATGTCTAAGAACTAGAAGAGCTTCTATGGAATTACTTTTACTGTACCTGGCAGATGTGATGGGCTCTTAGCCTTTTCAAGGTGTATCCTGCATCACGGGATAAAGATATGCTATTTGTGGGCTTGTGAAGTATCTTTTTGGTCTGGTTTCATGAGGAAGTGAGGTTTATGCTGTATTCTCTCCCTTCCCCAGGAAATTTTGCTAATTTGTTTGCCATAAGCAAAGAGAAGTGCAGGTTGCAGAGAGATTAATTTAAAGTCTCAAGAAAATGAGCTACTAAGTAGAGAGGGGAAGCTCTGATCTAGTGAGGCGAAATTTGCAAGGTGAGAGTCTCTGCAGGAAAAAAATGGGACCTCAGAGTAGATTCTCTGGATCTGACCAAACCGATGGTTATATGTGTGTGTGTCTCCTACTGCTTCCTTGCATATGCACTCACACGCATCCCACCTCAGTCCTGTGTGGATTTTGTGATGACTAATAATAGTGTGAACTTGCACGGCAGCATAAAAGGTAGCTGTGAGACAGATCTACTATCTGTCTTCCTTGTTTGTGGTATCCAACTAGGCATTTGCTTTTTTCCTAAGTGCACGGTTTCTACCTATGAATATGGCCAGAATACCACCTTAAGAGCAGTTAGAAAGAGCAGGTGGCAAGAGATATGTCAACCAACCAAAGTAGCAATCTTTTATATTTATTTAAAAAAAAGAAAAGAATTGGTGAAGACTTCCGCCTAACTGGGAAGGAAAACATACAATATGAAACAGAGTGCTTTTGGTATATTTTTGCTATAAATTCAAACAAGATAAATGTCAAGTCAGCAATTACAACTGCAAAGCATGAACTAAACAAAGGATTAGGGAAACCTTGGCCTGCTCTATCCAATTCTGTCTGCCTTTCTAGAAAAACGGAAAACTTCTGTGATTGGATTGCAAATTTTGAGACTGCTTTTTGTTCTCGTTTTTTCACATCCAGTGATTTTTCTTCCCCTTTGATCAGCCTCAACTTGTTATGCTGTTTTGGGGTGTTCGTAGCCCAGCAAATATGACAACCTTCTGAAATTGTGTCGGTTTTGGGTAGATGCTTGGAAATGCTTCAACTCTTCCTCAGAATAAGTTGTTCCTGTATTTTTTCCCAACAGATTGGAATAGTTGGAAGAACGGGAGCTGGAAAATCCTCCCTTACTTTAGGTTTGTTTCGGATTAATGAAGCAGCTGAAGGAGAAATTATAATTGATGGAGTTAATATCGCAAAGATAGGGCTCCATGACTTGCGGTTCAAGATCACCATCATCCCTCAGGTAGGTGTGAAATCCTGCCATTACCAGAACTTGTTTTGTAGCAATGCTGTTTCTGTAATGTACTGGGGAGAATATATTTATTTCTTTTCTGATCTATAGCTATGAAATTGAGTCATTTCAGCATGCTCTTTCATGGACTTGAAAACAAGCTTTTTTCCTAGACTGGCTTTGATTTGCTTGTGCTGGGTAACGAGTAGGAGTTTGGCTATGGCCAAGTTGTGATGTGGATGAGATGTTGACCTTTGAACTCACGGGCTTTGTCAGCACCCAACAGTGATTGCTTAAATGCTATAGACAGCCTGAGTGGGGAAGTCTGATCCCATTTGAACACCTAGTTGGGTTCCCTTAGTTAACTGGGACCATTGCTCTTTTGGCCAGTAGAGAGGAAGTAAAGTCTGAGTATTTCCACTTGTGAAAAGCCTTCAGGGGAGTTTTTCTAGAGATTGGTTTCCGCTGTCATTTTATGTAGTTCCATTCTTTTTAGAAATGGAATGAAGCTACTGCATAGCCTAATTGTGTGGGATTGGCATTTTGTGTTGCTATTTCAGGCTCGNAGCCTTCAGGGGAGTTTTTCTAGAGATTGGTTTCCGCTGTCATTTTATGTAGTTCCATTCTTTTTAGAAATGGAATGAAGCTACTGCATAGCCTAATTGTGAGGGATTGGCATTTTGCGTTGCTATTTCAGGCTCTATATGTGCTTTTTGGGCCTTTTAACAAGGCATTCTGACTTTGGCAGGATCTTGTGAGCGAGGTATGCAGTACTGTTTACTCACAGAAACCTGTACATAACCGCCCCAGTCTAGTCCAGTAACTGTGGGCTTGATAGTCCAAAACATTTGGAAATAAGGCTTTACAAGCACTGGACTTACAGTCTCAAGTATTGTTCTTACTGTGTAGCCTTTATTGCCTGCCTGTTCTGATTCAAAGTAAGACCATAAAATGTCGTTACATAAATCACAGTTGCAGCACACTGGCAAAAACAAGTGAGCACACTGTAAAAGGTTTACTGCACCACTTCTTTTGGAAATCTGGAGGAGACTTTGCTTTCTCCTTTTGATCGCTTTGCATCAGTCTGACACTACTAGATCAAAAGTATTTGCAAAGTAGTATTTCTCCATGTCCAAGAAAAATAGGCGTTAGTTTCATTAATACTGCAGCTGAATATTTTTGACATATTTACAGATGGTGCAATTCCCTAAGAAGTGGAAAGTTGACATATAATAGTCCCTGCTGACAGAAGGTTGGACAGGGAGTGCCTGTTCTTTAACTTAGTAGCCTGGTAATAAGCAAGTTGACTGGGTTGGGGGTTTTTGGGGTGTTTGGTTTTTGTGGTTTTTTTGGGTTTTTTTTCCCCTCTGGATTCATGAGTTACTGACTCGTGGAAAGGTCTGGTGTGCCAGAGTCTGCAGAAGGCAGGTCAGGCCCCCAAGATGCATAAGGAATAAGGATGAGGGATAATAAGTTGCTGTTATGGGAAGAAGTGAGGTCTTACTCCTAAAATCAGTAGATTAGCTTGCTTGGAACTGCATTTGGACATGTTTTTTTTTCCTTTCACTATCTAAGAAATATTTTTAGAGCACTTGCCATGCTCTGTGTACATTGTCAATTACCTCTTTCTATGGCTAGGATCCAGTATTGTTTTCTGGCTCTCTGCGTATGAATCTCGATCCTTTTGACCAACACTCTGATGAAGACATTTGGAGGTCTTTGGAATTGGCTCACCTGAAAAACTTTGTATCATCCCTTCCTGATAAAATTAATCATGAGTGTGCTGAAGGTGGCGAGAACCTCAGGTACTCTAAAGAACCGTGCTTGTGAAAATTGCATTAAGAACTAAATGAGAACTGAGAGGTGTGTGTGTGTGCCCTCCCATCTGCAGCTAGACCTTACACTTCCAGAAAACTTACAGCTCACTTGGGACAGTTTGTAGCTAGACCCTAGCAATAGCACTGCAGTGCGGGGCTCCCCCCCACACCCCAGCCTTGTATGAGAATTTCAAGAGGGATTTGGGGAATTCTTCATGCATGAGCAAGCAACCAACCAAACAGGTTTTATTCAACATGTTTTGAACTCTCAAGTTTGGGAAGTCAAAGTAGTTTAAGAAATACTCAGAATGCTGCGGGGTTTGACAGCTTAGGCATTCTTAGAAAGGATTTTAGTAGCAGCAGCCTGCTATTTATAGTAGATGCTCTGAACTTACCATGGCTCTTGCCCAACAGATGCGGTTTTTCTGAGGGAGTTGTTAACTTAATTTTTTGCACCATAACAGGGATATGTTTAGTCTGTAGAAACCATTTAAAGTCCGGTCCTTAACACTGCATTAATTCAGTTATGCTGAAACCATTCTCTTATTACATTGTCAAGACTTCATTGTGAGGAGGGTGTAGTTTCAGATACTGTTAGATTCTCTGCAGTGAAGTAGAAATACCGATCTTATCTGTTTTGCTGGATTCTTGGCACCTATGCTTTAGAGGAGTTCTTACAAGGAATTTCTGTGCTTCAAAATGAATACAGCAAACTTGTTCTGACTTTTTTCCCCACGCTCACATCCCCTCTGCATAGTGTGGGACAGCGCCAGCTGGTGTGCCTGGCACGAGCTCTGCTCAGGAAGTCCAAAATCCTCGTTCTAGATGAAGCCACAGCTGCTGTTGATCTTGAAACAGATAAGCTTATACAGTCAACAATAAAGTCTCAATTTGAAGAATGTACTGTATTAACTATAGCACATCGTCTGAACACAATCATGGACTACACAAGGTAAAGTAATACCACTTTTATCTTCAAGAATGGTGTGTGTGGCCTGCATTGTGCTCTGCTTAAATAAGCATCTTTGTGTTAGCTAAACATTTACATTTTTAGGCACCTCTCTGCAGAGCTGCTGGAATCTGTGTTTTGATGGGGGGTGGGGGTGTGTGTGTGTGTGTGTTCTGGCTTGCGGTGGCGGTGCTTGGCCTGAGGAGCTCCTCTGATCCCTCTGCCACACTGCTGTTGTGCCATTCTTGCCCAGGCAAGCTGGGAAGGAGAGGGAGGCAAAGATAGGAGTCTATTCCTGGGTCTTGTCCTAATTTAGGCACAGCTGGAAGACACATCAGAGCTTTAGGGAGCTCATACCCTAAACTAGGCACAGACAGCATAAAGAATCAAAGGGGCAGGTCCCGCTCTTGTCTGAAGTTTATTTGATGTTTCTCTTTCCATCACTCCTGGTTGTAGTTCATATAGCCTCCCCCATCCTCAGCTGCCNTCTTGTCCTAATTTAGGCACAGCTGGAAGACACATCAGAGCTTTAGGGAGCTCATACCCTAAACTAGGCACAGACAGCATAAAGAATCAAAGGGGCAGGTCCTGCTCTTGTCTGAAGTTTATTTGATGTTTCTCTTTCCATCACTCCTGGTTGTAGTTCATATAGCCTCCTCCATCCTCAGCTGCCTGGCTGAGGTGTGGCTGAGGGCAGACTCGTTGACTCGTAATTTGAGTTTTAAGCTCTCTTGTCCTTTTTATCACAGAATGGCAGAGCGCAAGGTGACCAATGAAAAGATTTTTGTGTACTTTTGTAGACCTCTCTTTGTGCTGTCAATAGTGAAAGATAAGATACAGGAGCACTGCCTGCGCCAGGCCCAGCACCAGCAGTACTGTCACTGGCGAACACCCAGTTCAGTCACGGCAGCGGGTGACGCCGTGCAGCAGCACCTGCTAAAGGCTGAGCGAGTGTCTCTGCAGTGCTTGGCCAGTTAGAGGGGGTAGCTGAAGGCAGTGTTTTAACTGTGAGCTGACTTCACTGTGGTAACTTGCTTTGTAAACTTCCTAATTCCAATTGCAGGTTAGTTTTGCATAAGCTTTGTCTGCATTTGTGTTTCGGTCAGTAGAAGCTGTGTAAGAGCAGTTGATGCAGTGCAGTATTGTGGGAAGCTTATCCCACATCGTGCAAGGTCCTAGGGGCTGTTGCTCACCCTGACGAGAAGTGCTGCCATCTAGTTTCTGACTGGCTCAGAGCACAGTCAAAAGTCTCATGGTTGTCTGCAAATGACTGGGTAAACATATTCTACATAAAAAAAATAAACCAGACAAACCTTCTGCAATGAGGTCAGGAAGGACTGAGTTGAGAACCTCAGTCCATTCCTACAGCTGGACTGTCTTCGCTTGCCTGTAATGGCTATGCTACAGCGAGTGTCTGTCTGTACATACGCCATCTGTGTTCATTGGCTTTCGGGATCTTCTTGTGACTGGTTTTCTTTTTTTCTCCTTGTTTTACAGAGTTTTAGTCCTGGACAGAGGAGAAGTGGTGGAGTGTGGTAGCCCAGACCAACTACTTCATGAAAAAGGCATTTTCTATAGCATGGCCAAAGATTCAGGCTTGGTGTAGCATTTGAACTTGGTTAGTTCATGTGGGAAAGAGGGAGGTGATACATTCAGAGAATTGTAACTTCCCCTGAGCCAGTGTCAATGTTACAGTTCAGTTTCAGACCTAGTAAAGTCAGCCAGAGCAGAGCATGGTGATGGAAGTAACATAAAAATGCAATTTTTTTTCTTTTTTTATTCTCCGTAGTACTGATTTTAGCCAACTTTAGGAGAAGCACATATACTGTGCAAAACACTTCAGAGACTTCTAATTTTTGCCTACAATCTGTCATTATATGCTCAAATGTAAGACAGTGATTCATTGGAGGAGTTCAGAAAAGCTTTTTCTTTTCATCTGCTCTTGTGTTTTGAAGCCCTCCTCTCTTTTTTTTGTTTAAAATATTTTTGCAAATGCTAGTTATTTGCTTTTTGCTGATTCCTCATTTGATGAGCCATCTATTGCTGGATGCACTTGGAACATTTTGTGGCATATAGTACTATAGGCCAAAGATTTTTTCTTCTTGCGAAGTAACGTGTGCCAGACTTTCTCTTGGTGGCATTTACTGTACATGGTTAATGCTTTTATGCATTCTCCTAAAGGTTTCATGTGTTTACAGTGTATAGCAGCAAGTTCACTATAGTATGTCAGTAGTGCTGATGTGAAAAAGCACAGTCAACTTCAAAGCAGTATTTAAGCATGTCTGGAATGACAGTCACTCCAAAACCTAATTCGTGCAGCAGTTGGTGTGTTGCAGTACACAGTGCCTGATCTTACACCCAGTTCACTCAGGAATTCTGACTTGGGTGGTGAATCCTGGTTATGCCTGTGGGGACTAGGCTGAGAAGTGGGGATTTGCCTCAGAGGAGGTTGCAGGCTCAGCATGATATTGATTGTAATACCCTTGGCTTTGGCAGTTCTATGCTTTAAAAGAAGCTCTGCCACATCAAGGACCATTAGCCTTATATCAAAGAAACATGCCCTTCATGCTGCTGCTGTTGACTCTTAAATTTTGTGGGAACCTGTTCTGTTACAGTTGTTTAAAAAGAAAAAAATGTTTCACTGTTTTTAAAATTGTGTGTCAGAGGGATCTAATGATTCAGTTAGCAAGGGAGGCTGGTTTTCAAGATCTGTGTTCAATGTTCAGCTTTCTGTGGGAAGAAAAAAGTTAACTTTTCTTGTGTTCTGATTAGTCTTATTTTAAAGGAAAATGCTGGAAGAAGGCAGACTTAAGTCAGATGGACCCAAATACTCAGCACTCTTGAGAATGTGGGCTTCTGTGAATGATATTGCTGACCTTAATTCTAGACAATTGTTGTCTTTAGAGTAAAACTATTTATTTTTTTTTTTCTAAATTATGACTCTGAAATTGAATAGACTGAAATTTTCTTTGGTATTTTTTGTAATGACTATACAAATATATGCAAAGAACTTGCATTAAAAAAATGTTCGAAAGATAACATGATGTGTCGTTTCTTGCTTTGTATTTGACAAAGGGTTAGCTTTGGCAGTTCAGGTTTTTGCCTTGAAAATAGAAATTATTGGTACTGCTTAGACTAGCCAGGCTCCTAGGCATGTTGTCTGGGGGATGTTAGGGTGGATAAGAAACCTTGAGTGCAAATAACTGTGCTGTGGTGGGGCTGGATCACATCTCATGGTTCCTCTTGTAATTTGAGTACTGCAGTTTGTTGAGCAGACCAGGTAATACCGATGGATCGGTAGAGCAGGATTCAGCGGTGCTGTGTACCTTTGTCGTACCCGTGGCGTCTGTTGCCTGTGTCTGCCACATTCCCCAGGCAGCTCTTGGTGGTAACTTCCTCTGTGGAAATGGAGTAGGCAAGGGGCAATCTGGGAGTTTGGGAAGGAGTGGTAGGTTTTGGTTTTTCAAATCAGCTAACACATGACATTGTGATGGGCAGAAGGGTGGAAAGATTGGACAAATGGTTAGTAAAGAACGGAGTATAGAGCAGAGAAATGAGTTCGTCAGGTAGGTGTGTGGCTGGTATTTTACTGAGCTGCATTAAAATGGCAACAGGTCTATCTGCAGAGGAGACCCAGAGGAGGAACTGTGAACAACAGTTGACATGACAGCTTTCCTGCTTGGGAACACTCCAAGAACACTTTGTGATCCCCTTCCATCTCTTCCTGGGAGAGCTCTGGAAGGAAAGGGGAGAGAAGCTGCTGGCATTGGACAACCAGACAGCAAAGCTCCCTTTGCTCTCTCCTCCTCTCCTTGCCTGTGCAAACTGGCTGTCACCAACCCCTTCCTCAAGGCAGAGCTGCAGAGAATTGGAGTGAAGAAATGAAATGAGGAGATGCAAATTCAGACAGGAATTTCAAATACCTTTGAAAAGCTTTGTGAGTTTAGTGTGGCTCGTTACTGAGGTGAGGGCTCTGCAGGTACTCTGCAGGTCTAGGATTGATTTCAAAGGAAGTTGTATTACTACAGTTCTTACGTTGGTGGAAACCAATTTCAGATTTGAGAAATGATACTTTCCATTTGTGTTGGGTCTGTGTGGCGGGGCTTTGGTAGCAGGGGAAGGGGCTATGTGGGCAGGTGGTCCCTGTCAGAAGCTGCTCAAAGCTCCCCCAGCTCCAAGGCAGCTCTGCCTTGGGCTGAGGCCAGGCCATTGAGAGACAGCAGATGCACCTCTGCCATAACATATTTAGGAAGGGGACAAAGGAGCAGTGGTTGAGACCTGCAGCAGAGGAAGGAGGGCGATGCAAGAGAAATACCTGTGCGGATACCAGGAGTCAGTGAAGAAGGAGGGGGAGGAGGCGGCTGGAGCAGAGATTCCCCTGCAGCCCGTGGGGAGAGGGCAGGCTGTGCCCCTGCAGCCCATGGAGGATCATGGTGGAGCAGCCCGTGAAGGACCACGGCAAGGCAGAGAGGGACCTGCAGCCCGTGGAGGACCCCATGCCAGGGGAGGTGCCCGCTCCCAAAGCAGACTGCGACTCTGCAGGCAGCCCGTGCTGGGTCGGTGCGTTCCTGAGGCACTGCACTGCATGGGAAGGACACCTGTCAGAGGGGTTCAGGAGGGACCATCTGCCATGGGAGGGACCCCATGCTGGCGCAGGGGAAGCGTGTGAGGAGCCCTCCCTGCCTGAGGGGGAAGGAGAGGAAGGGACAGTGTGCAGGGAACTGACTGCACCCCCATTGCCCGTCCCCCTGTGCTGCTGAGGGGGGAGGAGGGAGAGACAGCGGGAGAGGGGGGGCTCGAGCCTGGGAAGGAGGGGGTGGGGGGAGAAGGGTATTTATTTGTGTTTTAAGATCTGGCTTTTCGTGTCTCCTTACCCTACTGTGCTCTGATTGATAACTGATTAAATTGAATAGTTTTTCCCCAAGTTGAGTCTGGTTTTGCCCGTGACCATAACTGGTGAGTGAACCCTCCCTGTCTGTGTCCCGACCCACCGCGCTTCCTTACATATTCTCCTCATCCTGTGTGTGTGGCAGGGGAGTGAGCGAGCGGCCGCGTGGTTCCTGGTTGCCGGCTGGGCTCAAACCACAACTCCATGGTACATTGTTTAACAGAGATTTACAAGCCGTACATAATCGTGTGAGTAAGTCCTTTGAAAACAATGGAACCACACTTAGGAGAGTGCTTGTTTAACATACAGAACTTGCATAATTATGCTTCTGCTGTGTAAAATGTTTCCAGTGGAGTTGTCTGTAGGGATGACTTGAACTGCATTTGCAGTCTCAAACTGGGTACACTGAGAAGTGTCACTGGATGTTCTCTGTCCTATTCATGGCCTGTTTGTGATCATTTGGGGAACTGCATGTCCAAAGTGCTGGTTTCTGCAGGAAAACTTTCTAAATAGTGCAGCAAGGGGTCAGAAGACTGCTTTTTGTGTGTGCTTCAGACTTGTTCTTTTTCAGTTATGTGATTGTTAATATGTATCGCTGTGTTCCCCCAGTTTTATTTATACACTTGCCAGCACAAACGATTCTGCCCCAGGTCTGCAGTAGGCCCTCTTTTCTGTTTGCCATAAATACCTGTCCGTGCTTTGTGCTGTTGCTGCATTGATTCACGATCCTGATTCCAAATGTCTGTCCTCATAAAAATAATGAATGTGTTGTCTGGATGCAACTTGAACAAAATTGTATTATGCATGATGAGGATCCATCTGAACTAACCTTTACTGCACACAGAGCTAGCTGAACAAATGCAGCTTTCTTCCCACAGAACCTACGTGTAAGAGCAGAGTCACAGAGGTACTTTGGGATACCTTGAGGTAGGAGCGGTATAGCTGTGAGACCCTGTTTCAGCTAGGAAAGAGAGCGCCATATACTGACCCCTGCATGCAGTGTTACCGGGACCAGTTGCAGAAAATGATACAGCGTGCTGCAAGGTAAGGTGTTAGAATCCGGCATTAGAACAAGTAGATTTTTCTTCTTCAATCTGTTTTCATTTTTGTGCGTGTTGTTTGGACCCAATGCTTATTTAGTATGGGACTCTTTCAGTCTTCTGGGTGAGCGAGGTCTAGCCTGAGGGCGTGTGACCTCCACTGTGCCATGGGGCAGGGATCCGTCATGTTACAGCCCAGGGCGAGGAGCCTTCCCTTCAGCTGTTGCAGGCAGGGGCAGCAATTCAGGAGAGTGATTCAGAAGCACTGAATTCCAGCAGCTGAGCTCAGAATCGTGTGGCAGACACCTATTTTCTTTGGATGCCTTGATGTCGCATATTTTCCTTTATGCAGCAGAGCTAATGCCAGCTCTGAAAGACAGCATTTGGGACAGGAGCTGGGAACTGTACTGGGAGTGTGTAGTGCAACGAGCAGCTTAGTCCTTGGGAAGGACACGAGCTGGGCACCTTCATCCAGCATCTGCAGAGCAGGGTTTCCCTGAAGTGTGTTGCTGTGGCATGGCCTGTGTTTGTCCTGTTCTTGTCTCCAGGTCCCCTCCCGGTGACGAGACAATTATCTGCCTGCTGGGAGGATCTTCATAGCTGGTAGTCTTGTGCTTCTGTAGGTGGGTAGGTTCTCGCTTCCTACAGGGCATGTGGAAGCCCAGCCCCGTGGTCGTCCTCTTTTTTTTTTTCTTCTTTTCTATTAAAGATGGTACAATTAATTTAATTTAGATCAGCAGAAAAAATTGAAATCTTATTTAGCTGCATTTCTGACCATTTACGTGTACTTTGTGAAAAATTTGCCAAATACCTGTCAGACCCAAAAGTAAGCGGCCAGACTTGGCATCCTTGCTCTTGCGCCTCTCTCCAGCATTCTGCGCTCTTTGCTCTATGGACCATTTCTTCCAGTCTTTGAAAAGACCTTTATCTTTCAAAGCAAAGCTTTTATCTTTCTCTCAGAACCATTTTGTTCCAATCTGCTCAGTAAAATGTTAAGGATCTGTGAAACCAGTTCAGATCCTGCTGTGCTGTTATCTTCTATCTTACAGCAGTACTGTGTGTGCCACTGCAGCCCATGTGAAGCTAGTGGTGGTGGTGTTAATAAATGTTAACATATTTATTATAAAAATGTTAGTATTTATATAAAAAACCCCACCCTGTTGAATTTACTGTATCAGATTTCACTGCATGTTGATATATCCTGGCTGACATTATTTGCTGAAATATGGAAGATATCTCACATCTGGAAGAGCTGATTCTGCTGAAAAAACAGCTCAGGATTTTCAGGAGAGCTGCAAATAGCAATCTAGTTCTTCATGTGTGTGAATACAGCTACTTCTGTAAAACTGTTCTGAGTCTTGAGACGTCTCTGAAGATGTCCTTCAGCGGTTCAACCACAATGTAGCACAGAAACAGTTGTGCTCTGGGTCGCTGATCCTTTAACACTTTAGCGTTCATGTGCATCCTGCGACCATCTAGGGAACTAGGAGCGCAACTCACAAACTACATGTTTGGCATGAACTTGATGTAAATCAATGCACGACACCTTCATTCTTTCTTTCTAGCTTTAGCAATTTCGGTATTCCCTTAAAACTGGAATCATGGGACAAGAAATTTTTTTAGGTTGTTTTTCTCTCCTACATATGCTGTGCTTTCCATTTGTTTGACATAGCTTTAAATGAGAAGGAAAAAATCCTGAATTAACTTGGAATTGAAAGTCCTAACTCCTGATGTCCAGATTGGACAGACAGCTGGAACAGTGAAAGTAGTAATTAAGCTCTCAGCCTCATTTCATACGATGTCACCGTATGAAACACTACTTTCTGTTCTGTAACACAGATTTTCAAGAGAGGATGGCATCCCCAGGCATTAACTCCTTTATACATTTTGCTTTAATCAACTGCCAGATAACTTCCGTGTGATGACTATTAACGTTTTTGTGAGACTTGAGCTCCCGATTTGTGACTCACTCACAGTACCACTAGGACACAAAGTTGGGGACTCTGGCTCACCTGAAACATGGGGATTTTTGTCACATGTAATTTTTGGAATCCCTTTTCTTTTGCCTTTTCAGCACAACATGATATGTGAAAGCCGATGGTATTTTTGCTTGCTCTTACTTTGTGTAAGCCAACAGCAAAACCGCGCCCTTTCAAAGATGAGCAGTGTGAAAGGATGTTTTGATTATTTTCTCCTTTCGTTGCCTTCTCCATTCATTACCAACTTAGGAACAGAAAGTGAGCATTTAAAAGAGATTATGGTATGCTAAAAGATGTCTGTTTCAGAATTGCCCAGCAACATGGGCACTTCTGTTTCCTTTTACCTCAGTTAAAAAGAAAAAAAAAATCTAACTTGTATCTCACTAGTTCTAAATACTCCTGGTTGTAAGATGCATTGATAAACCTTTAGGGTGCTCATAACTTGTATCTGTTGTTTGAATTTTTTCTTTCTTGCTGCCCTTGAGTAAGGATTGGAGAAAGCAGAGGGGTAAAATCGCCTCTTTCCTGGTATTTGAGCACCAGCACGGCAGCAGGCGTTGGACTTCAGTATATCAGGCGCTTGCCCAGCAGAAACTGTAAACTGCTCTTCATGTGGGTGACAAGGCTACTAAACGGCTGTCGGAGAAGAAACTGCTGGTTTTGCTGGTCTGGGTTGACTCCTGCCAGTTTGAACTCCCCAGTCCCATCCCCCGTTACTCCTTTTTATACTGTATTTGCTTTATCTTACTGAAGAGAGCCATTTCAATACTTGATTCTATTTTTATTTCAGCTTTATAGAAAATGAAGTACTTTAACAAAAGTCACAGTAAACAGCAGTATCTCACAGTGTGATTTGTTTGTCACATTGTCTTGTTACGACTCCTGAGGAGAGATTTGCTGACAGCTCTGACCGCAGCTCCTCGGCACTGCTGCGGGAAGCCCAGGAAGGCTTTGCTTTCAGCTGCCATTTTGGTTTGTTTGAAGTAACATCTGAAAGATGACCATGCCAGAGGCTCTGTGGCACCAGGGTGGCACACGCAGGAGGTAAACTTGAAGTCAAGAAGAAAACTAGGAATGAACCACTAGGCTGACAGGTTGAGTCCCTGCCGCTTTCCCCATCAGCGAGACTGGCATGCTGCAGGGAGCAGCGGGGACGCTTTCCACCACGCAAACTCCTTGTGGCCAAATTCAACTTGGAAATGTTGGTATCGGCACTTGGATGTGCTCTGCTGCGACCAACTGGCATTTGGCAGCAGGGCTGTTCCAAGCCTTCAAACAGAAGGAACAATGCTCTGCTGCCCATTCCCAGCCAAGTTACTCTCTCTTGCATCAGTGAGCCCATGTCTAAGCTGTCTTTCTTCCTCCAGGCAGCATGTCCACCCTCTGCACTGCACTGTTCACTCAGGATCCCTCCGAAACTGACGCTGAAGGTGATGGAGTGGATCTGATATCCAACTGTGACAACAGGCAGCCCACAGGCTGCCATATGCTCTTGTGCTTGTGGCATCCCACTTCTTCCTCCCTGCTCCCCCAGTGTTTGTGCACTTTGGGTGATGAGATCCAGCTGCTGCCTTGGAGTCCACATCTGTGTAAGAACAGTGCTCAGGTGAGCAGTCCTTAAGATATTGGCAAAAGACTGAATTTGTTCCGCTTGGAACTTAGGGCAAGCTGTTAACGTTTGCTTGCTACCAATTAAATTCTTGCTTGCTGTCCATAAAATCTTGTTGGCTTTTGAAATTAATCTGTGCATTCTTTAAGTATGGCAGTATATTTGGGCTCCATTTATAGTATAAATCGGAAATGCTGTGGTATCTTTCTTTTGGCTTGTTTGCTTTTATACCAACAAGGCATTTAAGTTCTGACTGGCTCATTTTCAACTGAAGAATGAGGTTTTGTTATCTGGAAACATAATGAAAATGGAATTTCTATTTTTCCTACGGAAATAATGTGTATCCCAAGTCATCCCTTTTTATCTGCTCGCTGCATTTATAGCTCAAACAAGATTCGTGTGTCAGGCATTTTAGAGTGAAACCAAGATAACTCAAATTATGAGATCAATTATTCCTGATAGTGGCGGCATTGTGGTATACTCCACGAGCGAGTCATGCAAGGCCCGATTCTTCCATCAGTCTGTAGAACAGTCCCTTCTGAGCTATCAAATGTTCCAGAGTATCAAATTCAGCTATCTGACCATTTTCCAAGACTAAAATCCTGTGAACAGTAAAACAGAAGTGTAAGCTTGGAGATACACCAGCAGCTGTAATAACCATAGTTATTTCTCCTTATTTCTAAAATAAATTTCAGTACTTGCTTGTTATTCAACCAAGCTTTCCAGCAGCTTTTCAGCTGGGAAACAGCTGTGGCATAGAAATAGGTTTCTGATGAGTGACTATTCAAGTACTGAGTTTGTAGCAGGAGAGTTTATTGCCAACTGAGACCGGAGAAAGATTTGTGAATGTGTATTTTATCTTCATGATTTTAAGATGAAGCAAAGAGCTGTAGCCATGGTTTTGCTGTCAGTAGTGGGGGAAAAGGGGTATGACACAGCATTAAATGCATCCTGTGGGAATAAATGATCTTCGATTAACCTATTGGTGCCTAGCTGATTTAAGATAGCTTGTACGATCTCTAAAGTAAAGCTTTGAGGGTTAAACAAGAAAAGGACAGAAATGAAATTGCTGTTCACTAACACTGTGTCGTTTATCTAGTTCACACAGGTTGCCTGTGTCTTCCTACTTCCTTAGGAAAGTGGCTGAAGATATTACCTGTCACAGTCCATGATGGTGTTTATTCGGTGAGCTATTGTTAACACTGTGCTGTCTTTGAACTGAGTCCTCAGGGTGGACTGAATCTGCAGATCAGTTTCTAAATCCACTGCTGCTGTGGCCTCATCTAGAATGAGGATTTTGGCTTTTTGAAGAAGTGCTCTGGCCAGACAAACCAGCTGTTTCTGACCAGTGCTGCAAGAAAGAAGAGGGATGGTAAACTGAGAGCAGTAGTCACTTTTCCCTGGGGTCAGAATATGTGATTAATTTGAAAACACTAATGAAAAGGTGATCGTTCCCTTTCCCTGAAAGGCTGGTGGCACTGTAGGTAACAGCATGAAACAGCCTAAAGAAATGAAGGGGCTGTATTACTGTAGCATCCAGGAGATGGACACTTGGAACAGGATTCCAGTGTTTTAAGTGCTGCACAAACACAAGCCACCACAATGATGAAGTCTCAAAGGTCTTCCACTTGGTGTCTTATGATTTGATTTTATGCTGCTAAACAGGACAACAATGCAGCAATTTGCTGTCTGGGCACCGTTTCATTAATTTATTTATTAAAAAATGAGTTAGACTCGGTGTCCCACTAGACCCCTACGTTCTGTCTAGCCCGCAGGCTGGCACTGCCCTTGCACTGTCTTTCTGCAGATAAGGTACTGTCACGGTTTAAAGCCTTTAGGTACCTTAGGTTTTCCCCTTGGTCAGTGCACTTATATTCCAACTGATCTGGCAAATCTGCAACAAAGTTCTTGAGCTGAGTCAGTTCCAAAGCTGTCCAGATGTCTGCATCAGTGTATCGGTTTAATGGGTCGAGATTCATTCTTAGAGAGCCAGAAAACAAAACTGGATCCTGAGCACAGAGACAGCACAAACAACCCCTGAAATGAATTACAAAAACGACCTCTCTGGTTTTCCCTGCTGGGTGCAGATCTGTGGCTAATATTATATTGAATGGGAGACTAGCACGGCATAGAGGTTATTTCCAACTTTGAAATTTCTGAATGTCTCTCCTCTCAGAATCTTTACAAACCTTTCCTTGCTGTTAAGACTTAAAACACTGCTGAAGGATTTTTGAAATTAATTTCATACCTGGGGAATGACAGTTATCTTGGTTCTAAGGTCATAGAGACCTAGTTGAGCAATATCTATTCCATCAATTAGGATCGCTCCTTCTGCAGCTTCCACTAATCGTAACAATCCCACAGCAAGAGTAGATTTCCCAGCGCCTGTTCTTCCAGTTATGCCAATCTGTAAGTGCAATGGAAAGCTTTTGGTTTTGATGTTGATTGTCTCCCACAGCTGGACAGCCCTGTTGTGTAGTTCCTCTTGGCCTTTTGAAGAGAGACAGCTTTGCATGGATCAAATCTTCAGGGCTGCTCAAAATTCACACAGTCCAGCAATACATTCTTATAGGGAATCAATTATAGTTTGTAATTGTTTTGTATGAAAAGGAATCTTGAAAGCCTTTGATGGAAAGAGTAACTACAAGGCTTAGCAGCTAGAACAGGGCCTTGATGTGGGCACTAGATTTAAAAAGTGAAACTCCTTTGCTGTAACTTTGCTAACCTTCTGTAAAATGAAATTTCACTCAGAAGAATGTCTAGTGCATGCAGCGATCCTGGAAACACTACTTTGTACTAGAAGAGGTGTGCAGTGTGATAGATGGGCTCACAACTCACTGCAGCTTTCACGCTTAGAAGTTGCTGTGCCTTGGTGTAGGGCAGAGACTGTATCTGCCCAGATCTGATCACTGCAAAGCACTGCTCACACTTTGTAGCTCTTTGAAACAAGTGGCTTTGCTTACCTTCTCTTGCCCATTGATGGTTAGATTGACATGCTTCAGTGCTAACTCTAAATTTGGCCTGTATCGCAAACTATAGTTTCTAAATTCAATTCTTCCTTCGGTGAGCCAAACTTGACCTTGAAGTTTGCCATTCAGAGTCCAGGGTGCCTAAATAGATGAAAACATACAGCAATGTATAAAGCTGATTTAAATTACCAAATCAGGTAGCCATACTGAAACAAGAAGCTTATGAAGACATCTGTGCCAAATTGCCCCAATCTAGTTACTGTTTCCAAAAGAGAAAAAGGCCTCTAACTTTCATACTGGAAATGCTGACTTTTTACTTTATGCAAAGGTGCTAGTTGTCTTAACTGAAAACTAAACGTTTGTTTGCGTGTCAGAGTTCTGACATTGAGTGGCTCAATAAAAAATGATTTATAC
This sequence comes from Steatornis caripensis, assembly GCA_013398225.1. NCBI lineage: Eukaryota > Metazoa > Chordata > Aves > Caprimulgiformes > Steatornithidae > Steatornis > Steatornis caripensis. The sequence continues at coordinate 26,806 of VZSC01012151.1, read as the reverse complement.
GCCCCTATAAACAGGACTGTGAAATAATTTTAATGATTGCAGAACAAAAATGATTGCACTGGAGACTTATAGTGGCAAAAAGGCTATCTAGCAGCCATCAGTTATCAGATAGTTGCAACTGAACTCACACAATAAATACATACTCTAAATATGGGCAGAAAATACGGCTCATTCGATGAGTGTTACCAAGTGAAGCTATTTTAATGGCAATCTAATGCTTAACTGTCTTAAGGAAATAACGATGATCAGAGGTTATAGAACAAGTGTAGTCAGTTGACTAAAAACCAAATGCTGCAGTTCTTTAAAGGAAACATAATTGGCCTTTTAGAAGGGGAAAACTAGGGAGTTTGTCCACACAGAACAGAAAAGTTACTAGTTCAGTTTGCAGAGATGTTCACCTCTGCCAGTAAGGCCAATAGTTGGTTAGTTACCTCCTTAGGAGTCCTTAAGTATTCTCTCACTCTCTCCACAGAAACAATGTTGTTCTCTATTTCTGTCCAGGAGCGCACCATCCAGTTCAGAACACCAGTTATCTAGCAGAAAGAAACAGAAGCATAAGGGCAGATAAAATAAGTCTTGAACTGTGCTTGCGAGATACCTGGTACTTCGTCTTAGTGCTTATTTATAAAGACTTCCTCATCAGCTAATTACTTGAGAAATCATCCCTTAAAAGGCGAAAAAATAACCATGTATCCTCATGACAGTTTGTAAAACTGTGTTTAAAGAGCCTAGCCAGCTCCCCTAATACCTTCTTCTCAGCAAGTTCATACAGAATGAAAACGCTCCTGACTTGGATGCTAGAAGACCGTGCAGCTGTTTCTTAGGCTATTGTGTAACTGGTCTACAAGCATGAGAGACAGAAGCTGAAGACCTTGCTTCAGTTGCTCAGAGCATGCTGTGACTTAAGTGTGAGTTCAGATGCAGGAGGAAAAAGGTGGCTGGTGCATGTGTTTTGAGGTTCATTCTCTAAGGGGCCATGTGCCCCCGATGCTCTGGGTTTCAGCAGTGACAGCAGGGTTTGGTAGGAGAAGGCATGTAGAAAGCCACACAACGAGTTAATGATTTCTTAGAAATTAAAATTGTACCAGAAATCAAAATGCAGGTTGCTTTGGATGAAAGACGAGTGTGGTATTATTTCAACACTGGGTTACCTGAAGAGCATATGAAATGGAGAAGCCAGCAGTTCCTGGACTAAGATGTGTTTTGCCCATCGCTGCAAACAGCGCTGCAAACAACACGATGCCATTGCCTAGAAACTCCAGGTTTGTAGCAAGCCACCTGCAAGAGGAGGAGAGTATGGGGCTGTTGCTGGGTGCTCTCTGCCTTTCTCCAACAGAATCTGTGTTTACCCTGGAAAACACACGTGGAGCTGCTACAGGATGCTCAACAAAGCTCTTGTCATGCCCTGGTTGCTCATATCCAGTCACCTTGGAGCTCTTGAATGGCTCCAGTCTGTTTGAACTGTTTGGCTTACGGTCTCTGTTAGGAGTTTTTCCAAAGTCTGTTGGATGAGAGCAGCCAGCACGCGCTTTCTTGGATGAGTTGGTCTGACATCTGTCCTTCTGGTACTCCTTACTTGGACTGGTGGCTGATTGCTCTATTGTCTGATGGGTTCTACGTATACCACAGGCCTCATGCACTCTGTCATGTGATGATGGGCCTCACCAGCCTTGTACTACAGCTTCCTGCATTTTGGACAGCAAAGTGATACCCCTAGCAGTGTGTTGGCGTGTGTGTGTGCCTAGCCACGCAACAGAGATGGGACCATATTGGTTGTATGAGCACGTTGCCAGAGATGGGTGCAGTGCAAGTGATAATGGAAGAGGCTACCCTACCCCCCAAACACTGTGCACCAATGTCTCATCCTCTGTGTACCTCCACGCAAGCCCCAGCAGCAGCCATCCCCACTCACTAAGGCTGTGAGAGTAAACTCTCTATCTAAGTGAACTATCGTTTTCTTCACACTGCAGATTTGTACCTGTCAGCAACTGCTCCAGGGAAGCATATTCGCTGATTCTCATCCACTAGAAAATTGCTCTTCAAAATAAACCTCCTCTGATCCTTGTAAGCACGGATCACACTGCTCCCTTGGAAAGCTTCTGAAATGTGGGAGTAGATGGGTGACCTGCCGGCAGCCTCCATGCGTCTCAGCTGGCAGGAGGTGATGACGTAGAAGTGCTGGTACAAAGGGAAATGGAAGGGGAAGTGATTAGATGGTTTATGCCTCTGTGGAGGTGCTCCATGGAAAATTTGGGAAGGCCCTCAACCGCCATAGTACATACTATCCTAGTGTTACAAAACCTTATGTGCAGGTAGGAGATGCCCTTTGAAAGAAGAAAAGTGTTTCTGCCTGTGATGTCCTAGCTTCACTAAGAATAACTCTGTGCTTACTTAATGCAAAGAAGTCAGGGTACTCTGAACTCACAAAGTCTCTAAACTCACCCTTACCTTCTCCTGTAGACCAGCCCTTTGCTTGTTGGAGAACAGAGGTATACTCGCACCTTTACTTGCCCCTCCCTCATGTTCAATCTTAGCTGGCAAAGCATTTGAGGTTTCAGAGCCTGGCGGGAGAGCTTCATGACATACATGGATATACTAAAAAGCAATGTAGGAATTCTGGAGGAAGGAAGAATGCTTTTGGTCTTAATATGATTGCATTTACAGTTATGGAGACAAGCAGTATAGCTCTAGGTGGGATTTGATCTGGACATCAGAAAAGCACAAGCCCCTTTGTGAGGTCTCTGGGATGCTTTGGAAGGCTGAGGTGATGTGGGAAGAGCCACTGACATTACTCTTGTTCAGATGCAGTTTGAGATGATGAAACTAGTTTCTGCATGCCTCTGCTCCTAAGAAATAGGAGGCTTTCTTCAAGGACACAAACATGCTGCTTCAGCCTCTCCTGTCTGCGTATCTTTATGAGCTCCTACCTGGAATGCAGCATAAAGAACAGTCAAGGGCACTATGGCCATTGCTGCCCTCGGTGTAGCCACTATAATCACAAGGTAGATCTCCAGCAAGTTGAACAAGAATCCCAGCAAGGACTTCAGCTTGTCAGGGATGACAGAATCAATAGCATCCATTTCTCTGGAGAAGCGGTTCAGCAAGTTTCCAATGGGCGTTTGCTCAAAGAAGACCATTGGGGATCTAGCAACGTTCCTCAGCAACTGCAGAAATATCTTGTGTGATGCTAACACGCCACCTAGAAGGACTGCTGTTGTGGAGGCAAATCTGCAAAGGGCTGTAATATTGAAAAAAAAGTTATTACTAGGTCTGAACAAACTCACCTTGGACTTCTCCTCTGTGAGATCATGATTTTTCACTTAGTACTGTGAATGCTATACTAGTGAAAGGAGCTCACTTTCTCTTTGGTAGCAATTAAGCCAACCCTCAGAGCTGAAGGGTAAACTACCCTTTCTGTAGAGTAGTTACAGAGGAGCAGAAGACCTTCTAAGCAAGCTTGATGGGGTCCACGGATTCAGCAACTTAAACACACAGGACAAATTCTTTATTCTTCACAAAACAAGCTTGACTGGAATTACTTTGAATTACTCCAAGTCTTAGGTTTCCTGCCTACAGATTGACTGTTGGCACAGAAGGGTACCCAACCCTTCCCACTCTTTTCAACTTGTTCAAAGTTTTCTCAATCTTTTGTCACTTCGGCTGAGATTTTTCCAGATTTGATTTCTGTCCTAAAACAAGTGATTTTTTTTTTTTATGAGCGACCAAAAGAATTGTGGCCGTTTTTAAAGAGAAAGATTTAAAGAAATGTAGAATTCCACCACTTCCTCTTTTTCTGTCTTTTTACACTCAAAAGACCTAAACCAAGATTTAATTCAGCATGAAGAAGAGCCACCGCTTGCACTTTGATATGATTAATTTGTTACAGGAATGGAAAGGGATAAGTGGAAGAAATATATGCAGAATACATTGGATACAAGGGGGAAGGATAGAAAAATAAGGATGTTGTAGTTCTATTGCTGAAGGGTTTAAGGGGCTCAGGTCATTTAGTTGCAGCAGGAAATAGAGGAAGACACTATTCATCATGGTCTACTGAAAGGCACAGGAGAACACTTCTAGCGTACCACGAAGTAGAATTTCAGGCAGTAACACTGCAAATATTGTTCAGTTCCCTTAGAAATCCTCTCTGTACGTCAGAGACTGTAGTTTTAGGTCCTACACCAAACCTTTAGGGCTGGTGCTAAAAGCCCAGGAGGCTGAGAGCTCATGGATATGCACTTCTTTCTTTATGTTCTGAGAAAACATCTTGGATATAGGAACAGGAGATGGAAATACAGAGAAGAATTAGGTGAGCAAGTTAAACGAACCTTGAACAACTCCTAGTGCACCAAAGACTCCAACTCTCAGCTCTGTGTGCTGCTGTGTCCCATTGTGAACAGGGTCATCCGTCCACAGGCTGAGCCAGTAACCACGAGAAAATGATACAACTTGCTGACACGTGAACAACAGAATGATGTACACGCACAGAGGTAAGCCTGTCGCCTTCAGGTAGGCTGCATAAATTGTAGTGTTAACCTAGAGTGAAACAGTTGGGGAAAACCAGGAGGAGAGGTTGGGAGAATCAAGCTTTTTAGCAAGGAAAAGCAGCTCCAAAACAAGGAGTGATTTATTATGGTATATCTACTCGGTTATATGCCACGGGCCATAGTAACCACGTTAATTCTTTTTTTAATTTCCTCGTGGATGAATAATGAAGTCATACTTAAATAAATCCATGGTATTAATGAGTGATTATTATCAACTGATAAATGTTATTGCAATAGGCTTGTGTTACTGCTGGAATGTGTGTAAGGCTTTCCTTATGCTGGGCAGTGGTTTTCATTTGTTTGTGATGTGAGAACTATCACATACCCCACTGACTGCTTGTGTGAGTAACTGCTGATCAGCAGAGGTGAGGAGATCCTAGCCTGGCTAAGACTGTGCTTCCCTAGGCAAAGAGGTGCCTCCTTTGGGATGTCTGACTTCTTACTTTCATCTCTTGTCAGTACCAGTGTATAACCTCAGCTATTTGTTTCCTCCCTGTGTTTACTGCTGCTACGATGTGCCCTGAGTACACACCTCATCCATGCCCAACTCCTCCTAGATGGAAACCCATGTCTGCTTCTTTCCTTTCACAGCACCCTCAGCCTTTTGAGGTGTTTCTCTTGGGCAAGACGAGAACAGTGATGTGCCTCTTTGCCCCTTCCCACTAGCCTCAAGAGTTTGTGGACAAACTCAAGATTGCAAGTCCCTTGTAATCTATCCTCTTCTGTCCCTTACCACCACCTCACCCTGATTGCCTCTGCACTTGCCCCATTCAGGTCAACTCTTGAATCCAGGATCTCTCTCCTCAAGTGGTCGTAATTTTTTTTCTCCCTCTCATTTCTGTAACGTGCTCTCTGCAATGTACCTGTGTTATTCCTATTTCGGAACCAGTGCTTAGATTGGGGCATCCAGGGAGATACAATTTGCGTAGCAAGTGCTATGTAAAATACTGCTGAAATGACTTTGTCTCATTTATAGGGTAAACTCGTATAGCTCAGCTGACTTCTCTGGAATTGCACTGGTTTAACTTAGGCAGTGAGCTGACCTGCCTGCCAGGAGTGGGTTTATACCCACAGTATGTGTCTTTGCCTTTACAGGAAGATGCTGTGCTTACCCTGCCAGGCTGAGCTTTCTCTCCCTTAGTTAATCTTCCTTTGGTGGCTGCAGCAGTGGTACAGTCTTGACTTACAGGAACGATCTTCCTTCCCATAGCAGAAGATTTGACTGAATTGTCACTTCATAAAGAAAACAAGAACCCTTTCAATTTTCAGCCAAGGCAATGAGTATTTTAAAGCTGGATCCTTACCTATCCACCCCTATATTCATGCCTATTTTGAAGGCTGCAGTTTTCAGGGTCCTCCAGAGTGACCCCATTGTCCATATTTATCACAGGGACTCGGCTCTGTCAAGCTATTAACAAACAGAGGCTTTAAGCATTCACTAGCTGTGGCTGGTTTGACATGTCAGACCTTACAGCCCCACTGGGAAGTGAACAGCAAGCAAATTTATCAAGATGCCTTGTACATGAGCTCTGGAACAAATTCTTTCTCCTTGTGAAATATGGAGAAAATGTCAGTCAACTTCCATACCCAAGAGCAGTTTCTTACCTATTCTTGAATTTTACTTGTTTGCCCTTAGCACTAATTTACAGATCAATCTCAAACCTGTATCATGCTCAGTCTCCATGTAGGCTTGTATGGGCTTTTGGAGTAAGTTCTTCAGTGTCTGAGACAGCTTTATGCTTACCTGAAGAGCTTCTCCTGTGATGGATCGTTTCTAGAGGCAATGGTGCCTTTGGTGTCTCCTATAGCTGTGAAATAAATGCATTTTTTTTTTAAAATGCTTTAGAACCCTATTTTGTTCTGTATAGCCTATGAGAGACTGGTAATATGGAGGAAAGATTCATTACAAAGAATTGTTTCTAAGGGTAGAAATATCAAGGTGAGGCTTGAAGAATAGCAAATATAGTGGATAATTCTGTTTACTGCACGATTGTTGGTCTACTAAGATTGAACTGTTTATTCCAGAACCAGTTTTGAGGAGATGAGTCAGCTAATTAGGCATATTGTTCCCCACACAAAGCGACAGCTTACTGTGACTGGAAGTCTGCTTTAAATGTCCATAATAGAACAAATGTAAGACTGGCTTTTCCAGTTCTACTCTTTTCCTCCTTCCCAAATGTGAACAGCAGACACCGCCTCCCCGCCTCCAGTTGTTTAATGTTAAGTATAATATTAGGGAAACAACTGACTGATAGATCTAGGATGAATGATTCCAACTTGTTTGGGTTACCTGGAAAACCAGCGCCTGCTTTCTCTTCCACAGTAATGTGTGAATGAAGAAATTCTGCAAAGGCCCCATTTCTCTGTAAAAGTTCTTGGTAGGAACCAATTTCTGAGATTGTTCCATCCACCAGCAAAACAATGTTGTCCACTTGCCGCAAAATGTTGATTGTGTGAGTCACCAGCACTCGAGTCTGCTTGAATAAAGGAGGAACAGTGACAATTGTTCTGGTGTTTCCCTGCACTCAAGCTGTTGCCGTCAGCCGTCTTCTGAAGACAGACAAGTACTCAGTGTGAGCTATGATTTTTACTAACTTGGAGATATTTTTATTACTTATTCCTGTAGCTTCTGACTGTCTCTTTGATGAAGTTTATCTTTGCAGCACAGCTTTGTGCCCATTTTGAAAGTGCAGAACTTGGGAGTGGAGGGGTGAATCAACTTGCATTGTGTCACGCATACCATAAAAGAGTACGGGTGGGAACTGAAGCCTGAAGTCCCAGGCTAGTATTTTGTGTGTAGGAGGACCTTTTGTTTGGCTCACTGACCAGTTCCATGTTGTTAATTCCCCTCAGGCTGAAGCTCTTAAGTAGAATGATGTTAATTGAAGAGTATGTCACATTTATTGTCGCTGATACCAATATTTCAGAATCAAATTTATCCATGAAAACTTCATCATCTGGAATGGAGTTACGAGTGCAGCTACTTTTCATTTAAATTTCTGAGCATATTTGCACAGATAATTACATGTAGGAAAGGACATAAGAAAAGGAATTTTTCCCTGGATAACAAATTGGCATGTTATATATTTATAATATACAATAAAGCCCTTTGAGTACTCCTTAAAATCAGATACCTTCTTTCTTTGCCAGTCTTTCTGCATTTCAATACAGTAATTACATTCTGATACTTGCAACCAATCTACACATGAAGAGAAAAGCATTTGTAAACAGACGTGTCTGTCTTAATTGGGCTTTCTAATGAAAGAAATTACCTATTTTCCTTTTACAATGTGAAATTGAATCGAGTATTTGTAGGCAATTTATACCATGAAAGAAATAGATCTGCCCTAGCATCCCTTTGCATGTAACTACATTTATTATCCAGATTGCTTGACAGCAGAGAAATACCAAGGAGTAACAAAACACAACCAATTCAACAAAGAATGGAAGAGAACTGTTTAGTGGGGATTTTAAGACTGAAGTTTAGGTGATGACCATTTGGATTATAAGAACTGTAAAGGTGCCACTGAACTATTCAAAAGTGATGGGATTAGACATTATGATAAGATACAATGAACTCAAAGAGATCACACAGCTCTTCCTAAATGTACTAGAAGTAAATCTCAAAAATGGAGAAGGATAATGTTGATGGAAGACCAAAGAACTATAAACTTGCTGTAGAAGTAAGACTGAAACTAGGCATATGGTTTGCATGAGGATAAAGAGTCTTTCAGGAGAACCTAACTTTTGAGTCTTCCTTCTCCTAGGTGAGATTCACTGCAGGACTTCCACGTGCTGTGTAGACTGCAGATGTTACCCATTTCACCTCCACTGTTCTTAATGGTAGTATATGCTGCCACGAGCAAAAAAGAATTTGGGAGCCTTTGATAAAGTGAGTAACCCACCTTACTGGAAACGTTTCAAGGACTCTGATAATTAGATACATTTTGCAATCTTTTACAGTTCAGGATTTATAACATACCTTGTCCTTCAGTAAGCCGTTGTGTCCAAGAACATGTTCAAAAATGTGCTGTCCAACGTGGGCATCAACAGCCGAGAGGGGGTCATCTAGAAGGTAAATTGAAGCCTTCTGGTACACAGCACGAGCAAGGTTCAGTCTTTGCTTCTGCCCTCCAGATATATTTATTCCCTGTAAAAATGTATTGACACTGTTTATTCCAAAGCTACAGAATATTTGCTAACTGTTGGCTCCATTTTACACTAAGGTTTTATGACTTCCTTATTTTTAAATCCGTGCTTCTCTCCCTTCTTCTCTGCTCCCCCTCCCTCCAAATAGGGCTGTTGAGATGCAGAGGCAGATTCTCTTGAGCAACTCTGCTCTCCTGCAAAAGGGGACCCAGCAATGACCTGGATTTGTGGATTTTGTCTTTAGCATCTCTCGTATCTCTGGTTAGGTTAACTGGCAGGAGGCGGGCTTCAGACCCCATTAAATCATGGCCTGACTTCTCAGATATTACTGAGCACCTGCCTCCTGCAAGTTTAGTCCTTTTGTAGGTGTTTTAAGCAGGACACCCAAAGTTGTACTTACTCATGGAGAAGTTGGCCAAAACATAAACATGTGCCAGTACCTTCTCTCCTATTTCACTCTTCTGCCCTGCAGGGAAGCTCTCCAAATCAGGTAGCAGTGCACAAGCATCTATCACTCTATTGAACCATGATTCATCCATCTCTTTCCCAAAGAGAATATTATCTTCCACTGAAGCATTTTGTATCCAAGCTTGCTGGGGGACATAAGCTGTGGTGCCCTATAAAAACAGAAGTAGAAGAATGTTAATCTTTTTCATAAGCTCAACTTGACTCTGTGGGAACCTGTCTCTGAAGAAGAACTCTCCCAGTTAGCTTTATATAAATGCAGAATGATCATCACCGTTGACAGGTCTCAGAGGGCTTTGCAAAATATGAGTCTACACTTTTATTGTCTTATAGAGGAAGAAACAAGTGCAAGTACGTGACATGATTTACCACAATGCCACTTCAGCCCACTGTCAGAGTGGGAAATGGAACTGGATCTTTGAAGTCCCGTTCCAGTTCCCATTCCCAAGGGCCAGGCTCATCTGAGAGGCCTTAAGCACCTTCAGGTAATAAAGTGCAGGCTCCTACATACAGCCTTTGTTAAAATTCAGCTGTAAACGGATTTTCATCAAGTACCTGATGCCTTAGTTAATACCTTACCCTTTCTGAAGACAGCCTAATTAGAAGGAAACGCTCAGGGGAAAATTTACCTTCATGGTCACACAGCCGTCCATATTCTCCAGCTCACCAAGCAATGCTGACAGCAAGGAGGACTTCCCAGCACCCACCTGGCCAACTACAGCAAGCAAGGAGCCTTGGGGCACGGTAAGATCTATCCTATAGAGAAAAGATTAGTCTCTTATCACCTTCTAGATATACTTTCTGAAAAGAAAATGACCAAGGTTCTTGCTATTGTCTTGTAATAAAAATGTACCAACTAAACCCCATAATTTCGTGCTTGAGGCCTCAGTTGCACAGAGTTACTCTTTCTGTCATGCTGACTTTTTGCAGCAGAACAGCAGTCATCCCTTAAAGACACCTCCAACCACAAAGTCTTCATCTACATCCCCATCTGAGTTTCAAACCCAGAGCCAAGACCCAGGTCCCCACTCTGGGGATAAGATAGCCCAAAGCACTGGATATAAAACATTCCTGAACATCAGAACTTTCCAACAGTGTTTCCTCTCTAAAACTGCAATGCATTTTGAAGTAAGCGTGTAGTGACATCATATATAATATCTGCATACCATCAATTCTACTTTTTGGATTTAAATTACTGTAGTTTCTTATTTGGACAAGAAAATTGTGTGAAGAAAGCAGTCTCCATGTATTAAGACAACATCCAGATACAGGCACCTTCCCATTTATGTGCTCCCAAGCATAAAAGCAAGATTACATTTTGTCTGACTTTATAATTTTCAGAATTCAATGTTAAATATGAAGCAAACTCAGAAACCTCTAGATATTCCACACTGGTTTCACTTAGGCCCCGAGGAATTCATTCACCATCCACCCTGACCTACAGAACTGAGATGACTAAAGGTAAGTCTGTACCTTCTAAGACAAGGAGAAGTTTCTTTGCTCCAGCAAAAGGTCCCATTTCTTATGGTGATACTTGCCTGTGCTAAAATATGAGGAGAAATAGAACACTTAGAAATTCAAAGGTACATCCAGAAACATCGCTGTTTATGTGACTTTGTTTCAGTATGTATTTATACAGCATAAAACGAACTTTTAAGTATGTAAAGAAGGGTTTAATTACCAGATTAGATTTCATAGTTAGAAACAAATAGGCTGAGAAATAAAGGGACAGTAAGGGGCAAACATTTTTCTCTCTTGAGAATGGTAGGCAACCTAAGACTGGAAGCTGAACAATGGAAGCTACTCCTCTTATAAGACAACAGTGCTAACACAAAAGCTCACCACAGTCAGAAGTGTTTCTGCCTGAGCTCTCAGGATTCAGTTCTTCCAGATTCAGAAAGGCTGCTAAGCGGTTTAAGGAAACTTTGGCCTGAAATGAAGAATCACACAAAAGAATAAGATTTAAAATAGAAAGGAAGTGGAAATCCAAAGTGAAGACTCAACTTGAAGACCCACTTAGAATGTTAACTAGGTGCTATGTTGCAGATGCTGTAGGTTTAGATGAACAAATACAGCTCTTCCTTATGTTAACTGCCTTTATTTCCACTTAGATTAGCAAAACCCCTTATTCTTCCCTGTGTTTTCTCTTCTGTTCACACAGTGAAATTGGTGCTTTTTTCTCCAATTCATCCTGCAATCTTTCCAGTGTTTGCTTCTGTACATGGAGAGTTGTGACAGTCTTCTTGAGGTGCAAGAGGGAAGTGCAATTTCCCAATTTCTTACCGCAGAATGACTTGCTTTTCTCTCTGGCCTGGGCTAGCAGAGTTTCTACTGATATCCCATGGAGATTTTGCTTCATCTGTTCTGATCTCTGTGATAAGAAACAGAACTGGAAGCTTGTCTGAGATCTAATCGTCATTGTGATTGGTCCCAAAAGACTTAAGAGTTGTTCTTGGTGACTATTTTGTCAATATATAGAGCCTTTCTGAAAAACAATACTACAAAGTACCTTTAGCTGCAAGTCGTTGCACTTCACTGTTTCACACTAGCAATTAAATAGCTAGCCCTTATGTTCAAAGCCCTAAGAAATCTCTACCATTACCTGTTAATGGTGATAATTAAAAAAACCCACTTATTGCCAAAGAAAAAGGAACATAGCCTGCAATCAACCTGGACAGCAGCGTTTATGGAGAATGGCAGGAAGGAGTGCGCGGTGTTGAGAATGTTGATCAGCGTTAAAGATACAAAGGCCTTCTGAGCATCCAGGACATGTGTGTTATCCACCAGGGTGTAGACAGCAAACATGGTAAATGCAATCTGCAAGAGAGCAAAGGAAAAGCAAAACATTTGCTTCAGACAGGGAAGACAATGGTTCAAGGGTGTCCTTGAGGCCAAAAGACTCTGGAAACTATTTAGTTAAATCCAGGCTATCACCCATATACATGGTACCTGTCCAGAAAATATCATAAGCAAAGGTCTTGCACATTGGTAACAAAACCAAGGCTGATGATTTGACGTTTGTTTTGCTTTAATGAAGTTTTGGTGCTGCAACCACAGCCAGGTGAAAGCACAGCCATGTCCCATTGAAAACACATATGGCTGATTTGCAACAGCAAGTGCGGAAATGGCTTGTGCAACTACTGACTGTGCCATGAACTCTGTCTAGCTGGAGGTCTCCAGGTGGTTCTTGCAAAGCAGGCTCTGTCTGCCTGGAGCACATTGCCAGATCAGGCAACCTGTCCATGGAACTGTTAGGACAGTGTAAATGTCTGTGTGGCTGATTCCACTGGGGCTCAGCAACTCCTGTGAGACCACCCACTGCTCCGGGCAGACATTATCTTTAGCTGTCCCACAGGAAAAATCTGTCCAGAGAGGAGTACCAAAAGAAATGAAGTAATAGCACATTTTATGTCAGAAGGTGAACCACTCACCAAGAAAGTCGATGAATGGAAAGAAGCTAGAGATGCTGAGAAGAGAATCTGAGATCTTTTTAGGGCCTGAAGTTCTTGATTCCGGATACCAAGCACTTTCTCCATAAAGGTTTTCTCCCAGCCATACAGTTTGATTACTTTAATGTCATGGAGAATGGCATTGGTGAGTTTGGCCCGCTCATCTTTATGTTTCATCTGGGTCTCCTGTAATAAATGTTTGAGTTTTATCATTTAATAGGTTGAACAGTGCAATAGTTCTGAAAATAACCTTATTCCTGCCTATGAATTCTGAATAAATTTCCCTGCAGTTGAGCTATGTATACTGTTTTGCTTGCGAATCTTCCAGGCTGGGAAATATTTTCTTTTTATCTTCAGAGCAGTACATACTTTTTATTGGCAGTACATAAAAACCACAAAAAAGGCAGGCAAACAAGGTAAAAAGACTGAACATGCAAGAGCATACTCTAAACTTCAAGAAGCTTTGCAGGCCTCAAATCCTCCTATGTTCCATGACAGTCATGGTCAGCATGAATAATAAATATTAAGCCATCACTTGAGGTTAAATGTCAGTGATATGCTTCAGTACAATACTACTGTTTTTCCACCACCACCCCCAACATGCTGTGAGCGATGCACTCGACCCCTTAACCAAACTAGCAGTAGTTTGGTACAGGCTCCAAAGGAGGTAAAAGTGTGAGATGTAGCTGGGCCACCACCTCCTCTAGTTTTAATCTGTTCTCTGAAAACCCACAAAGGAGCAGAGTGACCCAGTGAGCATCGATGCATATGAGCTTGGAACACCAATCATGCGATTAATACATTAATTAGCAGGTGGCTTTTCCAAGACTCATTTATCAAGGAACAAAGAAAGTTGTGGGTGCAAGGAGTCTCGTGCATACCTTTCCCATTGCATGTAATTTGACTATAAGCCAACTACTTTATTCAATAAATATAACAGCCTAAGTGAGCCTTCTTTGAACTCTCCCTGCTAGGCACCGTGGCTGCATGGTGGTGATCTCCCCTTGAGCTGGGACACCTCTTAAGTTTGCTCTTCAAGGCACAGAGAGCTTCTACCAGTGGCAGATCTTTGGTAAGTGACTGATAGCATGCTGAATGAATAATAATGAAAAATTAAAATGAATACTAACGAAACATGAAAGATTGAAAGGGGATCTCATCTATGCTTATAAATATCGAAAGGGCGGGTGTCAAGAGGACAGGGCCAGGCTCTTTTCAGTGGTGCCCAGTGACAGGACAAGGGGCAACGGGCACAAACTGGAGCACAGGAAGTTCCACCTAAACATGAGGAAGAACTTCTTTACTGTGAGGGTGCCAGAGCCCTGGCCCAGGCTGCCCAGGAGTCTCCTTCTCTCGAGATATTCAAAACCCGCCTGGACACATTCTTGTGCACCCTACTCTGGGGGCACCTGCTTTAGCAGGGGGGTTGGACTGGGGGATCTCCAGAGGGCCCTTCCAACCCCTACCATTCTGTGATTATTAATCCATGGAGCTATAAAATATTAATTATGATAAACTTTGTGTAGATAATTCCATTAGACATAAAATGTTGTCNGATGCATATGAGCTTGGAACACCAATCATGCGATTAATACATTAATTAGCAGGTGGCTTTTCCAAGACTCATTTATCAAGGAACAAAGAAAGTTGTGGGTGCAAGGAGTCTCGTGCATACCTTTCCCATTGCATGTAATTTGACTATAAGCCAACTACTTTATTCAATAAATATAACAGCCTAAGTGAGCCTTCTTTGAACTCTCCCTGCTAGGCACCGTGGCTGCATGGTGGTGATCTCCCCTTGAGCTGGGACACCTCTTAAGTTTGCTCTTCAAGGCACAGAGAGCTTCTACCAGTGGCAGATCTTTGGTAAGTGACTGATAGCATGCTGAATGAATAATAATGAAAAATTAAAATGAATACTAACGAAACATGAAAGATTGAAAGGGGATCTCATCTATGCTTATAAATATCGAAAGGGCGGGTGTCAAGAGGACAGGGCCAGGCTCTTTTCAGTGGTGCCCAGTGACAGGACAAGGGGCAACGGGCACAAACTGGAGCACAGGAAGTTCCACGTAAACATGAGGAAGAACTTCTTTACTGTGAGGGTGCCAGAGCCCTGGCCCAGGCTGCCCAGGAGTCTCCTTCTCTCGAGATATTCAAAACCCGCCTGGACACATTCTTGTGCACCCTACTCTGGGGGCACCTGCTTTAGCAGGGGGGTTGGACTGGGGGATCTCCAGAGGGCCCTTCCAACCCCTACCATTCTGTGATTATTAATCCATGGAGCTATAAAATATTAATTATGATAAACTTTGTGTAGATAATTCCATTAGACATAAAATGTTGTCCAAGTCTGAGACTAAGATTGGATCTAGCTGCACCTATGCTCCATCAGGAATTTAGAAAGCAAGGGGGTCCACTCTGAATCTCGTGACTCAACAGAAGGGTCTTCCATACCGTTTTCTGTTTCCAGTCTCTGTGTAAATCATTCTAACTTGAGTCTAACTCAATTCTCCTCTGTATNCATACCTTTCCCATTGCATGTAATTTGACTATAAGCCAACTACTTTATTCAATAAATATAACAGCCTAAGTGAGCCTTCTTTGAACTCTCCCTGCTAGGCACCGTGGCTGCATGGTGGTGATCTCCCCTTGAGCTGGGACACCTCTTAAGTTTGCTCTTCAAGGCACAGAGAGCTTCTACCAGTGGCAGATCTTTGGTAAGTGACTGATAGCATGCTGAATGAATAATAATGAAAAATTAAAATGAATACTAACGAAACATGAAAGATTGAAAGGGGATCTCATCTATGCTTATAAATATCTAAAGGGCGGGTGTCAAGAGGACAGGGCCAGGCTCTTTTCAGTGGTGCCCAGTGACAGGACAAGGGGCAACGGGCACAAACTGGAGCACAGGAAGTTCCACGTAAACATGAGGAAGAACTTCTTTACTGTGAGGGTGCCAGAGCCCTGGCCCAGGCTGCCCAGGAGTCTCCTTCTCTCGAGATATTCAAAACCCGCCTGGACACATTCTTGTGCACCCTACTCTGGGGGCACCTGCTTTAGCAGGGGGGTTGGACTGGGGGATCTCCAGAGGGCCCTTCCAACCCCTACCATTCTGTGATTATTAATCCATGGAGCTATAAAATATTAATTATGATAAACTTTGTGTAGATAATTCCATTAGACATAAAATGTTGTCCAAGTCTGAGACTAAGATTGGATCTAGCTGCACCTATGCTCCATCAGGAATTTAGAAAGCAAGGGGGTCCACTCTGAATCTCGTGACTCAACAGAAGGGTCTTCCATACCGTTTTCTGTTTCCAGTCTCTGTGTAAATCATTCTAACTTGAGTCTAACTCAATTCTCCTCTGTATATTTCTTCCATGCAGTAATTAATAAGGTGAACCTTGCCATCAAACTTATTGAGCCTTGGTAAACCACTCTTAAATTTTGTTAAATTCCATCAAATTTATTGAACTCTGTCAAATTATTCTTTTTACCTCAAAAAACCATATTGATACTTCTCTCTTTTGAGTGAGGTGCATTACACTCATTTGTGACACGTGCCTACTGTAATCTTCAGTAGCCTTGGGTTCCATGTGATTCTTTCCTGGAAGAGCATGGCAGCCTTTAACTTAGATTTAAAAGTAGTATCTTAGCATAATTCAAGTCAGTAAACCACTTCATTTTTATGAAGCCAAATGTACCTGAAACTGACTCCTCTTCTTGGTGATCACAAAATTCAGAGGCAAAAGAAACAGGAATACAGCAATCGAAGTCAAGGCAGATGGCCCAAGAAGCTGCGAGGAGAGAAAAGAGGAAGAAATTCTGGTGATTACTAAAAACAACTTTTTTCTACTTCCCTCATTCACCTTCCTTCTTACTTGAACTTATGCCTAACATATCCCTCATGGCTAAAGCGTTACTCTGATCTTGTCTTTGCCTTTCCTGAGAATTGTGCTCCCTAAGCACTGTGGATTGTTAACTCTCCAGGCAGGGTAACTCCTGTCATCATGCTCCGCTGAATTTATTTGCTTCCCTTTTAGGAACTAGATTAGTGCTGAAAGTTATCCAGAAGCATGCTGGCAATTCAAGTCATTTCTGTTTCTGCCCATCTGTTCTTGGATGTGTTAAGGAGGACATCTTGTGGGTGGCATAANGCAGATCTTTGGTAAGTGACTGATAGCATGCTGAATGAATAATAATGAAAAATTAAAATGAATACTAACGAAACATGAAAGNAAAAAAACAAACCCAAACCCTCAACAAACTAAGTAACTCAGCTGACTTTACATCAACTAGTGAGATGAAATGGTAGCATCACACTGTGCCACGTACTCTTGGGCCAGCTCTTGGATACCAGGTTCATAATGACTTGCAAACCAAAATAGAGAGCTTGTTTCTCATGGTTTAGTTAGATCTCTCTACAGCTGGCTTATGTTTGCTAGAGGTGAGTGCTGGTATACACAGGGAGATAAAAGTATTCTCTACACAAATGGTCTATGAACACTAGTAAACAAAGTGCTAATTACGCTCCAACCACATGCAACCACATTCAGCTTGTCAGCCTCGTAGAAAAGGGAGGAAGATTTTTCAGCAGTCTAAACCATAGCTACTAATTTTCCAAGGTCATAGTATCCTGCTAGGCATGAGGCATAGTCCATCCTGGTTAGCAAAGGAAGGTCTCAAAGGCCTCTGGAAAGCTCCTGGGAATCAACTGTATCTATAGTGCTCATGCTTCCATTTGGTGTGCTCCCAGAAACAGGGACTAAGAAATAGGGCTTTATCCTGCTGAGAAAATACCATGGGGGAAGAAAGGATATTTTAAATTATCATCCTTTATTTCTACTTTAGTTTTTGCTCTCTCCTTGCTAAACTCCTTGATACCTATGCAATTCAATGTATCCAATACTGTTTTTGAATATCATATAACTTTGCTTCGAACTGTTTCACTGTTCTTGTGGTAATCGGGCTTCAGGATGAAGTACGTCAAGTTGCTATTTCAGACCATTCCCCTTTATGTTCTGTAACTATGCTGAGGAACTGGAACTGGACTCTCAGTTTGCACTGGGCCACCACATTTCAGTTGAAAAGAGAGGTGACAGAGGAAAATTTGAGGCAGAAGTTTATCGGATAGTCAGCTCAGAATAACCATACTCACAGTCTTTTCCCTAAAAGAGACTGAATGCTGAATACACAGGTGAGAAGATGAAGTGAAGGATCAGGTAAGGATTCTATACCAATAAAAATATCTTCTAAAAAGAAAAGTGAATCCACCATGCCACAGAGCTAAGAAAAATATGTCAATTTCAGGTTATTCAAACCAGCAAAGATCTAAGCAGAGTTTTGAAAACTCCTTTTCCTTTGATACCTAGAGTAGCAAGGGATTGATAAGTACTGTCATCATATTTTACCTGCCACAAGAAGACAAAGCAGATGATAATCCGAATAGGAGCAAGCCAGGTCCCATTAAAATAGATAATCAGATCCATTAGCTTTTGGACATCAACAGATACCAGATTAACAATTTCACCTACTGTTACTGCTTTCCTTGATGCACTTGACATAACTAGGATCTAGACAGGGTAGAGAAGAAAGGAAAGGTGTCATCAACCAGCAGCTTTGGTCCAAAAATCAAACAACTTTCTTTTCCTTATAAAGAAAGAAAAAAAAAAGAAGAAAAATGTCAGATCCAAGGTACTAAAAACATGCTGTTGCTTGGGATATGTGACTTCACTTTAGGGTGAAGAATTTACTCCTTTTCGCAACCATAATTGACAGCATAAGAAAGTTTATGTTAAGTTTATATTATTATGTTAAGTTTATATTAAGTTTCCTTTTCTTGGCCTTCCCTTCAGAGGTAAGATCTGAAAAATAAATAGTAAAATACCTCCCACATACTCTTCAGGGATTAATATAGCACAGAATTACATCCTAAAAGTAGTTTCTAGTAACATGTCCCCTAATATTGTTAAGAACAATGTGCCAACAATGTCGTAACTACTAATGTAGGGCTAGAAAAAAAACGAGGCTGAAAAGGAAGCTACAGACTCACCTTCCTGTATACAAGCCCTGTTACTGCAGTTTTCAGTCTCAGCCCCAGAACAAGACACATGTACATATATCGTTGTTCAAACAGAGTCTGGAGACAAGCCAACAGGAACATAGTGAAGGCATAGAAATAACCATGCCAGCTAGGTGCTTCTTGATCTTCAATGAACTCCAGGAAAAGGCTGCAAAAGAGCAAAATCTTGATGAATCCATGTAGAATTCATGAAATATCAGATAAACAAAAATGCAGAAATACCAGGGATTTTTTTCTATATTCTTTCTGGCTGATGTTTATCAGTAAAATAGCAGAAGAACTAGAAAAACTGCTAAGTATCGTATGTCTTGTAATAGCCTGATTTTTGACATTTAGCTACTTTGGTTTTGAAGCAATCTCTGATTTCAGCATCTTCCCAGGGGAGAACTCATTTTCAGTGTTAAGGATGGCTCCTGAACTTCATGAATTTGTCAGAAATATGCAAATTGGGAGCCATAACCTAAGAAGTCACTGACGTTTCCAGAACTTTTCTTAATCTTAATGACTAAGAAGTTATTTTTGCCCTTGAAAGTACACTGTAAAGCAGGTTTGTGTTGTACTAACACAATCCACAAAGCATTGTATCAACTGACTAAAGAAGCTATTTAAGATGTGTAGGATGTACAGCTGTGCTCTTTATAGTTAGTCAGGGAACATGGAGCCTTAAGACTACAGCAAGTGGCTGACAGCCTGTGGAAATGATGTGATATGTAGCACCATCAAATAACTCCTAGTAAAGTTGTCAAAAGGCTTAGTACAGCTGTCCTTTCCACTGTTGGAATACAGCAGTGGAGAAAGTGTGCACAGCTTTAGACAGTGGTTTGTTTTTTTTTTCCTACTGAGTTGACTGTGGCTTAGCACAAATGATAATCCAGCTCTTTTCATCAGCAATAGAAGATTTTGAGAGGTAAGTATTGTGTGTCCACCTCTGTGGGTGCTGGCATACACATCTCTGTGTGAGCACAGTGATCTTCTGCATGTGATAGCAATACATTATAAATATGCACATACCTCAGTAACTTTGGGATGGAGAACAAGAAGACATCACAGATAACTAAGCAGACAGTGCTGAGAAGGAAATAGGTTCCAAACATGTGCCAAAACACTTTCAGTAAGGGCCCGCTCTGACTGTGCTCTGATTGCAGTAGAACCTCTGTCTCTTCAGCTTCTGCTGTGCCAGTTTCACTCTTCTGACCCTTTTTAAATGTAGCAGACTCCATTTTTCTAAAGAAAGAAACAATGAGAAAGGTAGCTGCAATTGGAGAAAGCTTGGTAATTTTGTGCTTTCAAAAAATCATTAAATATCTCACATGGAGTCTCATGCCATGTTCAGTATAAATGCTCATCAAAAAATTATGCCTCTCACAAAGAACTTAGTTCCATGCTTCCAGGAATGGAAGGATGTTCTCCAGCAGATTTCAATGCTTAAAATCAGATTTTGCACAAAAGAACTCACTGAGCACTCACGCACTGAAGAGTAAAGACCCCCAAGTTTTCATAGCAGAGTGTTACTTGGACCATTTTATGTATGCTGTCCTTTTCGTCTAGTTTAATGGACAAATAATTTAGTGGGATTGAATCTTTCAACGATTCTCTTGTCCAGATAGGGAGCACCTTGCAGAGCTTACATTCAGGGCCTGAATATGTGCTGAAGCAGTCTGTCTAGCACTCTGTGGGGAATGGAGGGGATTAAAGCCTGTTCTGAGATGTCACACCAGCACCTGTGAGTGTGTTTTCTTACATCACCTAGAAGCAAGAGAGAAACTGCCCAGCTGAGTCCATGACACGCTCTCTAGATCTAGTACTCACTGCTGCGTTCTGCTATGACACTTCCACTCTCTTTCAGCCCAGGCAACAATTTCTTCAGAGGAGTCCTCTTTCCTCACTGGCCACAAGTCATCCACCCCCAAGGACTGCTGACAGCCTTTCCAGACAAGCCTGGAGAACACACAGACTGCTGTAAGGTAAGCACAGAAGGATTTGTTGTGCGTGTAACATTTTCAAAACAGATGGGCTTTATGTTAGTGCACCACAACGAGCACATAGGGACTGACTTACATAAAGCACTACTCGGGAATATCCTTTCCCAGAGTAAATATGAATGTTTAGGACTGCTTCAAATCCCTATACTATCTTCTATCAACATAATGAGGATTTGCAAGCAAGCCCTAATTTCTAGCCCATACTGAGAGTTGGGTCTTGGGCAGTGGGGGATAAAGTTCAGTTTACCTTACTCTGTGGCACAGTGAAACACAGACAAGGCCTTATCATAGTGGATATTAGGCCCAAGGTATGTAATAATTTTCCTTCAGAACGCTATGCAGCAGGCTGGGCCAATGTCCTCATTCACTATTTTCCCCTTGCCCAGCACTTGTGACAAGAAGGTCTGGCAGATAGTGTACAGTCATTTTTTGAGATCGCTGAGGTCTATTTCAAGATTGGGAGAGCACTGGAAGGGTAGTTGGAGGGAGGAAGAGAATTGGCTAGAATCACAAATTTGTGTTTTTAACTACTTGGAAAAAAAAAAAGTTAAATTTTTACAATTTTATCTTGTGAGAATACTTCAAGTCCCCAGAGAAAGAATTTAAATCCTCACTGCATAAGCTAACTCGGGGGGTGAGATATTTCCTACGGCCTGTCATCTACACTCTCTCTTATGCTGCTGCTTTTTTCTGATATTCTACCAAAAACATGTTTTTTTCTGTGTTTTCTTACCCAGAGAACCACCAGTATGTGATTTTGGAAAGAAAAGAGGTGCTGGCTTCTGGACACTGATTCTGATGGGAGGAAAAACATGGGTGATATTTATATACAGAAAAGGGCATGTGTCAGATGACTATAATCCCCTTCTGTGCTTCCCCAGGAAAAGCAATCAAAAAGTTACATACCCTTCATTCATTGACTCGGATAACGTAAATGTATCGTGGAGGATCAATGGGATTGTGAGACTTTGGAGAATTAGACTTCGAATAATGTCTCAGGTGGAGGAACAAAGAATATAATTCTTCATACCCAAAGACATTTATTTTCTGGAGCATCAAGCTCTGCCATCTCATACCTCACATAGAGTACTGCTTGCACAGGAGAGCATGGGAAGCCATGTGAGCCCTATCTACTGGTTTCAATGAAAATAAACATGACTATAGATAGAAAAGCTTTTGGTTTTTCAAAACATACATAGAGAGACAGAGTACTGTTATCCCAAATTCTGCCAGTAACTTTCTAAACCCATCAGCCTTTATACAGAATGATGCATCTTCATCTCCCAGATACTCGTGTTCCTGGGTATCCCCATAAATTTAAATTACTGTTTGAGCAATGGAGCAACGCATTATGAAAAGCTATATTATTACTTACAGAATTGTTGGCAGCTTTAGAGAAGAAGGGAGGGTGATCAACTAAACAAAATAACACAAGTTCTCCTAGCACCAGGCTAGCGTAAACGTAAGTTGTAATGTGGCGGAAACGGTCTTCCAGGAAGCCCTACGAAACAGAATACCGTTGAGAATGAGGTAAAAACCTTCACATGAAATCAGCAGAGAATGATAGCTTCTCATGTTCTACCAGCCATAAGCTCTTTGGTTCAAACCATGAGGTGCATTTATTTAAACTGTAGTGATGTAGAGCTACTTAAAATAGATAACTCCTGAAACTGGAATATCAGAAAAAAATAAATAATGGACACATTTATTATTTATAGTGGTGGTTTCATCATGAAGCTTCACAGCAGTCTAGTCAAGTCAGACGTCCACATTGCATCATTATTCAGGGTACCTTGGGTGCTCTGAGGGATAGGAGCTCCTTGCTCACCTAGTCAGATGAGTTGTTGATACAATAAAGCAGACGCCAGTTTTTATTATAAATGGTGTGTCTAAGAGGGTCCTTGAAGGCCTCTCTAATTAAAGTTGTGAATGAGAAAGAGAAAAACCAAGGAAGAAGTCTGAGTATTTTTGGAACTGTATTTTGATAGCAAGAAGTGGCAAAGTGTTATTTCTACAAGAGGCCTGGAGCCTGAGTATCATTCAACACAGCAGCAATAACCAAGTTCCCAACTGTCTTTTGTTTAGTGGCTGCGTATTTTTCCCCTATTATTTAAACACACAGGTAACATAAACTTTTGCTTATTCCATGTTGTGATGGAAAGATACAACTGTTTGCCTGAGCAAAATGGCCACTGACAATAAGTCTCAGATGTTTAAATCCAGCCAGCACTCCTCCACAAGCAAACATTCACCACAAATACCCAGATAATAAAAATGTATAATATATCAATATATTTATGCTGATACAAAATCTGGCATAATGCCAGTTTTTAGTGGCAGCATTTATGTTTGTTTTCCTTTTATGCATATATGAAGTCTGCTGAGCTCTCAGAAAACCACACTGTCTACATTGAAAGGGATACCATGGATGGAGATGACAGTGTGTCATCAGTCATTTTTCTCAGCATGTATCTTAAGAGAGGAATTTGGTTCTCCTCCTCACAATCAATGAGGCAAAAAGAGCCCTGTTGTTTAGAAACTTCACTTCTAAATGGTTAGAAACTAACCTGCACGTTAAAGATGCGTGATTTCACTTACTCTTTCCAGGGCACGCTGGACTTTGGAACTAAACATCACAACTGCAGCCACGAACGAGAGCAGCCAGTAAATCAATAGGATGCCTGAAGACTGGACGCCCATCATTCTTTCTGTCTGGGCAAGGAACATGGCAAGGATCTACAAGGAAGTAAAATTTGTCCAAATAAACAGCTGTTAATGGAATGCCAGACATTATTATCAAATTAACGGATACAATAGAGAAAAATCAGTTAGTTTCTTGCCCAAACTTTTCAAGATGTTCCGAGCTGCAGTATTCCTAAAAGGCTAAAACTGAAAAGCATTATGTGCAATTTTGCACTCAAGAATGTCTCTCCAGAAAGGGCAAATAATAAAACTAGAAGTGGGCTAACAAGCTGGGAGGATTTAGACTATGAAGATGCAACGACAGAAGGCAAGGATAGGCATTTAGGTTGATCAGAAATCCCATTTTATTCTAACCCATACTAAAGTGCATAATGTGGTTACGAGAGACTAGATCTGTCTTGTTGTGCTCAAAGATACTGAGAAACATGGGAAATACAATATTCACCCCAGGAGGACTAAGCTGGGCCACACACAGACAAAACAAAGGAAGAATTACCATTGTGATTCCCACCACAGCAGGGCTAACGAAGAATGCTGGAGCCCGTGGGATTCCTTGCCTTATTTCCCACAGTACGAAGAAGACATTAGAAAAACACAGTATTACCAGGATGAATCCAAGGACCTGGGGTAAAGACAGCAAACACATGTTGGAAGAGACTGGAACAGTGATGGGACGATCTGCTGAACTGAATGTTCCAAGCAGCCTGGGCGCTAAGAATGGAGAAGTGGAAGAGCAGGTTTGGGATAGAGAGCCTTATGGGAAGTAGTGGGGAACCAAACGGAAGTACAGGGGAGAAGACCTTATGACAGTTCTTCCTAAACTTTACTTGATTTATACTGACCTGACTTTACCTGAGTAAATGTCAAGGCAAACACAGGGATGGATCATCAGAAAAGAGTTAATGATTCAGAAAAATAAAGTTCTGCATCAAAGTTGTGATAATGTTAGGATCAAAGCCCATCCTCCACCCTTACCATTTTGGTTTTGAAGATGTGGGACATCCTGATATAGCCTTTGTTTTTGTGTCGAAGATACAAGTAGTAGAAAGGAAAACAGATCCAAAGATAGGCACAAGGGATCCAAGCAATGACTGTACTCTCAAAGCACCAGGTAAATCTTGGGGTGTTTGTATACCATGTCTGGTTCCAGTCCTGTCACAGAATCAACACAGAAGTGAAACAGTAAAGCTAACGTGTGTGGAATTTCACCAGCTAATGCAGGTTGCTAATGCTACAACTGAGATCTACTGTAATGTTAGACGAACTTGATTTAGGGTTTCAAATGTAAAAAACATTTGGCAACAGAGGGGCTGCTGGACAATAGTAAGGTGTCACAGGGGAGGGAGGGAGGACTCAGCAGTAGCATTTTGGAGGGAATGGAAGTAGAAAGAGCGGGGGGGAAACAGTGAAAGATGTCAAAGACAAAACATCATGTATCACAACTAGAGAGGAAATTTAAATTATTGAATGGGGAATGAGAAAGAAATAATTTGGGAATGAAAAAGATGATCAGCATTTAGGAACCATCACAATAGTCAGTAGGTAATGACCGACGAAATGGAGATTAGGGGGAAAGAAGTGTCCTAGTGCAAAAACTGCATTGCAACTGCATTTTCTTAGCTGTATTTATACTCCATTTGTAATTTTTTCGACTGAACAAATAGTTGGATTTCATCTGCTAACATAATACTACTAAAAATACAGCAACTGTAGATGAACAGGCAAGGGTATTTTTTCTTCAGCAGCTTGTGGAGGTGGCTCGAGTCCTTTATGTGCAGGATATGAAAAAGCAAGGCTAGGGGAAAGGAATCACTCCATGAAAAGAGGAAGCAGGTAACAACTCGCAAATTATAACAGGAGTTCATCAACCTTGAGGACGGAAATCCATGTGAGCCCAGACTGATCAATGCCCTAGAGCCCCTTCAGAGGTCCTTTTGTAGCGGGTCATTCAGCAGGTACTTTCCAAAGCCAACAAAGGGCCTAATTTCGATATACTTTCAGCAGTGCAGCCGGACTGCACGCTGCCACGCAACTCTCACCAAATTTACTGTAACTGGGTGAAGACTGGAGCTGTTCTCCATTTGGGTGAAAACCCGTCCCTGGGAGGCAAAGTCCACACCACGAGCACCCTCTGACGGCAATGCTCCTCAGCGCTCACAGCGCCTCGGCCGCCCTGCTCAGGTACCACGCTGGCACCTGCTTCCCGGCTGGGGGTCCGGGGATACCGGGGTGCTGCTGCCCCGGGGGGCCCTCCCGGCCCCACGCGAGAGGAGCCCGCGCACCCCGCGGCAGGGCCGGGCCGGGTCGGGCTGGGCTCTGACAGGGCATCCCCAGGGGGCGGCCCGGCAGCGGGACGGTGCCGAGGAGCTCGCTCGCCCACCAGCACTCACTCACTCACCCAGAGCCCGGGGGAGCCCTCCCGGGAGCCGCACAGCGCACTGCCCCCCGCCATGGCGACCACGGACGGGGCGGGCGGGGCGTCGCGGCCGGGC
>VZSC01012148.1:56760-69619 GCA_013398225.1 Steatornis caripensis | reverse complement strand
GCACCCCCGGCGGGCCGCGCTCCGCCGCGCACCACGGCCACCACCACGGCAAGGCCTGGCCCGAGTACTACGAGAAGGAGAAGGAGGAGATCCTGCGGCAGAGGCGAGCGCCGGCCCCGGGCTGCCCCCGCCCCGGGCTGCCCCTCGGGCCTGTGGTGCCGGTTCCTCCCCTGCGCTCGGAGGAACCGGCGCTCCCGGGAAGGGGAGGGCAGGGTGCCGGGCCCGCGGTTCCCGAGGAGGGGGCGGCCGGGGCTGCTTCCGTACGACCCTTTCACGGCCTGCGACGTGCGGGGCTTTGCTTGTGGCCTCCCAGGCCGCTGGTTCTTTCTTCACCTTACTGCCGGTGCCTTGGGCGACCGGACACAGTAACGGCTGTCAGCCTGGAAGTGTTGATGTGCTGGGTGTCGTGCATGAGGCGTCAGTGACCGCGTTTTCCCTTACAGGAGACTCAATGAGAGAGAGAGAATCGGAGAACTGGGAGCACCTGAAGTCTGGGGACTGTCACCAAAGGTCCCTGACCCCGAGTAAGGCGCATTCTTTCTTCTTTCCTTCTGATTTTTATGATATTGGTTCTGTGTCAGTTTAACTTACTAAGATGTAATATCCCTTTGCCACGGTTCCTGTTGTGTTAGTTCATTTCTGAATCAACATGATGAGATTGTTACTTTTTTCCTTCCCCCCACCATGTAATTCCAACACACCGGTTGTACAAGTTAGAATTTATTACAGATTGTGTGACCTTTGTGTTGTGGTTCTGAAAGTGGTACCCCTGCTGCAAATTAGCTGTTTAATAGTTTACTCTGTCACAAATATTGGCTCAAAATCTGCGCGCGTGTTTGGTCATATGCGTACCTTCGATTGGGCATACTACAAAATAGATTTTAAGTAGCAAACTTTTATTTTTATTCAGCTCCGATGAGCATACACCTGTAGAAGATGAAGAGGCAAAATCTAAGAGTAGTTCTTCAGATTCCAGCTCAGAAGGTATTCTGCTTTGCTTACACAGCTTGTTTCAAAAATGGGAAGCTACCGAACTCTAGAATCTGCTGTTGTTGCTTGCAAGAGGTTCGCCGACTTTGTTAGGTGGAAGCGAGAGCGGTGGGCTGCAGCTCAAAGGAGAGCATTGGGAGAGGTTGGGAAATGCATAGGGAGCTATATGATCTCTCTAATGTTGTCTTTTAAAAACATTCTAGAGGAAAAAAAGAAAAAGAAGAAGAAAAGAAAGAAGAAAAAGCGGAAGGCATCCAAAAGAAAACGCAGAAAACATTCTGAGGACAGCGACAGTGATTCGGAGTCTGAGCAGAACTCCAGCGGTAAGAAAAGAGGGTTTCGGCTAACGTGCATGGTGCAAGAGCTCTCCTGCTCCTCTGAACGCAGAGCGACGCTTCTGGCTTTTGTTGCGCACTTGCAGTGTTCTGAAATTACAGAGCTGCAGCAGCAAGACAATATTCTTTTCTTTCACCATCTTGCTGCGTTTACAGTGCCTTTTCCTTGAGTGCTTGCGGTCTGGCCTCAGGGAACAGGATTCCGAATTTAGCATCCAGCGGGCATCTCATGCCAGAGACAGGTTCGATGTGTTCTCAGACCAAACAGTGCTGCAGGTAGCTTGCTATGAATACTTTCTCCATATTATTTGGTGCCTAAACAAATCACGTCTGAGAAGCTGTGCGCTAAGGCGTTCTGATGGACGCAGTTAGTTATTCATAGTGCAGTAAACTACTTAGTTATAGCTAATCAGCTCTTTTGATAATATATCTGCTTGCTTTTTTTTTTTTTCAGATGAGGATAAAAAGAAAAGCAAGAAGAAGAAAAAGAAGAACAGAAAGTAAGTTTCCAGGTTGTTGTGTGTAATTCTGAGTGCTTTTGGCAAGAGGGCAGCACCGCTTTCTTAGCAGGTAGTGAGGAAGGCTGAGCACCCTTGTAAATAGGGCTATAAATGCTGTCCAATAGTCTTAATTCAATGGATTTTCTTTAAGTCTGTAGAACCATGCAGCGTAGAGGACTCACTGAAAATGTAGGGAGCCATTTTCCAATGCTTTATGAAAGGCTTAGCATCATATATATTGCCTTTGTTTTGCTGTAAGGCATTTTCAATGAAACAACAACAATCTGTGTGCAGGCTGCCAGTCTTCCCATAGGTACAAGGTGCCTTGAGAAACTAATGACTCGAGTATGATTCCGAGCACTTCCTTTCATCTTAAATTTTGGTAAATAGCATGTCTGTGTTTGACTTTACCACAGGAAGAAATATAAGAAAAAGAAAAATAAGAAGAGCAGGAAGGAATCCAGTGATTCAAGTAGTGAAGATTCTGATGATGAAACATTTCAAGGGGAAGATCTCTGGATTGAGAGATCAAGTAGGTTCACCTGACTTTAAACTTTGATTGAAACTTCTTGGTGTCCTTTTCGTGAATTCTTTGTTAGGTGTTGCTGACCTGTGTAACTGTTCTGATGACAAAGAACAATGGGCACTATATTAATCTATCTCGTTACTTGATTGTTGCAGAACATACAGAAGCTGATAGCTTGATTGGACCAGAAGCTCCCAAAACTCATGCATCTCAGGATGATAGGCCTTTGAAGTGAGTAGCCAGCTCTGATGGTACTTTGATCAAATCAAGTAAATCAAGCCTGAAGGTTACTGTTCAAAAGGGCTGTTACAACAATACGGCATGCATCAGAGAGAAGTGCTGTGCCAGAAACTCAGACAGAAGTGGTAACGGTGCTAGCCTTTACCCTGGCCTCAGTTCAGGTAGAACAGTCTGGTTTATGCTTTTCAGCCTTGATTCCTAGAAAAATCAATTGTAAGATGCCTCTATTCTAACGCTCTGCAGTATTGTGACTTCATAGTGTCTTCATTACTGTTCAATCAGAATGGATTCAAGTGGTAATTTGAGAGGTTTTTGCTGGTGTTAGCCATAAGGAAGAAACAGGCCAATATGTGGGAAAGAATAAGAAAGTGTTTAGAAAAGCAGCTGTAGCAAGCAGTGAACAGGGAAGCTGGATGTGCTCAGGCTCTCTCTATTTGAGACTAATTGAAATCACTGCTTTATTTTTTTTTAAGCTACGGACATGCCCTCTTGCCTGGTGAAGGTGCAGCAATGGCAGAGTATGTAAAAGCAGGAAAACGTATACCCCGGAGAGGTGAAATCGGCTTGACCAGTGAAGAGATCGCATCGTTTGAGAGCTCTGGTTATGTAATGAGTGGCAGCAGGTATGGTTTTGATGATGGTAATGGTTCAGTGAAATTTTCAGGAGCTGCTTCCTCTGTTGGCCAGTTGGAAGACTGCTTCCAAGCTCTAGTTGAAAGCACGGAAGAGAAGGTGCTCTGTGTGCTTACAATAATCTACACTGAACTCCCTATTGCTAGACATAGATGATGAGGTTTTTTAAGGATACTTTCTGCTCAAGAGCAAAAATTCTTTCCAGGTAGTATACTTCTAATTACCTTGTATTTCAAACGTGGAGATGCTTGTGTCACGTGGCTCCAAGGTGGTGTGTTTGGACAGCAGTAGGGACGTGCTGGCTCTTCAGTGGCAGACAAATCCAAGTGTGAGAGGTTGGCTGCACTTTTTTCTCACTGAGCCTGACAGGAATTTCACTTAAATTTTGGTGAGCCAGCAGCTGACCCCCTGGGGGTAGGTGGGGCTTCCTGCTCAGTGCCTGAGAGGAGACAGCCCCAGAAGTCAGTTTCTTGCTCTGCCACGCTCCTTCCTGGGGGGGGTTGTGTGCAGTTTGGATTCTCTAACATAGGTATCTTTATAAGCCCCTCAAAACATTCAGGCCTCTTGATGGATGGACGCCATGACGGGGCGTTCCATCCCTCTGCCCGTGCTGACGCAATGTTCTCCTCCGCAGACATCGCCGAATGGAAGCTGTGCGTCTACGTAAAGAGAACCAGATTTACAGCGCAGATGAAAAGAGAGCTCTGGCGTCCTTCAACCAGGAGGAGAGGAGGAAACGAGAGAATAAGATCCTTGCAAGCTTTCGAGAGATGGTCTACAGAAAGACTAAGGGCAAAGAGGAAAAATAATTTTTTGTTTGAACTGTGCACGTTAGATTCCACCAGGCAGCAGCTAACCTGTTCCAGTCACAACTTGAAAAAAGCCGCAAGTGGTGGACTGCCTTTCACCCAACAGGGCCAAGCTGCTGGAGTGGATTTCTTGTATCAATGAAACAGTTACTTTTGTGAGATTTTCTTGGATGATTTGTTACAAGGAATGCCTGTAAAGCGACAAGCTACAAGGCAGGGAGGCAGGAACAGGCAGGGAAGATTAGAGGTGGCAATGTTCCATGCTTGCTTTGAATGGGACAAGCAGGAGGATTCTGTGGGAGGGCTTCGTTACCTGATACCGAGAGGTGCAGTTTTCCATTTATTTTGATTAATGAGAGTAGACTGGCCATCAGAAGCAAACTGCTAGTAATGGTAGCAAAAATGAAGGAAGTTCTAAATTTGTGTTTAAGATCTAAGACAGTCCACTTTGGTATTTTTTCATAAGTCTTTTAGATTTTTTTTTTTCTCAAAACAGTTGAGTTTGGTTTGTGGTTCAAACTAGACTTGTAAATAGAATTGAGTTTGTAATTTAATACAGATAGGCTTCAGTTACTTTAAAGCAAGCGGATGGGAGAGTCTGATCTTCAATCCACAAAAGCCCGTGCTGGAGAGCTATGTCGCTTGCTTCTTCTTCTCCTATGTTATACATAGAGCAGTGGGGTGCAGTGATTGGAACCCCTGGATGTATGCAGGTGGTAACAAGGATGTACTTTTCAATTTATTTGAAATTTTTTTGTCTATGGAAGCGCTCTAGATTAAAATCTTATTTTAACTCTGGTGGTATTTTAATTTGGTCAGTTTCAGTAGTATTAGATGGCTGTCTTTAAACGCTGTACCCAGAGGCCTACTCCAGGTAGTGCCTCCATGGTGGCTATCTTTGATTCAGCTGCGTATTTCCAAACATACTCCCCTTAGCCTTCTTTTTCTCAAATGCTTTTAAAAACAAAGTGTTTTCTAGAGGTTTTTTTGTTCCCCTAAATCTCTGTGTTGTAATTTTGGCAGCAGAGATGTCTCATATATTTGTATAAAGAAAATAAAAGCTCTACAACGTTTGCCCTGGAGTTCTGCAGATGTGATGTTCGCAGACAGCAAGTCCAGCCCAGCTGCCTCTTCCCGTTTACACTCCATCCCACCATACTCACCCATGCCTTCAAGGGACTGTCACATAAAGCCAGCTGCCAGGTCAGGCTGTAGTTGATGTTGCACAGATTTAATGCTCTTTATGTAAACACAAGTAGAAACGCTGATAAGGAATAGCCCTTCTTTCTTCACTGTGTTTATTTGATTTTCCACATAATACCAACAGAGCATTGGTGATGGTGAGCTGGTGCTGTTCCTTAGAAACTAAGTAGTTCCATGAGGGTTATTTTATTTTCAATGATGTCCTTAAGCCACTTTTCCCTAAACTGACACTGTTCTGGCCTGGAGGATGGAAGAAAAAGAGGCTAAATGATAAGAACAAGATTGAATCCAAGTCCGGCCAGCTGATGAGCTGGCCTTTATTCACAGCGCAAGCCTATCTGCCAAAAGATGACCTAGACCCGTGTAAACCCAGGGCAAATTCATTAAGGAGAACACAAATGCTTACGGGGTGGCTATCCATGCTTGTGGTGGAGTGAAGCTAATGGTAAGCAGGGTCATTTGGTTTTGCATAGCAAGACTTTGACAGCTTCCTCCACCTCTGTGCTATGATTTCAAACTTGTTTACATCAAGCTCCTTCTTTATTTCCAGCGTGGAAAAGCTTGCTAGAACCTCCCAAGTTGTGTCAGCAATGGAATAGTAATAACGTTTACCTGTGAATCAGCCTGCTGGACTCCAGAGTGAAGAATACCTCCACAGGCGAGGTCTGCAAGAGAGGAGAGATGGGGCAGGGTTCACATAAAGAAACTTAAAAAGCAGACATTTTAATTAGGGGAGAGCTACTATCTACTACTTCAAAAATAACCTGTGTATCTGTACAACATTTCTGATATGGATTAGAATAGTTTTGGTTTAAAGCCTCTGTGAGTATCCTCTTGTGAAGGCAAAGAGTGAGATGTTACAATTTTAAGCTTGTGCTAGAATATAAGGTTTCGGACCAGTGGCTATGAGCCGNTATTTCCAGCGTGGAAAAGCTTGCTAGAACCTCCCAAGTTGTGTCAGCAATGGAATAGTAATAACGTTTACCTGTGAATCAGCCTGCTGGACTCCAGAGTGAAGAATACCTCCACAGGCGAGGTCTGCAAGAGAGGAGAGATGGGGCAGGGTTCACATAAAGAAACTTAAAAAGCAGACATTTTAATTAGGGGAGAGCTACTATCTACTACTTCAAAAATAACCTGTGTATCTGTACAACATTTCTGATATGGATTAGAATAGTTTTGGTTTAAAGCCTCTGTGAGTATCCTCTTGTGAAGGCAAAGAGTGAGATGTTACAATTTTAAGCTTGTGCTAGAATATAAGGTTTCAGACCAGTGGCTATGAGCCGTTGTGCTGGTTTTGGCTGGGACAGAGTTAATTTTCTTCGCAGTAGCTGGTGTGGGGCTATCTTTTGTGCTGGAAACAGTGTTGGTAACGCGTGGATGTTTTCATTATTGCTTAGCAGGGCTCACACAGAGCCAAGGCCTTTTCTGCTCCTCACCCTGTCCCACCAGCGAGGAGGCTGGGGGTGCACAAGGAGTTGGGGGGGGACACAGCCAGCACAGCTGACCCCAGGGATATCCCATACCATATGGTGTCATGCTCAGTGTGTAAAGCTGGAGGGAAGGTTGCCGCAGGGGCCTTGCTCAGGGACTGGCTGAGCATTGGTCAGTTGGTGGTGAGCAATTGTTTTAATTTGTGTCACTTATCCGTCTTAGTTTTTATTTTTCTCTCTCCTTGTTATTTTTTTCCCTTACAATTTATTACTATTATTTCTTTTTTTAAATTATTAAGTTGTTTTTATCTCAACCACAAGTTTTCTCACTTTTACACTTCCGGTTTTCTCCTCCATCCCACCAGGGGTGGG
Source organism: Steatornis caripensis (assembly GCA_013398225.1). Lineage (NCBI taxonomy): Eukaryota > Metazoa > Chordata > Aves > Caprimulgiformes > Steatornithidae > Steatornis > Steatornis caripensis. The sequence goes on along the minus strand of VZSC01012148.1, from coordinate 62,578 downwards.
GAGCAGGGAGTGAGTGAGCAGCTATGTGGTGCTCAGTTGCCAGCTGGGTTAAACCACACCATCTGTGGACTGCTACCTGGGGATCTATAGCCAGTAAGTAGAAAAGCTGAGGTTCAGTATGACTGAGCGTAGGTTCTGGACGTAAAAAGTCTACTCATTGAAATTTATTTATTTCTCTTGAGCTGCAACATATTATTGTGCATGTGACAAAATTCGGGCTGATCTGGAAAGGGGTTCTGAGGCAGCATGAAGAGCAGTGGGCCAGACTCCCTCTACTGAGCCCTCATTCCGTAACTCGCCTCCGCTCAGCCCTACTTACAGCTGCCCAGAGCGATTGCTGTTGCTTGGAAGAGGAAGGTGGTATGAGCAGGGAAGCAGATGTGGGATCGTGCCAGATTCTCAGTTTGTCAAGTTTCTGCCAGTCTCCACAACTTGGGAACTAAACCAGCCTCCCGCTCTGTGCTCTGCTCCCCTTGGTGAACTGCTGGTTTCCATTACACCGCATTTAAGTCTCACACTGTTGCTCTGGCAATGCTCAGGCCTCGTCAGCATCTCTCGTGAGAGCTGCCAGCTCTCGGCCTATCTCTCCACTGCCCTGGCCTTTCCCTGCCTCAGGAAACCCCAATACTCTTGTCCCTGAAAGGACTGGTGTGTGCCATTTCTGAGTACTTACAGCAGGTTTGATTTTGGAGATCTCTATAACGAAGTAGACGCTTGCTGTTGCTCGTGGGATGGGTTTCCGGCGTGTTGGGACACTCCAGCGAACTCTGTAATGGTACCTCTTGCTGTACTTCAGTTCTTCTTCCCGGAGAAACTCTGACCAGTGAAGCCACCTTTCGTGAATCTCCCATGTCTGCTGAACAAACACATGGTGCTAAGATTCCCTCTGTCTAGTAGAGGTGACTGGAGGGAGGTGCAAAAGGGAACTGAGGTGGTCTCCTTTAATTTTTCACACTCAGCAGTGAGAAGGCGTGACCTTCCTGAGTGGATGGATTTGTCACTCACAGAAATGAGTTCTTCAATCTGCTGCCGTCCTAGCTCCACTGTGAAGTTGTCGCCTGTGGTCCACTGGATATTTTTGATGACATACTCTGTTTCTAAAATACATAAAATGCTGACATATCCTCCTGGGAAGAAGCTAACACATGTGAATAGAGCAGGCACGCTACCTTTCTCTTTTTTCTCCAGCTCTGGAAGATGTTCCTTCGTACCGCTTCTCCCGTTTTCTGTGGCAGTGTGAGCTTTTTCCTCACTGGCAGCGTTTTTCTCTCCCTTGTCCATTGTCTTCACCTTTAGAAAGAGAAACGCACAAATGCACTGAGAGAGAGTTGGTCTTCAGAGCTGCGGGACCCATCTGAGAGACTTCAGGCCGATCTGGAAAGGCGTTCTGAGGCAGTGTGAAGAGCAGTGGGCCGGCCTCCCACTACTGAGCCCTCGTTACATAACTCACCTCCGCTTGGCCCTACTTAAAGCTGCCCAGGGCGATTGCTGTGGCTTCCTAACTGCCCTTGCCAGGCACGTGGGCCTGGGGCACAGGCGGGTGGCAGCCCAGAAGGGTCTGGTTCCAGCCAGGGGTGACCGGTGCCCAGGGAGCTGCACCAAGGACCTGGCAGTGTCTGTCCTTTCCCCCTTGGAGGGATGAGGCCTACAGAGCCGCTCCCCGGATGCGGCACCCAGCAATCCAGGGAGGGTTTGCTGCATGTCACTATGGTGAGGCGGGTGCCAGCCAACCAGAGTGCTGGGCTCCCAGCATCCCCTGCAGCAGTCGGGGGGGCCGCTGTGGATGGGGGAGTGCAGGGCCCCTTTGGACAGGAACCCTCGGGAAATTCCTTCCCAGCAGCCACGGTCTCCTGGAAGGGGAAGGCGGTATGAGCGAGAAAGCAGATGTGGGATCCTGCCAGATTCTCTGTCAAGTTCCTGCCAGTCTCCAGAATTTGGGACCTCAACCAGCCTCCCGCTCTGTGCTCTGCCGAACCGAGTCAGTCCAGCTGGTTGCACAGAGTTGCGGTAGGCTCTGAACACCAGCGCTTGCCACACAGAGCCCTTTGGAGGGAAAGGGCCCTGGAAGCCACATGAGAGAGGCTGGAGATGTTTTAGCAGAACGCAGCGTGCTGAACTCCCAGCGGCCGCTCTTCCAACATGACAAGGGGCTGTTACAAGGATTCAGCTTCTAGAGGAATAAATGAGCAAAGTTTAGGGCCTAGTCCTTGTGGTCTGATAGAGGTGCTTACTGCTCAAAGGTGAAAGGAGGTAGTGAGAGCAATGGGAAGCTGGTTTAGGTTTGTACGAGATGGGAGAATGAGTATCATCAGGGAATACCCACAGAGCAAGGGCGAGCTGTGAAACTTCCCTTTGCTCGTTAGCATGCTGTTCTATGTTCCTTAGGGGAGTTAGCCTCGTTTGGCTTCATCCCCTCAGTAATAAAACTGGAAAGAACAACTGCAGGATAGGTGTCTGAAAGACAGATGGGAGAAAAGGACCCGGAGGACGCTGGTGTAGGAGTTGTGCCTAGACGTGGGGAAGCACCTGACAGGGGCAACTGGTCAATAGGTTGGAAAATGGCTTAGCAGCTGATGGGAAGGGCTTGTGCTGGAACTACCGGGGAGGCAAGACTTGGGACACAGACCCCTGAAGAGCTCTGTGTGTGTGACAGGTGAGGCCCGCTCGTTTATTGCATCTCATGCAGCAAAGCAAGCTTCTTCCAGCTGCTGCTCAGGACGCTCTGTAAGGTGAGCATGTTACCGTAATTGTTGGCAAATTAATAACACTCCCAGAGACCGAGGTTTTAGGCGTCTGAAAGAAACGTTCTTTATTAGCACGCTAAGGTGGGTGGGGGATCCTTCCTTCCTAGCACCCACACCGGCTCAACTTGAGCCATACTTATACAGGCACAACTCATACATATTTAATACAGTTCCCCAAACTACTTTACATATGCGTGAAATCTCCTGGAACTCATTAAATATTATAATGTGCCTTGCGGCTGCGCAGTTACCCCTCCTGGTGGTCATCCTGATGTTCTGAGGGTAGTTAGTTCATTGCTCTTCCTCTCCCTGATGATGATGAAGAAATGCTCCTTTGTCTTCCTCTCTTTGTAGCAATCCTCCAAACCGCAAGGTCAGCGGTCTTCCTGATACCCTGCGCAGGCTGAGCCAAGTCTCAACTACAGGCTGAACGAAGTCTTCTATTATCTGTTCACTCCTATGAGCTCTGCTAGTTCTAAAACAGACTGCTCAAACATATCTCAGCAGGCCTAAACAATCTTCTATTGTGAAAGCACAGAATTACAAAACACTCACATATAACTGTATCAAGCACAGCTCAAGGCCCGGTGTCAAACAGAAAAGGCCTCTTCTGAGCCCAAAAATTCTCTGTGGAGACATGCTCACCCAGGCATGTCCAGTCTCACAAGAGCTGTTCAAAGCCCCTTGGGGCCTGGAAGGATTACAGCAAACCCTGTCTAAAGCAGCCCTGGTTTGCTTTTCAGCTGCCTGTTTGGGAGAGGTGCTCAAGGCCAGTGGAAGCCAGTCTCCGTCTCTGCTTCCTGTCCTGATCTCCACATCCTTTCCTTGTCTTATTTCTTGTCCTCTTGATCTTCTTTCCTGCTAGTTCTGTCTCTCCAGCCAGTGCTGTAGCTGAGCAGCTGGTGGTAAGTGCTTTGGGCTGGTTTTTCAACGATTCCCCAGCTCTTTTCAGCCCTTTGGAGAATGGGGACCTTGACAAGGAGCCAAACCCAAGGCTGACCACATCTAGAAAGCACAAGCAGCTGGACAGCTTAATTTAACCACATCGTCTCAGAGCCTGGGCACAGTGCCACAGAGAAGTGTCTGACGTGTCTGTCCCTGCTCAGTGACACAGACTATGAGTCATGGTTCAGGACTACTGATAAAACTCTCAGAAACACTTCGTCCCAACCGAACTAGTCAGCAGAGGAATTCAGATGCAAATTTCCATGTCTGAACTTGCTGATATTCATGATGATGTAAATCCAGAAGGATTCTGCTTACATCAGTGTGTTTTCTTTTCCTGCAATATTATTACTTTCTCAATGTAGCTACAAGCAAATAGAGGGAATTATGTTACAGAGACACTAGCACAGAAAAACAGACTTGGTTACAGTCAGCAGAAACCAATTTCTAGTGCTGCTGGGCATCCTCAGCTCTCACTGGCTGTGGAGCAGTGAAAGGGTATTCTGCTGTTGGCCTGGCCGCTCTTTCAGTAGACTCTGTCCAGCTGAGCAAGGATAACTTTCTAGTGACAGGGCTGTAAATTTCTCAGAAATTTCTCGGATTTATGTGACTCTGCACCTTGTTCACTCTATGTGGTTATTTGTAGTTGTTCCAGACCCCGCGACTCACTGTGAATCAGTGTTGATGGTAATGATGCAAGATCTGCATTTCACTCTCCCATACTTTAACAAGCAGACAAGTAAGAGTTATTGTTTATAGCGGATTTAGGATGGAGCAGAAGCAGTGTTATAACTGCTGAATATTACTGTGCTCAGAGAGAGGAATCGCAAGCTGCAGGAGGTGACACAGGCTATTCGTACAGACTGCTGCACAGTCAGCAGGATTGGTGCAGGGAACTGCAGGTCAGCAGAAGTAGGCGCAAAAACAGGATCAGTCCTGCCGTCTTTCTGCATTTTGCTAGTACCTATTATTACAGATGCACCCGTAATGGTAGTTTTGTGGTAGTCCTCTTGCCATTCCTTTGCTTCCTCTCATAGACACCTCTTAGTTTTACCTGAGCTTGGCGTAACATAATCACCTTAAATTCAGATCCTTAGGAAACTCCAGAAGTCCAGAAGCAGGCAGTCTGAAAGCAGTGAAGAGGCTTTTTTCAGGGTGGATATTGTAGTGTCAGTCTTGCTCATAAGGCCAGGTAATAAAAAGGTGAAATATAGCCTTGGGTACTCTTTGAGCTTCAAAGGAAGAGACCTTCTATGCCTCAGTAATTTACTGACCACAACTTGCTAATCACAAGCCAAAAGTGACATACAAAGTTGTTAAAATGTATGACATAGTAAGTGCTAAGCTTCACTTTCTAAATGCAAAGTGTGTAAGTGAGGAAACCAACTTTGTCAAAAGCTTATATACAACTGTATTGGGTTTGCGTGGCAAGGTTTGGGCGGGGGCGCGCTGCACAGATGGCTTCTGTGAGAATATGCCAGAAGCTTCCCCCATGTCCGATAGAGCCCATGCCAGCCAGCTCCAAGATGGACCCACCAACAGGCAACACTGAACCCGTAAGTGACAGTGGTAGCCCCGCTGTGATAACATATTTAAGGGGGAAAAAAAACCAGCAGCCGGGAGAGAGGAGTAAGAATGTGTGAGAGCAACAACTCTGCAGCCACCAAGGTCAGTGGAGAAGGACAGGGAGGAGGTGCTCCAGGCGCTGGAGCAGAGATTCCCCACAGCCCGTGGTGAGGCAGGCTGTGCCCCTGTAAGCCATGGAGGGCCACGGGGGAGCAGAATCCACCTGCAGCCTGTGGAGGGCCCCACGCCAGAGCAGGCGGATGCACCCGAAGGAGGCTGTGACCCCGTGGAAAGCCTGTGCTGGAGGAGGCTCCTGGCAGGACCCATAGCCCTGTGGGGGGGACCCACGCTGGAGCAGTTGGTGAAGAACTGCAGCCCGCGGGAAGGAGTCACACTGGAGAAGTTCATGGAGGACTGTCTGCCGTGGGAGGGACCCCACGCGGGAGCCTGCAGAGTGGGAGGAGCCCTCCCCTGCGGGGGAAGATGCAGCAGAGACAACGTGGGATGAACTGACCACAATCCCCATTCCCCATCCCCCTGTGCCGCTGGGCAAGGGGAGGAGG
>VZSC01012148.1:36014-55052 GCA_013398225.1 Steatornis caripensis | reverse complement strand
CCCCCCCGGGCGGCTCCCGAGAGCCGCTGCTGCCGCCGGCCGGGCCCCGAGAGCCGCCGCTGCCGCGTCAGCCTGGCCCTCTCGGTCTTGTCTCTCTGCAGCTTGTACCCTCACATGTTCTCGAGAGCCTACATCAACTTTAAAAACCAGGAAGACATAGTCCTCTTCAGGGATCGCTTTGACGGCTATGTTTTTGTTGATCACAAAGGCAAGTGAAGGGCGCTTGGCTGCATGTTTGTGTCTTTCCTGGTGTGCGGGCTGATTTTTAGAGGGACAGGCGCCAGCATCCTAGCACGCTGCTTCTGATTTGCTTGCTTCTAGTGCCTTAGATGAATATCATGCAGTATTTCAAAGAACAGAGAAAATGTCTTATGCTTTGTGGAAACTAATCTAAATTGATTCTTGTATATTTCTAAATTGATTGTGTACATGATGTGTAAAACCCTGTTAAGTGTGTAGCAAGGTAGTAGTGGTATCAATATAAAAGCGGTTGCTGTGTCACTGAGGTTAATACTTGTGTTGTATTGCACCCGAGTATGAAGTCTGAAAAGTGAAAGTGGGTAGATGGTGTTGCTGTCCAAATTAAATGAAGCTGAGGTTAATGATGCCACCCCCTGCGACTCCCCTCACCTGTTCTGTGCACGTCTAACAGTGTGGCTTATCTTTTGGTCAATTTTAATTCAGTTTATTACTTACTCCAATTTACAACTGAGTGAATCATCTTGATTCAGTAAAAGGAACAGCTTGTTCCTTGCAGGTTAAGTTGTGAAAGTGACTGCTCTCTGGAGACATTAATCTGTAGGAAACAAATATTTTAAGTCATTGGTTAAACATCCAAGTATTTAGTCGCCGCTTATCTTTTTTCTAAATATGCGTTAGGTATTCAGTATGTCTCATGTTTTTAAATTTTGCGCTTCAAAACTGCTGATACTGGGTTGCGCTAAAGCTTGTTGGTCTCTCATTGATAGACCTTAAGTTTACATATTTAGGAAAAGCTTTAACAAGAGTCTTCCTGTTGGCTTCAGTAGGCTAAGGATTTCACCTTGAACTTTGTTTCAAGCACACGTGTTTTGCATTTCATCTAGCCAGGTGGTTTATGTGACATAAAGCTCTGTCCGCAAGATTCTTCCGTATTATTATTATAGGAGGGTTGTATGACGAGGTTCCGATAACACCTAGATCTCTTCATTAAGCTGGTTTGCAATGTAACAGCACGCTGTATTTGCCACGCCCAACAGCAGTATTAGATCTACACAGCTGTAAATGTAGCATTCTTGTCAGAAGATAAAACTTTAAAGCCTGCATTCTATTGTATGTTACCAAAAACTGAGATTTGCCTCAGTTGCATTAACTTAGAATAGCCTCTTCTACTTGTACAGTGAATGCGTCATCTGTAGGATGGAGGTATCGAGTGGTGTGATGTAGCTGTGGTGGCTGAACTGACAGTTATGAGGAGCCTTAAATCTAGTATTTCCCTTTTGTCGTGAGTCTGTGAATTCGCGGTTTTGTTAACGTAGTGAGAGTGTCTAGTTCATGAATTCTGCTAAAATGTGGGGGTTTTTTTAATTAAATGGCTTTCAAAATACAAGAATTTTCTTATGCTGTCCAAGTAGTCTCTTCTAGTGTTGTGTTTTTCTTGTGAGCTCTATCTTCCTGCTGTAGACATGGACAATATACTCTATATCTGTTTCATCTCTATTTTAATTTATTTTTCCCTCTTCTCTTAACAGGCCAGGAATACGCTGCCATAGTTGAGTTTGCACCTTTCCAAAAAGCAGCAAAAAAGAAGAGTAAGAAAAAGGATGCCAAAACTGGAACTATCGAAGATGGTATAACAGCTACCTATTTTGTTTTGCATGTGTAGAATTGAAAGTCCTAGCAGTAATTTGAATATAATGTTTTTACCGTGACACCGTTTATCAATAGAACATTTGCTTAATTATACGTGAAGCTTATTGGCACTGCTTTGTTAGCTGCAAATCTATTAAATGTGATTGTCCTAGACAAACATCATGCAGCAGCTCATTTGAGAGCTGCCAACTTATGAAAAGGTGACACATAAACAACACAACTTATGCTAATCTAACTCAGACTTTCAGCAGTTCGCAATGCAAATTCTTTTCATGCTACAGTATATCTTTTTTCTACCTTTTTTCTCTCTTACCGCCCCCACCACCTTTTCCCCTCCCCTGTAGATCCAGAGTACAAGAAGTTTTTGGAAAGTTACAGTGCAGATGATGAAAAATTAACTTCCACTCCTGAAACTTTGTTGGAGGAAATAGAGGCAAGAAACAAAGAGCTAATAGGTATGGAAATCTGTGCACTACAGTTACATTTTCCTAGAGCACAAAGAAATGTATGCAGTGTAATTTGAAGCTGTGAATTCTCAACCTTGAGGAGACTGAATTCTTTTGTGTGCTTGCTTGGTATTTGTTAAACCTTTAGGCTAATATTATTCAGTGTATTTTATTTTGCTCCAGTACTCTAAATTCTTCTTTAAGTTTTATATGACAACCACCCTTCCTGTTTTAAACTGCTAGTCAGATGTTTGTTAGCCAGACTAGGCTGTGGAGTGACTGCATTTCAGTGAGATGCAGTGATGTTTAATGCGCAATGCTGTGAGCAGTGATGTTCCATGCAGGCACAAGTTAAGAGACATTGTGGTTGGGTAAAGTACCACAAAAATTACTAGAATGCTCTCTTTAAGCATGTTACAAGAATCTCAAAGCAAGAGAATCTGGGAAAAGCCTAATGCAGACTGAATAACCCTTTATAGATAGATGTACTGGATATCATAATGTTCTAAAGAGGTTTATAGAATCCTAACAGTTGGCACTGTTCAGGGATAGGATTGGAATGCTTGTTTCACTGCTGTATGTGAGAGGAGATAGGCTTATGGATTATCCAGTGTGCTTCGTTTTATAGAGGATATTGTTGTAGGTGTTGCAGTATCAGATAAGGCATATCATTTACATTTGTTTTATATGTTCTCTAGCTAAAAAGACTACTCCTTTATTGAACTTCTTGAAAAATAAACAGGTAAGACTCATCTCCAGAATCTTCTTGTTGCTTGCAAGTACAATTTGCTCATTTAAAGCATGGGCATGTATATTGCAATGTATATATTGATATGTTTCTGCCCTTCCTTTTGAAGAAGCAGCTTTTGACTCAACTTGCTAACATGTGGTTCACACCTTTTAAACTACTAGAACACTGTCCATTGCAGGAATGGTGGTGCTTTGTGTGCATTCTGGTCACAGCTAAATGTCTCTTGTGGCAATGCCAAACTGGATTCCATTTTAATGCTTTAATTTTTAATGCAGTTATGGCTGAGGTCCTTGTAGGTGATCTTTCTCCTAGCACATAATATGATTTTAACTTTTAACGGTGGAGAAAATCACAGATGAGACACATTTAATTAAAATTAGAATGATAAAAGCTGAGGCTGGTGTTGCATTTGGGGTTTTTTAAGACCATACAAATCAAGGCTATGAACAAGGAGAAAAGAAATGCTGCTGTAACACGTTCAGGTTCACAACAGAACAACAGAGGCGACAGGACTTTATTCTTTTCTTTTGTAATTGGGGCAGTTTTGAGCTGATGAAATACTTTATCACTTTGTGGTGGGGTATCTCATTAGACTTAAAGGGATGTTTTCTAGTGTGGAAATACGCTATTTCTTTGCTTTTACACACACAGAGACTGAGAGAAGAAAAAAGAGAGGAGAGGAGGAGGAGAGAATTGGAAAGAAAAAGACAGAGAGAAGAAGAAAGAAGAAAATGGAAAGAGGAGGAGAGAAGGAAGAGAAAAGAAGCAGAAAAACTGAAGAAAGTAGACAGATGCCCAGAAAAAGAAAGAGACAGATCAAAAGAAGAACCAAAGATTAAGGTCTAGAACAGTTCTTTATTATAAACTGCTACACTCCCTTTCCCCTATTATTTGTATATCAGTCTCTCAAAATGTGCTTTGAGTATTGTGAAGAATCACATGAGTTTGGTGTTAGTGAATTACCACTTTTTTGTAATACTCAATATTAGGCATTGTAAAGGTTCACACGCTGTAATGCTTCATAGTAATATTTAAAGCTTTTGTCATATGACTGTTGTACATGCTGTGGTAAACAGAATTGTGAATTCACTATGGAATGGAGACTATTTTTAAGCTTTCTAAAATGGCCTGTTTTAGGAGAAAAATCCTAGTCTGCTGCGTGGACTATGCTTACTCATACACTCCAGCTTTTAGAAATACTACGATTTGCAGTAATCCTACTTTAATGTTTATTTCTTACTGGACTGTGGTTCCTTTGATGCAATTTCGGTGTTGTGCCAGACAATACGTATTAGAGTGAGCTTTTTAGTTGAGACTTCTGTTTTCTTTGTAGCTACTTAAGAAGCCTGAAAAAGATGAAAAAGACTTGGAGAAAAAAGAAAAATCCAAGAAACTGGAAAAAGAGACTCTGAGGGAGGAAAAAAATGCGAGTAGTGCATCTGCCAAACGATCTGATGGGGAGACAAAAGAAGAGAAGGCAAAAAAGTATTCTAGTACTTGCTATAAATATCTATATGTATATATAACTTGTTTCCTGATCATACTGAGGCTTAGGTTGCTCTGCCATGACTGTGTTCTGAAATTCCTTTCAAATTATTTTTTTTTATATAAGGCACGGAACACGTTCGCTGTGGCAGTGCACATCCCCGTGATTACAGAAAGCCGTGTGAATTACCTGACAATTCTTCACTCATGGACAAATTTTAATATTTTTGCAACTCACTGTAAGAACTCCGCAAAAGAAGCCCAGGCGTAGGTGACCTGCAGCAGGCTGTGAGCACTGTCCTTGCAATGAGGGAACTGTAGCCATGGCAGGAGGAGAGGTGTACTCCAGTTGCTAGTCCCTTTTAAGTCTTGTAAAGGGTCAAAGTGGAAAGTGTAATTCTCAACAGCTCTGCGATCTGTTCAAGATTCAGTTCTGCCATGTGGGAAATAGAGATGAGACACAGAAATTCAGGTGGTTTCCAGAGCCAGAGGAGGCTCAGCCAGCCATGCAAGTAGAAGGCTAGGAAATGCTAGCAGTCAGCGTCATCTCTGGTTATCATGCATGACTCGGGTTATTACGGCTTCCCAAAAGCTCCCTAGAACCTACCAGTTTGTCATCTTCATATTGCAAATTTACGCCAGTATTACGTTGATCTCCCAGCTCTGTTTGATGAATCTTTTGAGCTTAATTTTCAGTTTTCTTTTCATACAGATCAGAAGATGAGTGTGTAAAGGACTACAGGGACCGAGATAGAGATTTTGAAAGAGACAGAGACTATGAGAGAGCACAGAGGGAGAAACTGAGACGCCAAGAAGAGGAGCGTCGGAGGCAGAAAGAGCGCTTTGAGAAAGAGAAGGTTTTTAGAAGAAAAGAGGAAGAGGTGAAAAAGGAGAGAGACTTACTCAGAGAAAAGGGAAAGAAAAGTGATCTTACAGACTTTACCAGCAGCATGGACAAATCTGAGAAAGTAACCAAAGACGATAAAAAAGAGGATACGATTAAGAGGGATCGTATCAGAAACAAGGTGCTGGATTTCTTTAAATTCATGTGTTGATTCGTAGGGACCAGTGTGTGGTTTTTAGGATAAAAGCACTTCAACGAAAGAACCACGCAGTTTCTCTGTTGAAACTTCTCCCTGTTCTGGTAACAAACTCTGCCATTGCTAGAAAGTTTGCCCATTTGTCCACTAAACTTTGCTAAACCATTTGTTGTATTTCTTGTCCCTATATAGGAATTAAGCCAGGATACCATGAGCTAAATTGTAAAGACAATGATCCCTTTGCGTTTGTGGACTTAGACCATAGGCTCTATCTTTAAGAGCATCAGTAATCTACCTGTATCTCTGCTGATGCCTTACATGCCTGAGAATACATCGGGAAGCGAGAGCGTGATTGAACAGGTTCCCCCAAAACAGGGACAGGACTGCTACGTGCGGAATATGACAGAACACCTCCTGTAGACTCAAGAAATAATGTCTTGAGTTTAGTTTTATATAGTCTGCAAATCTGTTTTTGCAGCATCAGTATGCAAGTTTTCCATGTCACTTAGGGCATTACCGGGTACAAGTGAAACTCACTGTTTTGAAGAAGCTTTGAAGTTGCCATCTATTCTGAGAGAGGGTGAGCTGAACTCGTCTCAAGAGGAAACTCTTTACAAATAACTTCAGCTGTGTGCAGTGCTCTTTGTGGCTTGAACAGGGATGTTGCCTTACAACAGAGACGACCTTGATTTGAGACAGTTGAAGTTACGTTGCCACTATGGTGGAATAATTTAACTTAGAACACCTTGAAAAGGTTGAATTTGAGCCTTTTCTAATATCACTGATGCCATAATAACCATGGTAGTGTGGGGCTATGAAAGAGTCTAAACAGTTTTGATTTATTTCAGGATCGTCCAGCAATGCAGCTGTACCAGCCAGGAGCCCGAAGCCGAAGCAGATTGTGTCAGTATGAAGACAGTGCTGCAAAGCCCACAGATCAGGGAGTGGATAAGAAACAAGAGAGTGAGACCAGTAATACGAAGGAAGAGGAGTGACTAGCGTGCAGGCCTTATGTGTTCTGACTGTCTGTGCAGCCAAAGAGCATGTACTACGCAATCCAGAAGTGCCTTCGAAGCGAAGAAGGAACAAAGGAAGAAAAGGGGGCATTGTGCTGTTGGATGTTTCTGGTTAAAGAACCTCAGTTGTAGATTCGGAATTTGAAATGTGTTCTCATTGTATTTTCAGTTATATGAATTTGTTTTCCCAGCATCTAACTACAACAGAGAAGAGTATCTTTGCAAAGTAGAAAGACTTTACGGCCTTAAGCGTGATCATAAACGAGACCTGTGGTCAGGAGGAGGTGACACCTGGATCTAAAGCCAGAGCTTTACTGTAAAGCGATTGGAGCCAGCGTTGATGCATCTACGCGGAGCAAGCTTGGAAGTTGCCTGGAGTGAGCACAGGGATTGCAGTGTTGTGTGGTGCTCCCACCCGAGGCAGTGATCGCTCAGTTGTGTCAGTCTAGCACCGAGGCAGGTACGCAGGCTGGGGTTGTTGAGGTAGCGGTGAACAGGAGCCCTCTGGTGTGGAGAGAGAACACCTGGCACTGCAGTAACAACGGCAGGGAGGGAGAGCCCTTCCTCTTCAGGGGTTCTCTGCATAAAGTAGCTAAGTTGGAGTGTATGAATAAGCTGGCTTAATATTGGAATACTTCTTGACAAATTCTTGTGTAAAGTCTACCTACACTGAAATGCTTATTTTTAATCACATGTGGCTGGTTTGAGCATCCTGTTCTTTTCCAGCATTCTCCTGTCTTTAGAGTCGGAAACGTTTCCTAACTCCTGCCCTCTCGGTACTGCTTCATCTTCCCTCATAACTTGAAGTATTGCTTTACAGCCCAGAAAGAGACTTCACCAGTAGCAGCTCCTCCTAAGCTAGCGAATTTTAGCCATAGCTATTTTGTACTAAACCCAATAAACTCGCAGAAACTCGTGCCGCCGCCCTACCTCTCTGAGCTCCGTCCTCGCGGGACGGGGCCGCCGGGCCGCCAGGGGGTGCTGTGGCCGCGGGACCCGCGCCGCTCCGGCCTCCTTCCCGCCTCGCTCGCCGCTTCTCCCCGCCCTTTCCGCCTCTTCCGCCGCCGCCATCGCTGGGACGCCGGGCAGCTCTGCGCCATGGTGAGACCATCGGCCGCCATCCGCCGCCGTGCCGCGGCGCTCCGAGCCCTCTCGTCGCCGACGGCTGGCCTGGGAGTCCCGGCAGGCAGGCCGCGCGGGGTGGGGGGCGCGGGGTGGAGCGGGAGGGCCCCGGGTACGGCTTTCCCTTCCCCGGTTCGCCGGGGCCTTGCAGCCCAGCGGCCGCTTCGCCTCGCCGGGCGGTGGTGCCGGGGCCTCCCGCCCGCCCTGCGGTGGCTCAGCTCCCGCGGCGGGGCCGGCACGGGCCCGGCGGAGCTGCTCGCCAGGGGCTGCCGTGTGGCACTAAGGGCTGCTCTCTCTTCCAGTCGTCTCACAAGACGTTCAAGATCAAACGCTTCCTTGCGAAGAAGCAGAAGCAGAACCGGCCTATCCCGCAATGGATTCGCATGAAGACGGGCAATAAGATCAGGTAATGGGATGGGCTGCTGCCTCCTGAGGAACTGCAGCCCACAGCCGGGCGGCTCCGAATCGGGCTGCCTGTGGTGTGGGCTGAAGGCAGAGCTCCTTGTGTAAAAGCGTTTATGCAGGCAGAAATGCAGTTGTGCGGCCGCAAATCCCGTGCAAGCATGCTAGTGCAAGTCCATAACTCCACTGCAAACTGTCAGCCCGTTGTGTTTTCTTGAGGTACTTGGGCGCCTTCCGTGCCGTTTCCTTCTGTAGCAGCTCTGTTTGCTCCAGTACTCTGCAAGTATCCACAGTTTTTAGGTGATAGCACGTTGAAACTGAAAGCCTGAATTGTAGATGTGGATAACTTACTCCAGAATTTTTACCCTATTAACTGTTATGCTTCTAACATTCCCCTTCCCAACACCTTTCTCCTCTCTCACAGCTGTCCATCTGGGCTCCTGCATTTTCAAGGAGCAATACCTTACTAAGTGTGGGTGCTCTGAGACTCAGAAGATAGTGTGTAAGGGAGCAAAGGGCTTGTTGGGTGTAGGGGACATAAAATTGATAGTATAAGATCCTTGGCACATGACTGCAGAATTAATTTGCAACAGTTCCTTTTTGTTCGCCTATAGTGTTTATTTTCAAGCATTGTATTTAGGAAAATGCAGTAAGAGAATGCTGCAGAATACCAGGTAAACGTGAGGCTTGCAGAAGGTGGTGCTTATCCAAGCACTCTGGTGTAAAAGCTTCAACCAGTAGAGTTCGGTCACTGGTGCTGTGCAGCTAGCTTTTTATCTCACGTGCTCCCCTGTCTAGACTTTTAAGGGAACAGGATTCTTTCTTCCAGATTGATTTTTGTCGTAAGCAGTGAGGAGACCGACAGTAGCAGTGGCTGGTTCAGGCAGCCAGGTTCTGTTCCTGTTACTTCTGCTAACTTGTTTCTTCCTAGGAAAAATCAGTGCTGTGTGCCTCAGACTGTATCGTTGTCTTCCAGATACCAACTTACAACGGGGTTCTGGTTTAGCTAAATTGCAGTACTTTGGAGTACTTTATCATGGGGCAAAAAATAATAAATTCTTGTCTTGTGGCACTTTGGTACCTCAGTCATCGGTTTTATCCAAACTGTGCTAAAGCAGGCTGCAATTACAGTGCTTCATTCTGTGGGAGTACTGCCATTGTTCTGCTGAGAGTAACTCTGTTAACACTGTCTTTGGTTTTGCCTGTACAGTGGTGAAACCGTCTGTTCTTAACATGTACAAGTACATAGTCATAAATGAACATGCTTTCCTAGAAGGGGGCCTTTTCCATGCACTGCTCTGCTTTCGTATTTTGAACAAAACCAGTACTTTTTGTGTTGGATGATGAACTACACTCAAGAGGTAGCTTTTGTTGTTGTTTGACAGTCAATACAAGATCACAGATCTTGTCTCCAGAGGAGGTAGGATATTAGCACGCTGGGGCTGATGTATCTCTGCAGGCATCCGTATCTCTTTGAGGTTTAGATTCTGTTGCAGTAATGTGCTAGCTGGTTAGTGAATGAAGAAAGTAAACAGACAGAAATTTGGAAAAATGAGTGCACAGCTGATTATTGTCGGCAGATTGCCACTACAACACACAAGAACGATCTCAGTCCTTTACTGTTGAGCTAATTCAAGGTGCTTTCAGTCTGCCTGGATCCTAAAATGTGTGTGCACTTTCCTAACTTACACTGCTTTCGTCTTAGGTACAACTCCAAAAGGAGACACTGGAGAAGGACCAAACTGGGCTTGTAAGAGAGACTGTCTCCTGAGAACCCTAATAACGCTTGTCTTTCTGCGTCAGATTGATAACACCCTGTACGCTGTTCTGCCACGCCCAAGCGATTCCTTCTGTAGCGTTGGACTGCGATCCCAAATGTCTGGGGCTTTTATCAGCCAGTCTGGGATATTGATGTTAACTGGGAAAACCTTGAAGTAATTTGTATCTGAAACATGAAGACTCTGTTCTATTAGTGTTCTTTCTTTCAGGCATCATAATGAGCATTGACAGTGTACAGGCTTACTAATAAACACAGACCTGAATGACTTGGTTGAAATTATTTCTCATATATATGGTGGGATAGTAACAGAGAACAAAAACTAACATTACTGTGGATATAATCTCACTTGATGTGAGAAACCTTGTCAGCTCTTCTCAGATGGAGTAGGCTGTGTCTTCCTTTTTTCTTACCGTAAACCTTTAGAGAGCAAAGTGTACCAATTTTTTAAAGAAAAGGGGTAAAAATCAGAACTCATTTTAGAGGAGTTAATTTGAAGAGAATCTTTTATTAGACAAACTGAAATAGGTAAAAAAATCCTTAGAGGCAGAGTTTGAAAAAGGCAGACTTCACCTTATGATCCATAGACCACTGGGGCTACAGTGACTCTGTTTGCAGTGTCAACCTCATGTTATTTAAACAAAGGGAAGACTTGGCATTACATTTCTGATAGATTTGTGAAATGTTACTAAGAAAAGTAAGCAGCGTTGTCAGAATTTGTTAAAGATGTGTCTGTATAGCTGCTGGGTGCGTTTTATGGGGCTGGAAAGCAAAGCATGCTGAAAATGCTCCTCTAGGTAGGGTGGCTTTGCGTTTGAGCTGTGCTGGGTAGGTGAGGGGATCCAAACTAACAAAACGTTTAGCTAAACCAAGTCAATCTCGTTACTGCCCTCTCGCATTACCCTTAAACCTTGGATGCATGTGTGTTCCCTAGGGCTCGCTTTGTCACAGGTGCAGGTTCTGGACTCCACCATTATCTCCCCCATGACCCTTTTGAACATCCAGGGTAGACCACGCAGTAAGGTGCAGCTAGGCCTGTACAGTGGCACTACGGTCCTGGGCAAATGCTGAAGTGTTACGTGCCCAAAAGTACTATAGAAATACTTGCTCAGAGAACAAGAACGCAGAGCTGAGAATATTCAATGATATTTGAATACCAAGAGTACCCATCCTGCACCCGACTGGTGCACCGGCTATGTGTGCCTCCTCATGAGCCTCGTGCCTGCAGTCAGCCAAAGATGGCAGCCTCTTGGCCTGTGTGGGTCTGACCCCTGTGGCTGCTGCACCGTGAGCTGCTCTTGGGTAGGATGTGGGGCAGGGCAGCCCCTGGAGCCTGGGTTTAAGGTCCTGGCTGGGGATTGGGTGCAGTGGAATAATCAGATGAAAGTTTCACTTAGGATGTAGGAACAGAGGAAGAAAGGGATGAATGCAGCCAAGGCAGTGGATGGATTTATCTCCTACAAAATACAGTACACTATAGACTGTAGTACATAATGTCTGCACCTTCCCTAGAATATGCAATAGCTGCCTTCTGAGTTTTGTTGGAGCTCTGTGTTGGCTTGATCAAGTGGTCTTGATGCCAGCTGCAGGTGCAGCTTAATTTAAAACATTCTCAGCAGAAGCGTAGTAACTCAAGATGTTGCTCAAAGGCAGAGGTAGCAGCTCTTTAAAAAAGAGGAGAGAGGAATGGAGGGATTAAACCACTCAGAGTAGCTGGCACTCCAGCTCCCTGATGCTGGCGTTCTCCACTGGGGCCTGTGAAACATCACCTCTTCACCACAGGGAAGCGGAGGCAGTGGCTGTGGCCCAGCACCGAGTCCTGTGTGGCTGCTGCTCCTTTTTCTTCCGCAGCGCAGACCTGGGATAGGTGCTCTGGTCAGCAGGAAAGAACCAAAGGTGCGAGCCTGTTCTCGGATGTGGCTGCAGCAAAGCCCACCCTGACGCTGAGGGCTGCGAAAGTGCTGTTTTCTGGGTTCAGCCTGCCGTGGTGGCTCAGTGCCCGGGTGGCAGCTTCCTGAGGAAGCTTCAGGCTGCCACACCTTCTGTGTTGCTGCTTTTCGTCTGGAAGGTGAATAGACTTACCTCCTTCACTTTACAATTTGCAGCAAATAATGCTGGGCAGCAGCATATGCCAAGTATGCGTAAATGCGTAATGAATACGCACCTGGCTCAGACCTCGTGACAGTCTCTCCCTCCTAAGGTGTCCTGGAGGTTTCTGTGAGCACAGGAGAGCATGGCTGGGATTTTTACCAACTTCAGGACACTTCAGAGGTATCTTCTAGCTTCTTCCCTGTCTGAAAGAGTCTAGTTTCTACTTCGTTATTGGAGGAAGTAGTAAGTCACTGCAACAGGAAAGCAGCAAACAGCATTGCCAGAGATGTTTCAACAGAGGCCCATGTGCTGCAAACACTTTTACCCCGATGTTTTTTAAATCTCTTCTGTGCTCTATTCTTTGATGTGTTTAGGAAATAACAGCACTGCTGAGGATCGAAGATCAGCCTTGGAGCCCTGCAAACGGCCCCCTGCCTCTCCCCGTCACCACTGCTCGCAGGCAAAGCTGCTCACAGACTTCCTCTTTAATTGTGTCTATGAGGACCTGGCTGGGAAGCAAGGAAGTAATTTTGTGGACTTGAGAATGGAAAGAGACAGTTTCTCCATGGCATTTGTGGGAAAGCTTTCCTGACCAATAGATTGAACTATTTATTACTATTGATTAGATAGTCTTCTTATTACTATCATTACTGTGCTATTTTTATTAGATGGCAGCTGCTTCTACCAAGGAGCTGCTTTGGAAAATAACGCCTCATATCATTTTTCCCCATTTGACTGAATCTGCTTTTCAAATTGGACATCAAGGGATAGCACGAAGTAAACTTGGTACAAATTAAAATTGGGTTAAAATCAATCTTCTGCAGAACGTTCACCGACACAAATACCTCTGGGTTTGAATGATTTGTTGTTCCTGTGGCAGCTCTCTTTGCCCTCTCCTGCCCTGTGAGAGTTGCAGAGGGGGATCAGGGGTCTCTGCAGAACTGGGCTAACACATGGTAACTGAGACATCAAGCTTTAAAGAAAAAATCTAAATAATATGGATATTCTAGTCCATTAATTTTCTTGGATATGCTTTTGTTTTCTGAGTGAGAAGCAAGGTTAGAGCTGACTGTGTACCTGAGGAATGTTTTTTATGCGTCTCTGTTTCCAAACCGACTGCCCCTCTGTGGGTATGAAAATGAACAACGCGAGGAGTGGGTCACTGGAAGCGGCATGGTGTTTGGGGCAAACGCAACCTACAGCAGCAGAAAGGGTACAGCTTCAAACTCACAACCAAAAGATGGAGGGAAAAGCTGCCTTTAGCAGGGTTTTGGTTAGCTGTCAAGGGGAGGCAAGTACTAAGAATTATTTAGGCGTATTTAAGTGTAGCATTTGCCAGTTATGTTTTACTTTTGAATGGAACATTGAAGTCTAGATTTCCTGGTGGAGCACGACTAAGCTGCAGGTACAAATGCCAAGGAAACAGCTTCTTCAAGGAAAATCTCATCAATTCCACTGTTTACTCTGTGTGTTACTCAGAGGAGGATGTAAGAGCGGCTCCACGCCCTCTCCCTGACAGCATGCTGCTGCAAAAGAGTGACGGAGGACTAACAGATCAAAAGACATTTTGTCAGACATGCACCTGCCTGTCTTATCAACAGCACTTTGGTTACCAGCAGTAAAGATCGCAGGTCTTTTGACATCAGTGCTTTTCATGGAGTTTGTGCTGGTGTGACCAAACTAGTGCGAAGCCAGCCTGCTGTCCTGTGGCACGGATGTGGCCAGAGAAGTTCTGGAAGGAGCTATGTTGCCATAATCTTTAATCTACTAGAGTTAAAGCATTACAAAAACGGTGTAGATCAGGCATTAAATCCATTCCCAGTGTGTTTTGTATGTCTGCTGCTGACCTCAGTGATTAAAAAGATGTCCAGACACATGTATGTGTCCACTCAGTCACCTGGACTGGACACTATCCTGTCACTGGATTACCATCCGCTGATCTGGAGGCTGTTCTTTCACGTATCCTCCACTGCAGACTGGGTTATTCCGCTGTCCGAGCAGTGTTTCAGAGCACAATCTGAATATAAACGGGGTTTGCTCAGGGTCTGTGAAACCTGCAGGGACTCCCCCGAGGGAGTCATCCGTGTATCTTTCTGCATCAAGGTGCAAATTCACCCACGCAGCCAGGCCAGAGATCATCTCGAGTGCCTCAGCTGCCTCTGCAGACCCCCAGAAAGGCAGCTGGAGGGAAACCGTGACTCCCCTCCAAAGCAAGGCATCTCCACAAGGGCTGCTGCTCTGCGATGGGGAACAGAAACTCCCTGGTTGCTGTCTGAGAGTCACTTCTCAAATGAGACTGCTATTTAAGGAGCTAGAAATGGTCTCATGCTGATGAAAAAGAGGAAGGGGCAGTTGTTTTTCTGAAGGTACTCTGAAGCAGCCCTGGCCTTCAAGAATGTGAAAAACAACTTGAAACCAGCTGGGCAGAGCTCCATTTGGTGAACAAAACACAAACAGGCGAGCAGAGGCTTTGTCCTTTTAATGCAGTTACCAGTATATACAGGTGGGGTTATGCTGCTGTAGGAATGTTTCTAAAGAGTTTCATTTTTGAGCGTGACCTCCATAGCAACAAAGATAATCTCACAGCCTTCGTACTTTTTCCACGGCTTTGAGCAATGAATCATCTTTCTAGAGCTGCTCCTGGATTCCAGTCCCCATGGGAGCCACCGCATGCTACCACACTGGGCATCCTTCCTGTCTCCTCGGCTCTGGCCCCCATCCTCAGTGGGGCTGAGCATCTCAGGCTATCCTGGACAGGGGTCCCCAGCAAAGGGCTGCCAGGGGGCCTTGTCTTGCACCTTGAAAGGCATCTCTGGGCCCGACCTCCTCTGGCAAACCAGGCACTCCAGCTCTTACTTTAGTGAGAAAGAGCTTTATCTGTCATAAACAAACAGCAGCCCAGAGGAGGCACGTGTGGCGGAGACCCTGGGATCTCACAGGGAGCTGGAAAGCATTTGCAGCTCGGTGGCACGGTCTCCTTGCCTGTACCCGCTCTCCCTGCCAGCAGAGAAGCGTACAAAAAAAAGTGTTGGGGGTGTTGTTTCTGAAGCCGTAGTTGCTTCTCCATCATAGCCCAGTGCCAGGCCTCTGGCATCTCAGAGTATGGCTGGGAAATATTTAGTTATATTCTGCCAGTGTCTCTGTCCAGGCACCTGAGGTGCCATGACCTCACAGCGCTGCTGGCAGTGCCGATGGCCTCATTTTACAGGTGGGAGAACCAAGTCACCGAGTTGCGGCATCACCCACCTATGGTCACACACGAAGTCTGCCGGCAGCCCGGGACGGGCATCCCAAACGTCCAGCCCTGGCCACCAGCACAGACACCACCTCCCATGGTGGGTCAGCATCCTCCCATGGACACATGGGGGTCAGAGAAGCAGCTCCCTGCAGCAGGGCCATCACGTGAGCCCTCGCCATGGCGCTTTGCCGGGCTGCGGCAAGGAGTCCCCGTCATTACCCCCTGGGAACAGGAGGTTTTTTGGGAGGGCTGTTGCCAGGCAGTGCTCCCAATGGCCGTGGTTGCCCCACACACACTCACACCAACACAGCCCCAAAAGACCACGCAAGACCGGGGGAGGCCGCAGTGCCCCCGTGCAGGGTATTAACCCCTGCTTGGCTGGGATTTCGAGTGCCAGCTCTCGCCAAGTTCCCAGCTCCCTGCAGGCTCTTCCAGCTGCTATTCAGCGCGGGTTTGCAGGCGAGCAGGACAGGGGAGGTTCAGCGCTCTTGAAAGAAAGCAAATGCATGTCTGACAAAGCCCCGGAGGGTTGACAGGCTCCAGGAGCGCTGGGTTTTCCCCTCAGCACCGGAGTCCACACAGTCCCGCCCTGCCCTGGCCTCTCTGGATGACTTACAGTTGTTGTTGGTGTTGTGAGAGCACAGCTGGACCAAGTCCTCCTCCAAGGCCCCTGCCAGCTCCTTCAGCTCCCTGGAGGTGTCTGCCCTCAGGTACTGCCAAGCCTTGCGCCCGTTGTGGTCCCTGCGGCTCGTGTCTGCCCCATAAGCTCCCACCAGCACTTTAATGAGCAGCTCGTGTCCCTGCAGAGCAGCCAGGTGCAAAGGGGTCAGCCCACCGCTGGCTGTGGGGATGTTCACGTTGATGGGATAGCCCTTCTTCTGGGCGTGGGAGATGACCTGGATGAAGCTTTCATGGTGGCCGTGCTTGGCAAGCCAATGGAGAGCGGTGAAGCCCGTCACAAAGTCTTTCCTCGTCAGCAGGCTGGGATCCAGGTCCAGCAGCCTGACAATGTTGTCCGCGTCGCCCTGGGCCACCGTCAGCAGCCACTCATGCTCCAGGGGATCCAGGGCAAGGGGCAGCACCTCAGGGCTCTGCTCCGGCTTCTGCTCTTGGTGCAGCCCTGCGAGGAGACTGCTGCCGTTGGATGTCTTCTGAGCGGTGGCAAACCGCATGGTGCTGCCAGGGCTATTGCTCTGCAGGAGGATTTCCTTCAGCTCCTTCCTCCGGGTACTGCCGGGGCCAATGGAGAGCCTGCCTGCAGTCCTGCCCCAGCTCCCCAGACCCTGGCTGCCCTGGCTGACACTCCTGTTGGTGTCCATCTTCTGCAGTGGATGGAAACGCTCCCTGCTCCCCGCAGCAGCCGGCCAGAGATGGGAGCTGCGGGCTAGGCTCCCCGCTTTGGGCTGGGCAGCTTCCAGGAAGGTGAACGTCCGCGCAATGCCAGCTACCCTCTGCTCCGCTGAGCCCCGCTCCCGTTCCCGCTGGGCCATGGCGGTGCCTGCCGCAGGGCTGCCTGGCAGCTCGCTCCCCGGCAGGGCGCTGCTCACAGTTCCTGCTCCCCAGCTCTCACCCCATGCTTCCTGCCCCGGTGTTAGGCGAAGGAGGAACCGACTGCACGGTGGGAGGGCACGCTGGGCATGGCGGCGAATCTGCGGCACTGCTGCACTGCCGGGGCGGTGCGGGCGACCTTTGGTCACGCTGTGGCTGTGGCTGCCACCGGCACCAGACACTGCTGCAGCCAGGGACCGTCCGCCCCCCCCCGCCGGTCCCCGCTTGATTGTGGTGTAACGGAGGGCGAGCATGCATGCATGCAAGGCCCATGGGGAGCATGTGGCACCGCTGAGGCAGGCGGAGGTGCAGGGGTCCTGGTCAGCCCGATGCTAGTGTAATAAAAGAAATGTGACTAACTGTATTCTTCTCTCTGAATAGTCTCGTTCAGCATTAGCGGCTTAGCATTAGCAGCTAAAGAAGCTGAAGCCTTAGGCCGCAAGAGCTGACCAAGCGTAAACTTTTGATAAAACTAATGATGCTGACAAAGAAGTCTCTGAATTCAGCAGATACAAGCGGGATGAAGATAAGGAGCAAGGAAACAATTTCAAGAGAATGGAGTGACTTCAGAAGGCAGCCAGCCCAGTGACAGTGAAAACCATTAAGAAATCAAGAGACCACTGACCAGAATTAAGCGATTGGACTTGGGGATGGGGTGCTGAGCGGAATGGGTATAACTGAGAGGCGTCAGTTGGGCTAGGGGTCCCTCTCTGGAGGCACCCAGCTTGAGCTGTAACTGAAGAACTAATAAAAGACTCATTGGAAACCTTCACTGGGACTTGGCATTCTCAGTGGGATCCTAGGGTCGGACCCTGTTAAGGTGACCGGTGCGCGTAAATCTGTAACACTAGTCCCGGGGACACTTCCTCTGGCCCCAGCAGCACCCCAAAGCCCTGGGTGCCTTGCTGAGGCACCTGCCTTGCAGCCACCCCCAAACTGCCCCCCACCATTGCAATGTTTCTCCTTGGTGCTGTGCTCAGGAAGGCCGAGGTTACTGCTCCCAGGGGCTTCTTTCCCAGTGGCCGGGGGGGGGCTCTGGCTGTAAGGGAGACTCAGCCCTGGGTGGTGTTTGGGTCCCTTGCCACCCGATGTTTCAGCCTGGCAGCATTTTGGTGTTCCTCTCTTGCTGTGTGCCGCTTCCCAGCAAGGCCCCATGCCCGGCACTGTTGGCAGCTGCAGCCAGCAGCAGTTTGCACCCTGATTTTGTTAGGAATCAGGGCAAATCTCTCTACCCCAAAAGCCCCCAGTCCTGTTTCTCCCAAGGCCTTTCTCATCCGTGACTCCTTAGATATCCATAGCACGACTGAACTGTCACCAGGTGGTTTTGTGTCTGGTGAGGCAGCTAAGAGCCATGCCAGCCCCTTCAACCCTTTTTCTTTGCCGTTCCTGCTCTGACCTGCCCTGGGCTGGTCGTTAGCCCTCGAGGGAGCTTTGCCTTTCTCCAGCCACTTGGACCAGTTTTTCTGGGCTGCGTGGGGAGCTGGCCTCGTCCCTTGAAGCCCAAATGACTGGTGGTGAAAACATAATTGTCCCTTTGCTGCCTTTCTGGCGCTGCCTGGTTTTGTCACTGGCTGTTGGTGGCTTCCGCGTGCTGGACCCACACAGCCGTGGGATCCTGGGGAACAGTTTAAAACACCTGTTGGGTGGCAGCTGGGGAAAACAAGGAGGGAAACGAGGTGCTGCTTTGGGGGAATGATGGCACTGATGGTGCAAAGCAAAGCACCCATTTAGGGTCACTCTGGGCCTTCATTAGGGACTGATCGCACTGGCAAGCTCCGACCGGGCTAAAACTGGGGTGCCAACCTTGGGGGCTTTACTCAGGGGTCCCAGAGGCTGGGAAAGTTACTTGCTTTGGGTAAGGACCGAATTTCCTCTCTCAGCCTTTGATGCTTGTGCTGGCATCAAACGAAGGGAAACCCAAGCTGCACCAGTTACGCCCTCAAGCAGCAGATGGGCTTATCCAGCCCCTGCCCGCTGGGCGGGGGAGCTGAGGCCGCACCGAAGGGCCCAGAGGGGCCGGGGAAGGGGCCACACAGCCACTGGAAGAGAAATCGGCACAGCCGCGTAGGTGAGGTGCAAACCGTCCCCACAGAGCTCACGGAGAGCGCACAAAGCGCACAGGCATTTCATTTTAAACAGCAAGTGATTTACTGGGGCTGGGAGACCTCAGGCCCTTAGACGCAAACCACAGCCCCCAGCCCAGCCTCCGCGCTGCACGGCTCTGCCCTAGGCCCGGCCTGCGTTACTGGCGGGGCCGCGGGGCGCTCGGGC
>VZSC01012148.1:17628-35745 GCA_013398225.1 Steatornis caripensis | reverse complement strand
CGAGGCGGCGACGGCGGCCTCCCGGGGGGTCGGGGTTTGGGGGCCGTTCTGAGGGGAGCCGGGGTTACGGGGGGGAGGCGAGGTTTGGGGTCCCCGCCGCTGTCTGCGGGGCAGCAGTCCGGCCCGGCGACCTTGGGCTGCCCGCACCGGCCCGAGGCCGGGGCTGCGGCCCTGCCGGTCCCTCTGTCCCTGGGCCTCGCCGCGGTCGCAGAGGGACCCGCAGCGCAGGCCGGGGCTGGCCNCAGCACCCCAAAGCCCTGGGTGCCTTGCTGAGGCACCTGCCTTGCAGCCACCCCCAAACTGCCCCCCACCATTGCAATGTTTCTCCTTGGTGCTGTGCTCAGGAAGGCCGAGGTTACTGCTCCCAGGGGCTTCTTTCCCAGTGGCCGGGGGGGGGCTCTGGCTGTAAGGGAGACTCAGCCCTGGGTGGTGTTTGGGTCCCTTGCCACCCGATGTTTCAGCCTGGCAGCATTTTGGTGTTCCTCTCTTGCTGTGTGCCGCTTCCCAGCAAGGCCCCATGCCCGGCACTGTTGGCAGCTGCAGCCAGCAGCAGTTTGCACCCTGATTTTGTTAGGAATCAGGGCAAATCTCTCTACCCCAAAAGCCCCCAGTCCTGTTTCTCCCAAGGCCTTTCTCATCCGTGACTCCTTAGATATCCATAGCACGACTGAACTGTCACCAGGTGGTTTTGTGTCTGGTGAGGCAGCTAAGAGCCATGCCAGCCCCTTCAACCCTTTTTCTTTGCCGTTCCTGCTCTGACCTGCCCTGGGCTGGTCGTTAGCCCTCGAGGGAGCTTTGCCTTTCTCCAGCCACTTGGACCAGTTTTTCTGGGCTGCGTGGGGAGCTGGCCTCGTCCCTTGAAGCCCAAATGACTGGTGGTGAAAACATAATTGTCCCTTTGCTGCCTTTCTGGCGCTGCCTGGTTTTGTCACTGGCTGTTGGTGGCTTCCGCGTGCTGGACCCACACAGCCGTGGGATCCTGGGGAACAGTTTAAAACACCTGTTGGGTGGCAGCTGGGGAAAACAAGGAGGGAAACGAGGTGCTGCTTTGGGGGAATGATGGCACTGATGGTGCAAAGCAAAGCACCCATTTAGGGTCACTCTGGGCCTTCATTAGGGACTGATCGCACTGGCAAGCTCCGACCGGGCTAAAACTGGGGTGCCAACCTTGGGGGCTTTACTCAGGGGTCCCAGAGGCTGGGAAAGTTACTTGCTTTGGGTAAGGACCGAATTTCCTCTCTCAGCCTTTGATGCTTGTGCTGGCATCAAACGAAGGGAAACCCAAGCTGCACCAGTTACGCCCTCAAGCAGCAGATGGGCTTATCCAGCCCCTGCCCGCTGGGCGGGGGAGCTGAGGCCGCACCGAAGGGCCCAGAGGGGCCGGGGAAGGGGCCACACAGCCACTGGAAGAGAAATCGGCACAGCCGCGTAGGTGAGGTGCAAACCGTCCCCACAGAGCTCACGGAGAGCGCACAAAGCGCACAGGCATTTCATTTTAAACAGCAAGTGATTTACTGGGGCTGGGAGACCTCAGGCCCTTAGACGCAAACCACAGCCCCCAGCCCAGCCTCCGCGCTGCACGGCTCTGCCCTAGGCCCGGCCTGCGTTACTGGCGGGGCCGCGGGGCGCTCGGGCAGGGTCGCCCCGGTCCTGCCCTGAGGAGTCAGTGCGGGGAACCAACCCCCGGGCTGAGAGCGGGCAGGGGCCGGGGGAGGCCACGATGGCGGGCAGCGGGCCTGGCGGGGAACCGGGGGCTGCCGAGCGCTGCTCCGGNGCAGTCCGGCCCGGCGACCTTGGGCTGCCCGCACCGGCCCGAGGCCGGGGCTGCGGCCCTGCCGGTCCCTCTGTCCCTGGGCCTCGCCGCGGTCGCAGAGGGACCCGCAGCGCAGGCCGGGGCTGGCCGGACTGCCGTGCTGGGGAGGCCTCATCCTGCACCCGTACCCTGACCTGGGGCCCCCTCGCCAGGCCAGGGTGCAGCAGTGGGCAGTGCGCTCTTTAGCATCCCCGTTTCTCCACGGATGCTGTTCTCCTCCCAAAGAAACCGTCGTCCAGTGCTCGTTGGTTTGTGATGCAGTGAAGGCCGTCAGTCCGGCACCGTGTGCCGCAGAGGAGCCGTGGGAGCCTGCACTGAACATCTGCACCGCATCCCCGCTGCACTTTGTCCCCAAGGGTCCCCCCGCGGTGTCGTCCCCGGCTGCCCACTGGCACATCTGCTGCTGCTCGCCTGCCTTCCTAGCACAGCACAAAGCTCTCCATGTCCTGTGGAGAATTATCCAGAAGTGGAGCAGAGGAAGTTGAGCCACCTCGGCATTTGTTAGAGAAATGCTAAAGAGGCATCTGTAACGCCTTTGCATGCGGAAGCGTTTTGTCTGTGATTTGATGGGCTTCCAACTTTCATGTCCGTGTGTTAGTACAGAAATAATACTTGAAATGAATGCTTGCTGTTTAGTCTTCAAAGCAGTAGGTTTTAGCATGGGCTCAATCTTGTTGAACGGGTATATGTAGCCATTCCTTGCCAGTTTATGATGTTATTTTCTCCTGGACATACCCATTGTTTTGTTTCTGACTGCCAAGGTATGTAAAGTGACTCACTTGCTCCTCTGTCTTTTAAAGAAATTGAGCATTAGACTTTCCTAAGGTAATGTACAGGAGTTTCAGACATCTGCTAGTGGCCTGGAATGAATTATGATACAGCACAGCTTCTCCTCGGAGGTAAAAGGGAAAGCTAGCTGTGAGACGGACATGAAATTAGTGTGCTGTGAATTGAAAGTGGCTTTGTCGCATCAGATGACTTGTCAGCTCAGGTCTCAGGCATCCGGTCGTGGAGCAGTCACCCGTAATGGCTTGGTGATGCAGAGGGCTACTCTGTGTGTGCCGATGGGGTTAAACGCGTGTGAGAGCTGGGGATGGGTATGTGGGGGAATTGGGGTCACCACCCCACCTCTGTCCCAGGGAACCCTTTATCTAAACCTGCATTTATTGTGGAGATGGTCAGTGAAACCCACTCCTCCCTGGGCGGGCAGGGCAGCCCCGTCACTGTTGATCTGGGGCCCCTCTCCTGTCCTCTGCCGGCATGGAGGGTGCAGATTTTAAATGCTGAGACCCACAGGGGATGTGTCCATCCTGCTCCCTATGGGTGGAGGATGTGTGCAGAGGACTGGCTTGCTGGGCACTGTCTAACTCAATCTCTGCAGTACGGGTCAGAAAAATCATTAAGACTGCTGATACAGGTATGTATTTCTTTAATTGCTCAAGGAGGCTTCTCCTGGGAACGTATCCAAACAGTGTGGTGTTTCTGCAGCCCTTTCGCAGGGGCATAAAGAAATGTAATCTTAAGAGCTGTCAGAATTTGAGATTTTGGAAGCACTTGACTGTGAATATTCAACGGCTGAACAATGCAGTGCGCCTGAAGAGGGTGGTCAGTGGTGAAGAGCTTTGGTGAGATGTTTCTTGCTTTCCTTGGTGGCTGATTCAGAACTATTTCCCTCTTTTCTGTTGCTTTTTAATACACGTCCTGATGATTTCATATCAGCTGAGCAAGGAAAAGAAATACAAAGTCTTTGTCTACACTTTATGTTCCCGCTTTGCATTTATCTCGTGGAGGATATTTATACTGTCCACTGGATAATTCTCTCATTGCATAAGAGAATTACGCATCTGTACAAGTGAGAAGTAATTGGTACAAGTGTTGCTCTAATTTGCTGTTTAATCAGAGCCTAATGCAGTCTGGGGAAGTGGATACACTAACACTGATGTCATGAGAAGGGATCTGCGGTTTTTCTAGCTTAAAGGTGATCTGGAAAACTGTGATGTGGAAACCCGAATTCAGGTTCTGCTTTGCTTTGCGATTTTGCGATATTGTTTGACTTCTTGTGCAAGAGTTGTCTCTGATACAGGAGTTAACCCCCCAGGTCTCAGTGTTACGGGGTGGCAGAGGGGCAGGGGAGTGGCTGCTGTGAGCATGGGCAGCAGTGGTGGAGCTCCATGAGTGTGGCTTGCTTTATTTTTGTTGAGGGATGGTGCTGTTGTGTTTGTTGCAGCTGTTTGGAAATCCTCTGAAGGGAGGCTTCAAGGCCTCGGCGTTTGAAGTGATTCGCATCTGGGGAGAAGTGGGAAGTTGTGTCGGAAGCAGTAAATGTCAGCTGTCAGTGTTCTAAGCAGAAACACTCTTTCTAATTAGACGCAGAAGGATTATTGTACTGCAGTCTTTGGGAGTGTTTTCTTCTTGTGCGGGCCTCGTTTGGACACTGGGTCCCTTGGGTTCAGAGCTGTAGCATTCTTTATTTGCTGTGCTCTGCTTGAAAATCACCAAGTGGAGGCTTTTCCTTTGCCATGGCGTCCTTTATCATTGTTCCTTTAGTCCAGGCCACAAGAAATTGTCCTGAGTATGGAACGTTCACATTTTGCAATGGGCAGCACCTTTGCTTTTCTCGGGGAAGATGCTCTGCTCCACTTTATCTCCACAAAGCGGTAACAGCCTGTCAGGGCTCCGAGGACATTGGGAGCTGACAGCGCTGTACCTCCTTGTCCTGTACGGCAGATCAAGGCAGAGACGCACATTCAGCAAGATGTTCCTCTGGCAGTTTTTTCATCCCAAGGGTTCTGGAGTGATTCAAACACCTGGAGTCTAAATCTTGCCCATTTTATGTAAACTAATATTTAATGAGCAGTGCTTTCAGGCTTGTGGTCATTCATTATAACATCTTTGTATTTTCCATATATTTCTGTTAGTTCTCGTAAGAATTAGAGTAGGCAGAGGTGGTTTCTGTGGCATGGAGGGGCCCTAACGCAAGGTGTGTAAATCCTCCAAAGACGACGGAAAAAGAAAATAACCTCTCCAAGTGGCTACTCCTTACTTCCACTCTGCAATAGCCCGCCTGGTAATGCAGCAAGAGAACGCGTTGCTCTTTTTGTTCTTTTCATCTTGTTTGTGGCAAACGCGCTTTGCTTCCTGCCGAGCAACAACAGCCCATTCTATCCTAGGGGTGGGTCACTCTGCGTATGTGGGGGGCAAAAAAAAGGCATCTGGTATCTTGGTGTGGTGCCAGTGTTCACACTGGCTTCCCAGAGATCCCATCTTGTCTTCCATCCAAGATGCTAACTTTAAAAGAGAGTGCAGACGGACTCTCAGCCATCCAGCACTCAACGATGCTCATCGAAAAACCCCTCACACAGGCAGGGCTTAAACCTTGCTTACTTGTTGGTACCTCTTTTTATAAGTTTTACATTTGACCTGAAAGATTGTTTTTGAAGATAAATAATGGATGATAGCTCTTGAATGCTTTTTCAGCAAAAGCTTAGAAGCTCAACATGTTCTCATTCAGTTCTGAACAAAGTAATCCAAATCTACATTTAATGTACAGGCAGGATGACTAATTGCTGTGTTCATATGTTGTTTATGATGATGCTTTTTATATATAGCAGTGTTCTGGATACAGAGGCACCGCTTGGTTTGTGAAGACTGTTGACTTGTACCGTTTCTTGGTGGATCAGCTAGAAAATGTTTCTTTTCTCTCTGCAGGTTTGGTAATTGCTGACAACTTTCTGGTGTGTGTCAAAACCAGTCTGACCTTAAATATTATTTCTCCTTTTTTTTTTTTTTTTCGTTGCATGTGATCTCTGTGCTTTGGCCAAGCAGGCTTTGGATTTTTAGCCAGAGCAACACAATATACATCATGGCCGTATACTTAATGTGAAGGCTCAGCTGCTGTGACTGGAAATCAGATTTTGCAGTACTTTNTTTTTTTTTTTTTTCTTTGCATGTGATCTCTGTGCTTTGGCCAAGCAGGCTTTGGATTTTTAGCCAGAGCAACACAATATACATCATGGCCGTATACTTAATGTGAAGGCTCAGCTGCTGTGACTGGAAATCAGATTTTGCAGTACTTTGTTTCCTGGCCTGTGGCAGATACGAAGTGTGGTTTAACTGCATTGTAAAACCACAGGTGACTAGAAAGAGGCTGCAGGAAATGACTCGCAGGCTGAATTCTGTGCGATGGTAAATGCCTCCTCTCAGCAGAGTGGCTTAACTTCTACCATTTATTTTGTTCCATCTGGATCACGCTTATATTTAGGGATGAGGAGAAGATTTGTTCTTAATGAGAGCCTACACTCCTGCCCACGCTTCCTGGGGAGAGTAGTGTTCAGTCTTCCAACGGTGCGGTTTTAAGGCTGAGTATTAAAAATATGCTTGATATTTCTCCTTCCCCAGGAGTCATCTGCCAGTGGTTCCTTCTCACGCCTTTGCGGACTCTGTCCACCCGTCTGTTCTTCACAGGGGCCGTGGCACGCTCTTGCAGCAGATCAAACACTGCCATGAGATACCCCAGTGCTGGGTTTTTGTTTTGGTGAAAGCAGTTTAGGAGAGTTTAGGTGTGTCACCACAAAATCTGCATGCCTGACGGTCTCCCTTTCTTCTGCTTTAGCTGTTTGTTTGTGAATTACCGGGCCTTGGAGCTGCATCCTCCAAAGGTGAAAACAGAATCTGCTGGGGAACTCGAGTGCCTTCCTGATGAACATGTCGTTTGGAGGCAAGGTGCTCAGGAATTAATAAAGCGCCATATTTGGTGAACATCTTGGCAGGAAGAGTCAGATTAATACACAAAATATGGCTAAGGGGAAACATATTTACACATCACAGGGTGGTAAATATGGTTAATGGCTGAAGTGTATTTGGAACCTCGTATTTGGAAAAAAAAAACCTGCACCAGCAAAACTGTATGAAGGCAAGTAATTGTACTCTGACAGGCTACTGTAGTAAATGCAGTCCTTGGGGATGTTTTCCTAGCCTAAAATACCAGTGCCATTAACAGAAGAGAGAAAACCTGTATGCCTGTCCCTATAAACAGGCTTTCAAGGTATGTGAAAACATGCCTCTGAAAGAGCAGGTTAAAAATTACACCCTACAAGCTATTGCCTTTTGGTTGTAGTATTCCTTGCAAACCGGTGATGTCCCTGAAAGGCCAGAGGGGAATTTTCTGTATTTGACATTAAAATACATTGTTAAGAAAAGCCTTTTCTCCAGAAGGGAATACCTTTCGCGGGGGGGGCTGCACAGGGGGACTTTCCAGTAGACACAAATAACGCAGGGTTAGCATCGACTCCATTTTGCATGACGCCGTTTCTGAGAGTGAGCCTCTGTGTGTAGTTTATTGCTGTCTGCTGTGCAGGTTTGGAACCCACAGTGCTTTGGTATGCATAGGCCTCTGTGCAACAGCAGGTGAGAATTTGATGCCCCCTCCAGAAGTAAGCAGCTGTGCTGGGTGTGAAGCACAACGTGAGCAGGAGCCGGAGATGGGGCTCAGCTCTCCTGCTTCCCAGGGCAGAAAGGGGACGCCTGGCCGGGGATACTGGGTTAGTGGTGTCGGGCACAGGAGAGAGCAGAGCGAGGGAGCAGCTTCTCATGTAGTGGTGGGTGGCTGGGCAGGAGCCGCCCATACCCCCTGGCAGGCAGGTTTGGGTACCTCCGCTCCCAAACCCCCGTGCAGCTCCCTTCTGACAGGGCTGTGTGGTTATGAGCAGCTCAGATCTGGACACTTTTTCTCAGCTTTTTTTTTTTCCTGTTCAGTTTCTAGCTGTGAAAGATACACTCTGAAGGTTGGATAGCAACACTCAGAGCTGGAGAAGGCCTGCTACCTTGCATGGCCTGGCCACGCGAGCAGCTTCTTGCAGTGATTCCTGATTTTCTGGTGCTAATGGCCGTTTTGTAGATTTGGACAGACTCCTGTTTGCAGTCTGAGATTTTAATCTTTGCAACAGTATGGAAGATAGTGCTGTGTTTGATAGCTCAAAGACTGTGTTCTCTGGTGTTTCTGTGCTACAGCACTTGAGCTTTGCAGAGGCAGTGTGTTTGGGTTGTTCAGATACTAGATGTAGGTACAGTTTTCCTAACAGTTCCTAGCTAGTTTCTGTGATTGCAGCTGTGGATGTGAATTACGTGAGTTACAACTCACATTAGGTGAATTGTAATAGGCTTATAGGAGGGGAGGCATCATTAATATGTTCCTTTGCACAGGGGATTCTTTTTGTTTTCAGTGTACAGTGAGATATGAGCATCTACGTAATTTCTCAAGAAAGAAATGTTTTGCCACCTCTTTATTTCAGCAGCTGTATTTGGGTATGTGTTTTGCACAGTTTCATATTTTTCTGACAGGGTTACCTTCTAATGTGTGGCAAATGAAGTGTTCTATTTGTGCTGTCTAGATTTGTTTTGGAGAAGAGGGAAGCACACTGACATGATTTACAGTATACATGCAAATCTCTGCTTGGACTGTGCAGTTGATTCTGCCTGGGAGGTCTTAAGGGTTTACACAGATAAGAGTATTTTGCTTGAAAATGACACAACTGTTTCATTGTATTTCAGGGTGAAGGCTGTCGTACTGTCCCGCTTTCTGGACACGTAGGATTTGACAGTTTGCCTGACCAGCTGGTTAATAAGTCAGTTAATCATGGGTTTTGTTTCAACATCCTGTGTGTGGGTGAGTATTTCCATTTTGAGAAGTTATCTTGCTGAAAAGGGCTTCTCTGCAGCTGGATGTAGCTTGTAGGTGACAGAGTTAACAAGGTAGTTTTGATTCAAATTCCCCCCACTGTTCTGCCTATTTTCAGTAACAAGATTTACTGGTGCCCTGGGAAATCCCTGCTGAGGTTATGCAGTATGGCTTTCTACCAAGCAGTGAACCATAGAAATAAAATGCCTAAAATCCCAGGCTTTTATTACAATCTTTATTTTCCTAGTATGTTTCAATTTCATGTTTTTAAAAGAAAATAGGTCCTCATGCCAGAGAACTTTGTTTGAGGTCTTATTTGGTTAGGTATTTAATTGTCATAATAATTATTTTAACAAAACACCAGTCATGCTCCTCTTAAATCACTAAAAGCTATTTTTTCTCCTCCCTTCTCTGCATACTTGAATTAAAATAGCGTCTGGCCAAGCCTTGGCTGGTCAGAGGGTTGTCCAAACTGCCATATGGTATGGATCTCAGCTGGGGCCTGGCACTATAGTAGGACTTGGCGTCTGTCCCTGCAGTGTCTGCCTGTCTCACAGGTCCTCCACAGGGTTAGGAACCCAAATGGTCCCTCCTCAGAGGTGCTCCCGGCTAACAGAAGTAGGATCTTTTATGGCCTTGGTATGATAGTTTGGTATGGTGGACAAGGGAATCAATAATAGGGAATTAATAATTGTCTGATGGGACGGTTAGTTTGGTTTACTGATGCCGGTGCCCAGCCTCTGGGAGCAGGAGGTTATTGTGTGGTCATGATGCTCGGAGTAAGCCCTGCATGCAGATGCTCCAAGCAGTGCCTGGCATGACTGGCGGGAGGGCTGCAGCTGTGGATACCTCCTGGGGCCTCATCTTAGCTGGTGGTCATCTCTGCACCCACCCAAAAGTTGTCTGTCCTCTCCCGTGAGATCCAGCTCATGATATGGACCGAGTGTTGGCCCAGGACAGGGTTAAGTCTGAGACGAGAGGAGCAGATCGAGGAGAGGGAAGCAGAGCCCTCTTAAATGGAGCTGAGAAGAAAACTTCCCCTGACAATGGCATTCCTGTGAGATGATAAACTTTGCTGACAGGTGGAGGTCACTGTCAGGCTGAGTCACTAGGTGATTTCTGCAGTACATGAATGTGGTATGACCTAGTGAATCTCTTGTCCCAGAGATGGAAGTCTTATGATACTTTCTTTTGTATTTATTGAGCTGCTGTAGTTTTTTTTCTACAAGTTATAGGTGCAGCAGTGGATGCCTTCTCTGGTTATATGTTCACTTTGATGTGTGGAGAAGAGCTGAATGCCTCTGCTTTCCTCTTTGCAGTACAGAAATGGAATGCATTAATTGCTCGTTGATGTGAATAACAAGGATTCGCCAAGATCAATGCGCATTAGTTATTAATGCCAGTCTTCTATGAATAGTAATAACACAGACACAGTCAATCTTGAAATAAGAAAACTTTATAGAAATATTTAATAAGCTTCATTAGGATTCGCAGTTTTCGAGTTGAGGAGATCAGGCTTTGGAATGTCTTTTAAGAGTTGTCTGGTGCCTCTGTTAACTTGTGATAATAAAGTTAAACTCTTAAACATCCTGGAGAAAGGAAACAAAAAGTCCCAGAGCCCATCTGTCATTTATTTTGTTGGATCTCACTTGTGCAGCAGGAGTTTGGGGTGAAACATTGAAAGAATGGGGAGAAAATGAGGATTGGAGCCAACAAAACAACAAATAGGTGAACTGACCCCATAGGCCACTAAGCATGATAGAAAGGCACTTCATCGCCCCCCATTTTTCAGCTGTGTGTGGCATCTGTTGGAGGAAAAATCCAGTGACAGTTTTGCTCTGCACCATACTGGATCTTAGCCACTGATTCCTCCAGCTCCCAGTGGAGGAGCCAAGGAAAGCTTCAGAAATTAGTCTCAGCAGCACATCCAGTGTGGAGCAATTTTTAGCTTTTCTCATGCTGAAAGCTGTCTCCCCTTTGAGACTAGAGCCAAAGATAGAATAAATGAGCAAACCTCTCCTAAGAAGTTAGGGGTTATGGATGGTTTCTCCGATATTATATTCTCAGCACAACCATTTTCTTCCTAAAGCTTTCATGAAAATAATGTTAGTTGTCTCTTAGTTCAGCGCAAAGGCTGGAGAAGTGTTTCATGGCTGAGACCTTCTGTGCTGACTCTATTTCTCAGTAAGATGGGAGAAAGAAAAGGGAAGAATAGACTGACATTTTTTAATGTAAACTTTCTCAGTTTTGACCAGGGTAGACTATAGTTGCATTCGATTAATATTCCACTATAAGCAGGAGTTTCCCCTTTCCTCTCTCCTGGGATTTGCAGGGGATTTGTTCTAAGCAGCCTATTCAGTGCAATGAGAAACGACTATTTTGCGACCGGAATACCTTCCCTTTTCCTGGGGGCGGTGCCACAGCTGCTTGAGGTCTCTAGCTCCAAATGAGTGAGTCCCTTGGCACGTGGGAGCTCTCACCGACTGGGGAAGGGAAGGATGTGCACAGATTTCCTTGTGCAGAGCTGCGTCTGCTCTCCAGCAGGCAGCTTTCTGTGGGGTGATGAGCTGTACGGCCTGGAAGTTGCCCAGTGGTTGTTTTTGTGGTTGCTGGTGCAAGCAACTGAGGAGAGAACAGGGTTTCTCCAACCGAAAAGCCATCAGTCTCCTCAGCCCTCTCCTACCCCATTGCCGCTGGTCCCCAGGGCGGATGGCGGTGGCTGGGAGCCAGGCAGTCCTCTGAGGCGCTTCAGCATCTTCTGTGAGCCAACATTGCACCTCTTGCCCCCGCAGCCCAGCCTTTGCCTTGTGATGGGCAAATCGTGCGGTGTCTCAGCACGCCTGTCAGATGAAAAGAACTGTTTTTTCCTCTTTCTGTGAGAGATGGCCTTATCAGGCTGAGCTGCCTCAAGGCTTGTCTCAACAAACCTGCTATATTGGATTAGCTCCCATTTCTTCACATGAAAGGGCTGTGCATGCCTGTACATTTTCTTTCGGATCGAATTATTTGATATCTGGAGCCACAGTTCTTAATCTCGTGAAGGACAGGTGTTGCTCTCATGTGAAAGGGCATTCTCGTGAAGGCTGCTCCATGCCTTTGAACAGGGAAATACTCCAGGGGCTCCTCTGTCCTCCCACAGAGTTGATTGAGGATGATGTGACTGGGGCCTGATAAATCTTGAGTGATGTGGAGAAGGGGGCCAGTGAGCAGTTTTTTGTTGTTACTCTTAAGGTGTACAAGGGAAAAGCAAATTAAATCACCAGGCACAAAAAAGGAGGTGCAGCTTTTGTGGCACATAATTCAGCTTACTGCTGCAGGGTGCTTAGGATGCAGAAATTTCTGTGGAAGGAAGAAGCCATGAAGGTGCATTCAGCACAAAGATACCCATTTGGGTTTGGGAGACTGGGAGCTTCCCAAAGGAAGGAGCATTTGCAGCTTCTTGCCAGTGTCAGAGACAGGTGTGGTAGCACCTCACCTCATCCCCATCTCACCCAGAGTATCTGGTGTTGGGTAGCCCTCGGTGGTTACCTGCACAGCATGGCATGTCGCTTTGTGGTACCGATGGCAGGATCACTCCTTGTAGCACTGGGGCTTGCTGTCTTTTGCGGTGGACTCTGCCTGGTCACCAGCTGGAGAGCCCCAGAGAGCGTGAGTGATGTCCTGCCCAGGCAACGCGGGCAGCACAGTCTGGTCCCAGGGCAGAGGATCTCTGGAGCAGCTGAAGGGAGGAGAGTGGCGCTTGTCCCTGCTGTGTTTTTGCAAGCGATGCCACTACTCTGCCAATGGGGGATTTGAGGAACCGTTTCTATCGAGCACTGAAGATGCCACGTGCACATGCAGTCAGCACAGGGAGAGTGTCTCAGGAGACCGAGAGGAGGCATGGGGAGCCCAGCACAGTGTCCAGTGTCTCCAACCTGGCAGGCTGTTGGGTGTTAAGAATGGATGGTGCCTTCCGGGCACTGGCGCAGGGTTGCTGCGTGTCCAAAGGCTGACTGGTGTGGTGTCTCTTGCTGGATTTTTTTTTTCATGTCTCTGATAATTGTCAGACTTAACAGCAAAAATCCATCCCATGATGAAAGGCACAATGCTACAGCTTTTCAGTAGCTGTCAGAACTTCCTGGTGCCAGAACTCTAACAGCAAAGGTCATCCTCCCTGCCCTGTCATCCCCACAGCGCTTTGTCAGACCTGCCTTTGGAGAGCAGATCACTGCCGAGTTGCATAATCCTGAAGTATGGTTTTGGAGATCAAATCACATGTGTGCCTATAAGCCTGACATCAGGAAATAATCTCCCTGCCAAGGACGCCTCTCACTTGGTTTGCATACACTTTTTCCACAGTAATTCTGCCTCCCTTAATCCCCATTCACGGTTTTTGCTTTTTGGAGAAGACTCCAGCACTGTCAGCTGGAACGAGCACAGACTGCTTGTCCTTTTCATCAGACCATCTGTTCCATCTGGACTTCTGTCCTTACAAGAAGCAGTTGGCACTATTTACATCTTCCAGCCAGCAGAAAGTTGCCTCTGTCTCAGTCAGAAACTCCCAGGAGATTCAGAAATCTTCTCTTCTGTCATTTTGCCCTTCAGAATAGCACTGCTCCCTAGCTCTGGTCATATTTAACACAGCAAAGCATTTTATTAACATCTTTTGCCATCTCATGTCACTCCATCAGCATTAACGTTGTGTTTCTTTTAGCTGAGACGGTCATTCCTCTCTCCTCCATCCTCCTCATCCCTGGCAGGCTTTAATGCCATACTGTGTCAGTGGGGTTACACAGTGCGGGGATGGCTGTGTCTGCTGGCTGAATGTCATTTCTGGCATGCAGACTTTGCGTTTGAGACGCTGTGTTAATGGCTGGCTGTTTCATGTTTTAAACATGAAGTTGTAGATGTTTGGATGGGCAACTCCCACCTATGGAAAAATGCCTTACCAGTTTGGATCTTCCCCTTCCAAAATGAAAACCTCAGTGTGTGAATTCAAAGTTGCCTTTGCTGACTACGTGTAGCTGGCATGAGATGGAGTATAAAAGCATGTTCTGTCTTAAAAATTTGTCTGCATCTCTTATGCGCTTCTCCTGGCCCCTCTGACAGTTAAAGTCACTTCTTCTGAAAACAAGACATTAGATTGATTCAAAGTAGGCAATGATTAGCAGGTTCAGGATGCGTTTGAACAATAGTCTTGGCCTGTCCTGGTTGGCTGGACTGGCTATTACATGGACGACATGACCTCATGTGAACACCTTTCACCCTAAAGAAGGAGGGAGGCAGAAACGAGAAGTGGCTTACAGGGTGTTTTGTATGCCCGGAAGCCTGCGTGATTTACACACAACCTTATGTATCCGCTGCAGGGAGCAGCTCCCTGCCCTGGTCTCCACTGCTGCGCCCCCGTCACACTGTCCTGCAACCGTGGAGGCTTGGGGCACAGGCTGTTGCATCTGACCCTGCTCTGGGGCGTGCCAGGCTGTGGGACGGAGAGTGCAGGACAGGGGCACAGGAGGGGGTTTGCAGGCTGGTGTGTGGGCGATGATCCCACACCCCAGGGCTGCCTTCCCAGCAGGATGAGCTCCCCTTTCCTGAGATGCCTCGTTAGGGATCCTAGCATTCGCAGGCAAGCAGCCGACTCCCTGCTCTGTCCCACCCATCCCTTGGCAGGGGTTCTGGAAATGCTGCAGCCTTCTCAGGCTGTTGAGATTTTTATCTTTTTTTGTGCTGCTGTTTTCCTGGAATCCCTGAGAAAGGCCTGTTGGGGTCATGCAGGCTGTCTGCTGTTAACTCTCAAAATCCCTGTCCAAACCATGGCGATGCTCTGGTCTGCTGTGCTTTGTGCACCTGCTCCCCATTTGTGACAAATGGTACCCCAAAAGCCTGGACTAGGAGATTTCAAGTCAATGAAAGGCTTGCTGTGGTCAGCCATGAGTCTTCTGGATGGTCCAGCTCGTTCCTCCAGCGACAGAGATAACCTTTTGCTTTGCAGGGTCCCCTTGCCTTCCTCGTGCTGGCGCGCTCCGGTCGGCGGTGTCATAGATATGGCTCATGCATTAACATACGGCTGATGCATTAACATAGCACAAGGGATTGCAGCAGCTCTAGCCCCTGGTGCTGACTCCCTCTTCTCGCTTTCGGATTGCAAACGAGATTGGTGCGAAGAGCAACTGGATTTGTGGCTGTTGTGGCCGTAGCTGGCATCAGTCAGTGATGGAGCACAAGCTCTTAGCTGGCTCCTGGGCAGCTCTGCAGCTCTAGGTATACATTGACTTTCAAATATTAATGAATCTTGCTATGTTCTGGAAAGATACTTGATATATGATTCTGGCAATCAGAGACCGCTCAGTTCCCAGAGCAGTGAATGTTTGCCCTGCCCTGCCCTGCCTGTCATGTGCTTCAGCCTTGAGTGAGGGAAGTCCCTTCTGGGGCCGAGAGAGGAATTTGCCTGCTTGCAGGGGTGAGGCTTGGAGATTTGGACAGGGGAGGATGGGGAGGAGTTTCCCCTTGTTGAATTGGGCATTTCATGCAAGTTTGGATCTGTTGCAGAGCTCTAAGCCTACAAAAATAAGCTCTTTCCTTCTCAGCAAAGTAGGAAAATGGTGAAGTTGTCTTGGGAGCTGAGGGCTCGGGCAGGGAGGGGAAGGCTGCTTCAGCCAGACATAGTCTCCCTTCGGTCCCGCAGCGGGCTAGAGGAGCCGCCTTCGCAGCGGGTGGGGTTCGACCAGCTCCTGAAGTTTTAGCAAAAGCCATCTGGGCAGCTCAGAAATCGCTGTTTGCCTGAAACACAACAGCCTTCACAGGGCAGCAAACCAGAACGCTTACGGGTTTAGGACAAAGTCAGATCCTTTGAGCTTGGAAAGCTGGCTCTGTTGTCTGAGCACAGGAAGGGACGTGGAATGAGTGCACAGAGGGATTTGTTTTGTTCTTCCCAGGATGTATGTAAAACAAATTTAAGACTGGTCTCTGGGATTTGTCTCTTCCTTCCAGACAAGGAAACAGTTCCCTGTTGATAGATGGAATCCAAACTGCAGTTCAATGCTGCAGAACTTTTAGAAGCAGATTTTGGAGTATTGTATAGCTTGTGTAGCCCCTAAGGTACGGAAACCAGATATTACAGAAAACATCCCCTCCCAGTGTAGAAGGCTGATCCCCCAGCTCAAACTGCTGTGGTACAAGAAACCAACTGTACAACTTGCTGTAGGACTAGAACCAACTCTAAGTGTTTCTGCACAGAATGAGGCTATTTCAGTGGCTGCTTATTAGAGACGTACTGATCTGGAGCATCTTTGTTTGGAAGTGGCAATGAGACCCATTCCTCCTCTCACTTTTTAGTGAAAACAGCATCTTCTGTAGTGTAGTTGTGGGTTTATGCAACATCTGAACGATGCTTTCCCCTTTGCCTTTTCACCTTTTTCTTTTCAACTCTATTTTCTAACGTATTAATGGCCATTAGACTGTGAAATGTAATTTGCCCAGAATACAGGCCTCCCATTGTACGTGGCTTTCTGCTTGCCAGACGATCCCTCTGGAGCATGAGATCTGCTTTCATCTGCTACAATTTCACCCCTGTTAACATTTGGAAACTGAAAGGCCAAGCCATATTAATATTCAACAGAACATTTCAACTCTTTTTCTCCAACAGGGGAAACTGGCCTTGGTAAGTCCACCCTCATGGACACGCTTTTCAACACCAAATTTGAAGGTGACCCAGCATCTCACTCACAGCCCGGGGTCCAGCTGAAATCCAGTACCTATGACCTGCAGGAGAGCAATGTCAACCTCAAACTGACTATTGTGAGCACAGTGGGCTTCGGAGATCAGATCAACAAAGAGGACAGGTGAGGGAAGGCGAAGAGAGGCCGTGTTGTGACCTGGTTTTCTCATGCAGGGTCTCTCGCTGTGCCCTAGTTGGGCCAGACTGTGCTGTAAAGTTTTCCTCCTTCCTTCTTAGGGGTTGTCCTTGTCACCTCTTTGGGATGGGACAGATGGAAGAGAGGACAGAGGCTGTGGTGTTAGTACTGCTCCAGCTATCAAAACAGCTTTTCTCTTGCAGTCAGAGCAATATCTGCCCTGCTGGCAGTGTTCTGCCCAAATTCATCTGGTGGGGAGAGTGGAGACCTCCAGGGCATCTGCACTTATTTCCTTGTGCTCTGCTGACTGCAAGCTGCCAACCAAACCACTGGCATGGTCTAGTGACCGCTTGGCTTAGCAGCTGCTTTTGGCAGGGTTCTTCCATGTCACCAAAGGAAGCCAAATAAATTTGCAGTGAGATACCCTGGGGAAGTATCTCTGGGACCTCACGTCCCGGTGTGGCTGGAGCATGGTGGTTAAGGGCTGTGCGATTCGACCAGACCATCTCCAAGGTGCATCTTCACAGAGGCATTGCAGATAGGATTTGCTTTGTTGTGGGTCTGTTAGGTTTTCTTTTTAATTTTGTTTAAGATGCACAGATGGCCTTTACATTGTGAGTCTGATGGGCTCTGTGTTTCAGATGGCCTTGCAAGGGAGTTGCAGGGATCTCCTGCCTCGGAGCCCTGGGCAAAGGTAGTACTGAATGGAGATGTCTTCCACCTGCAGGACTCGAGGCTGTGAGAGCAGCCAGCCATTCACTCCCTGAGTGCAAGCAAGGGTTATATACTGCTGTGAATGAGTCTACATTGTTCTTCCTTTTAAAAGTCTCTGAACCTCACATTTCAAAGTATGAGAGTCCACTTTCCCTGCAGAGGGTGGTGTGTCTGCTGTCCTCTGCTGAATCTCCAGTACTGCATTTTGTCAGACAGGCTGCTAGAGTCTGATGTAGGACCACATCTCCTTGTCAGCAGTGCAACTTTGAAATTTCTTACGGGTAGAGGGGAAGGGAGATTGAGAGAATTGCTCTTGGGAAGTGAAATCTGACAAGCAGCTTGTTTCTTAAAAGCAAGCAAAGGAGCACTCTCTGTTTACCTCTGTGCTTGTGAGATGTATAACTTTTTTTTTTCTTTTCACCAAAGCTATAAGCCCATTGTTGAGTTCATCGATGCTCAGTTTGAGGCCTACTTGCAAGAAGAACTGAAGATAAAAAGGGTCTTGCACAACTACCATGACACCCGGATCCACGCTTGCTTGTACTTCATTGCTCCGACAGGCCACTCACTGAAATCTCTGGACTTGGTGACAATGAAGAAGCTTGACAGCAAGGTAGGCATGTTTACCTCTTACTGGGCAGGTTCACCGTGTGTGAAAAGGCTGCTGCTTTTCCAGAGCACATCTCCCCCACAGCTTGAATAGCCCTTATGCTAGTGGAGATGACTCTGTTGGCAGATAAATCCTGTAGATTTATTGAGCACTTCTAAGTTTTTCTAAGTTGTATTATAAAGGACTAGCTACTTGGGAGGAATATAGGACTATTGTCAGAACATGCAGGGATGCAACACGGAAGGCTAAGGCCCAACTGGAATTAAATCTGGCAAGGGAGGTTAAGGACAACAGGAAGGGCTTCTATAGGTACATTGGCAGCAAA
Source organism: Steatornis caripensis (assembly GCA_013398225.1). Classification (NCBI taxonomy): domain Eukaryota; kingdom Metazoa; phylum Chordata; class Aves; order Caprimulgiformes; family Steatornithidae; genus Steatornis; species Steatornis caripensis. Next base: position 17,775 of record VZSC01012148.1, on the reverse strand, counting down.
AGGAAGACTAGGGAAAATGTGGGCCCGCTGCTGAACGAGGCAGGTGACCTGGTGACACTGGACACAGAGAAGGCAGAGTTACTGAATACCTTCTTTGCTTCAGTGTTCACTGCTAGGACTGGCCCTCAGGACTCCCAGACTCTGGAG
>VZSC01012148.1:0-16118 GCA_013398225.1 Steatornis caripensis | reverse complement strand
GAGGTTGTGGAGTCTCCTTCTCTGGAGATACGCAAAACCCGCCTGGACGCATTCCTGTGCAACCTGCTCTAGGCTAACCTGCTTTAGCAGGGGGCTTGGACTAGATGATCTCTAGAGGTCACTTCCAACCCCTACCATTCTATGATTCTATGATTACAGACTTGAAAAAAACTCCCTGGAGCAAAGCTGAGGACTTCTTACCACTCTGTTCCTTTCTAGGTGAACATCATTCCCATCATTGCCAAATCTGATGCCATTTCCAAGAGTGAGCTGACCAAATTTAAAATTAAAATCACAAGCGAACTGGTCAGTAATGGGGTTCAGATCTACCAGTTCCCAACAGACGATGAATCAGTGGCGGAGATAAACGGGACAATGAATGTAAGTGACTGGGTGCTTTCTCCTTTCCCAGAACAGCAGAGGAGCGGTCACTGTAGGGGTTGGTGGCCCGTATTGGGGTGCTTCTTAAATCTACTTTCCCTTTTATTTTGTGTCTTAAAACCAGAGGATTTCACAGGGATCCCATCGGTGTAGTGTCATCGCAGTGTGATAGGCTACTCCCTCTCAGGTGGGCTTTTGCAGTCAGAAGACACTCTTTTTAACCCTTCCTTGTCCTACCGCGTATCTGTTGAGGGACATGCAGGAAATCAGACAGATGGTGAGGCCTGGCTCTGCAGGGCAAAGACACCCCTGGGTTATAAATTAATCAGATGGGTATTACCTGTCTGATGTGAGGGGCAGGCTGTCTACAGACATGCACCTCTGCTTCTCACCCAGCGTTTTTCACACCAAATAGTTTTGCTCTCCTGTGCTGGTGTTTCCTGCAAAGCTCTGCCTCCGTGGATGTCTCCTCTTGCCTGTGGCTGTCCTTGCAGCAGTGCCCCTTTACCTGGCCAATGCTGCCAGACTCCTGTCTGCACTGAGTTGCTGTTCTGTTATTGATCAAGTTGCTTAGCCTGGTGTGGCCTTTTGGCTCTGGTGCTGTTGGCCAGAAGGGATGGACAGGGGGATACAACGAGGCTGGTTAGAGCAGTGGCTTCCCTTGAGCTACATCAAAGTGCTGATGTGAGATATAAAACACAAGGGTGGGACCAGAGGCCCAACCAGCCCAGTGGCCCTTCTCTTCCCTAAACATCTGCTTTTGGTCACTTTTCCATGCCTGGAAACAAAGATGCAACATCACTCCACCATCAAGGAACCAGAGGTGTCAAGACAAAGGGAGAAGTCCTCTCCCCTTGGCCCTTCTGAGAGTGGAGGTAGACCTCTGCTCATCTTTCAGCTATTTACATGTCTCCTGGGAGGGAATTGCTATCAGGGGTTGTAGACGTTCTGGGTTGTGTCAGCCACTGCACAGAGAGATCAATTCTTTAAGTCCTGCCAGGTTTATGGGGACTAAGCAGGCCAGAATCTGAATCTGATCAAGGCAGTTTTGCAGACCTGGAAAACTTGTATCCAAATACTGATTTTATTAGCAACAAAAGACCAATTTGCTTATGCTTCAGGTCAGGAGATGAGCTTCTGGTAGGATTGAGACCAGTAAAAGATCCAGGATGGGTTGATGTAGGTTTGTAACTTAAATTGCCAGTTTTAGTCATGTTTAAAATTGAGCAATGGGAAAGTCTGATTTAAATCGGTTGCCTTAACCTTTGTGTTTGTACTTCTCTACAGAAAGCTTCATTGTCTTTGCCTGTTAGAGATCAACATCTTTGAAAGGTTATAAATGCAGTCTTCATGCTTAAGTAGTGCTTCTTGCTGATGAGCAACTTCTCTGGATTAGTTACTTTTTTTTCTTTTTTAATTACAGAAAATTCAGANTCTTTGCCTGTTAGAGATCAACATCTTTGAAAGGTTATAAATGCAGTCTTCATGCTTAAGTAGTGCTTCTTGCTGATGAGCAACTTCTCTGGATTAGTTACTTTTTTTTCTTTTTTAATTAGAGAAAATTCAGACTGGTCTTTTGATTACTTAATGTTTTGCTTATAACCTGCATTAGTTGTCTTTTGCTTGAAAAGTAGAATTGGGCTTTAATATATGCAAACTCACTATTTCATATGCATTTTACTTTATTATATCCACTTGTGCTGGATGCATTAGGATTTTTTTTCTCAGAGTATTTTGCATTCCAAATTGGCTTACTAAACGGAGAAAATATTGCCCGATCTGGCAGGAATTGATTAACTGAAGGATTTGAAATCTGGGCCATCATGATCAGAAACAAAAGTATTTAACTATGAACAAATGCATCAAGTGAAGTATTTAGCAAATAATCAGATTAAACGAATCTACAGAACAAAATGCCTGATTTTCCTTGAAACTGATTTGGTCTTTTTGAGAATCCCACCAAGCATATGTTTACAAGTTCAGAGAGAACACTGTCCAAAATTCTTTAGGTCTCTTCCCATCTGGATTTTATCCTTAAATCAAATAAGAAAACAACCGCTCCTATTCTTTCAGCTCCCTATGGCCTTTTCCATTTTGAATGAATTAGTGTAATTACTGAAGAAAATATTCTCCCTGCACCTGCTAGTTAAATAAAACCACATGCAGCTACATGAGCTGTCCCACATGGTGGGAGCTCGAACTTCCTTGCTGATGGAAGAAGGAAATCACCAGCACTTTCTTCCTGGCAAAGACAGCAGTCGGACCGTTGGTACCAGTGGAGGAAGTGACACTGCTGTTGAGGGTGACCCATGGATGGCTGAGGTTCAGGCTGTGCCTGTGTGGCCATAGCATGGTGTTTCTGCTGCTGTCTCAGGTTGCTCCTCTCACTCCCCTTGCTCACTTTGTCCCTTGGAAATCCCCTGACTTCACTCACGTGGAGACCTGGATACAAAGCAAACAAAAAGCATTAACAGATATGGGAGAAGCCAGCCATGGGATGCTCCTCATGGACGATCTGAAGAAGCCTACAGGGAGGTCTGGAAGCTCTTACCCAGAAGCAGCAGGATGGGAAGAGGAGCGAAGTTGGCAGCTCCGGTGGGCTGTGGAGGAGAGGGTCACCAGTGGGGAGCATGTTGCCACTAGCAGACGTTCACCTGATCCTGTGTCCTGGAGGGGGAGCGGCTGACCTGAAACCTCAGGTGCCACAGAACTGCGATGGCTTTTCCTCTGGAAATAGCACTGTGTAGATGTGCAGAGGAGGCTGTAGCCTTTGTGGCGTTTAGTACCTGGGGCGTTGCAGAGTTTCCAGCAGCTGGACACGGGTACAGACCAGTTCCAGTGCCTCCCATAGTGAGGAGCCCGACCTGCAGTAGGTGAAGAGCCCACTCAGTGCCTGGCAGTAGCCAGCATGTCTGTGCAGTGTGATGTCTCTGGTTCCTCCCAGAGCAGACGAAGTTGGCATGTAGCCCTCACTCAGCCCCGGCGTCTCTGCTTGCCCTCTCCCCTGACTGGCTGCACAACGGGACACTGTGAGATGTGCAAGGCCTGTTTGCAGCCGGTCGGGAGGCAGTGACCTGCTCCATAGGGACCGCTGACGATTCTTCTTGACCCCAAGTCCAGAAGTGTTTGTGGATAGTGCTGCTGCTTGTATGTGATCTGTCTTGACAGCAGGAAAAACTACAGCCTGTAGAAATGAGGCGGCGCATTACTTCTTTGAAAGCTGGCTAGGAGAGTTTTCCTCATCTTGTGATCTGGAGGCTCTTCAGTTGAGACAGCTTTGTTTCCTACCTCTCCAGTATTTTGTATCTCCTGCCCTTTGCGATTAGACAGCCTTCTGCTGAAAATCAGATTCCTTGATCCGGGAAACCATTTTCCTTTTTCTGCTGCTTGGCCTCTCCTGCAGCAAACTTACCCTGTGCAGAGCAGGCACAGCTCTGTGCTGGCCTGTGTCCCTCCAGGCACTGGCACATCAGTGTGATTGCAAAGGTAACTCAGCATGGAGAGGGACCGAGGACGCCCCAGTTCCCAGAGCCTCTGCATGGCCCAGGATGGCCCCGTCAGACTGACCACCAGCCCCACTTACTCTGTGTGTGTCCCACACGAGAGCTGGGAGGCCAGGGAATAAAAGCTGAAGAGCCCATCTTTGTGAGTGCTTGCAGGCATTTTTGCTGTATTTGCAGTTTGACTGTATGAGCCACACTCTGAAAGCAGAAAACATCTCTGAAATCTCTTACTGGTACCAGCTGTCGTGAACTTGTCCAAGTTTTCAGATAACCTGTGGAATTAAAACTTCACTACCTACTCGTGAGAGCAATCCAGGGTCACTGATCTTAAGTATAGTTGGCTTCCTGGAGCCATTTTAATTGCTGAGAACTCAGTGCACTTTAAAAGCTCTAGCTAACAAATGTCACTGCATAAAACTCAGCAGAAGGGGTGGGTGCAGGGAGCTGGGAACTTTATTTTTAAGTGCTGAAACCTTGCACTTCTTTGCAGCTTGGCAGAATGCAGTATGGTTCCCAGGAGCAAGTGGAAGTGAGGAGGGATCTCGCTGCACAACAGATAAATGCAGCAAAGTATGATAGCAGTGTCTGGGGGGTTTGCTTGGCTTGCCTGAATTTGGGGAATGAGGGGAGTGTAAGGTGAGGTCTTCTGAGCCTAGAGAGGTGTCGGGAGTGTTTCTGTTTGAATTCTGCTGAGCTTGCAGTGGGTGAGTCTCTTAGTCTCTCTGCAGAAGGCAAAAAAATATCTTCTTTACTAAGAAGTGACTATTTTTTATTTCTGAGTTTTTGGAAAGCAAATCCCTCTTGTTCTTAGTCAGCCTTCAGGTACTTGTGACAACTGTACTCGATGGAGTGCGTGTCTCAGAGAGCATAACAAGGCACAGTTGAGCTAGCGATACAGCTCTGCTCTGCTGTCCCTGGGATCCCTCCTCATGGGTATGATCCCTGGATGTAGCCTCCTTTGTCCTCTAGCTATGCAGCAATCTAGCAGTGGCTGCACGTAGCATCAACATAATGATTTTGTAAAGCCATTGGCACTCCTTTGGGTTTCTTGGAAACAGTTTTGATAAAGGAGTGCTGCAGGTTTGGGGAGCTGGAGTGCTGAGAGTGCCTCCCAACACAGCCGCAGGAAGCGTGAGGCACTATGGAGTGTTAGCACAGGGCAGGCCCAGCGCAGCCCCAGGGATTGCGGAGTCCTTCCCATCTCAGCCTGGGGCAGAGTGGACACGAAGGCTGACCCGGTGCAGGGACATGTTCAGCCCTTGCTTGCCAGGGCTGGAGCAAGTGGGGAGGAAAGAGCTGTTCCTCTGGGAGTGAAGGAGGGACTTCGATCTCATGATCTGGTAGAGTGAGTTGTCTTGTGTTCCAGTTTGAGCTGAGGGAGTGGTGGGGGGATAAAATCAAGAAGGCTCCAAGACTTCTTCTGTTGCTTCTGTGCTTGTGCAGATGTTCTCCTCAGCCGTGGCAAGCCCCCAGGACAGCACTGCAGTCAGAGCCGAGCAGCGCGTTGTTCGAGCTGTCATTCTGATGCTAGTCTTGCACTGGCTCATCTCACCTGAGACCTTGTGGCTGGGAGGATCAGTCAGGTAGAGGATGTAGAGTGGTAGCACTAACAACGCTCCCAAAAAGGACCCTCCCTTCTTCCCCCTTGTCTTGGGCTAGTGGCCAGTGACTAGACTCCCTGAGATTAGTGTGTGCATAATGACTGTCTTGCTCAGTGGCTGTGCTAATCGCTGTGTGCTGGCAAGTCAGCCAGAGCTGAAAGGGACTAATGTGGGTATCGTTCAATGTGTTCCAGGCCCACTTGCCATTTGCAGTGATCGGGAGCACGGAGGAGCTGAAAATAGGAAACAAAATGATGAAAGCTCGTCAGTACCCCTGGGGCACAGTACAGGGTGAGTTGAGCCCTGGGATTTTCATGCCATGAATGGTAACACTTCTGCCTGGAGGCAGTGGGCTCTCACAAGTGGAGCAGGGGCCTGCTGGCCTTTAATATTTCACTGGGAATTATCCTTTGTTAAATCCTTGTTTCAGGCCTACAGTAACAGTTTTCTGTGCTCAGAAGGGCTGTTAAACATGTTGGAGGAGTAGTCAGGTGGGGAATGTGGGAAGAGACCTTCGTTTCTGTCCGCATCTTACTCCTTATCATGTCTTCTTACAGTGGAGAATGAAGCTCACTGTGACTTTGTGAAGCTGCGGGAGATGCTGATCCGCGTGAACATGGAAGACCTTCGTGAACAGACCCACACGCGCCACTATGAGCTGTACCGGCGATGTAAATTGGAAGAGATGGGTTTCAAGGACACCGATCCGGACAGCAAGCCCTTCAGGTGGGATCCCTGGAGGAGACAGAAGAGCTCGAGAGAGGCATTGTTAGATGCACTCTGTGTGTACGTGTGTCCTTAAGAGAGTGCGTGAAGAACCAATGCAGCAAGAAAACCTGCCAGGTCAGATAAATCCAGACTTCAGCAAAGGTGCTGGCTGAGTGAGAGAAGATGAAAACACAGAGAGCATGTGCAGGATTGACCATGAAACTGCAAGTATAGGAGTAGAAATGCTTATGCTGCAGAGATACAGCAGTGTCCCCCTGAACTAGTGTTTGTCGCCAGCTTGTCTCTTTGAATTGCCCGACATACAGAGAAGTGCAATAGCTTACAGGCCCCAGAAATGGTTGTATAAAGACAACTGTGGGCACATGTGGGTGGGTAGCAAATGTGCTGTGGGCAAGCAATATTCATGGTGAGGCCCTGATTTCAGAGGCTCAGGGGAAGCAGAGTTTATCCCAAGTCATATCACTGGACTTTCCTTTCTTTTTTAGTTTACAAGAAACTTATGAAGCCAAAAGAAATGAGTTTTTGGGGGAACTGCAGAAAAAGGAAGAAGCAATGAGGCAAATGTTTGTCCAGAGGGTCAAGGAAAAAGAAGCGGAACTGAAGGAGGCTGAAAAAGAGGTGAAGACTGCAGTACTTGTCTCTTCATGGTTGTGAGTGATAGATCCACTCCCAAGTAGGTAGCTGCTGCCAAAGCACTTTCTGCAGAGTGTGGTTTAGGACTTCCTTATCAAGAAGTCTAAAGTTTAACTTCGGGTCATGGGGACATTAAGTTGTTCATCCTGTGGGACAAAACTAGGTCCCAGTGCTTGTGGTGTACAACTTACTGCACCATGAAAGTGCCATAGTCTTGATTCTCATGGAGAGTTGCAGCGTGGCAAAATTCAAGGAGAGAAACAGCACCTGATGTAAGCTCATTATATAAAAAATATACCCACACAACTTCCTTAGCGTTGTGAAAAATCCATTCATTTACTGACCTTTAAAGAGAAATAAGGCGGACACCCCTGGAAATGGGTGAAAATTTTCTTACTATTTGACTCTCCCAGTCCTCTGTTGTTACTCTGTGCAATAGTGCATCACTAGAACACTGCCTGGTTTGTAAGCTATTGTAGGAGACTGTTCTCTGCCCTTTATCTACACAGCGTCAGCTCAAGGGGCTAGAATGATGTAGAGACCAGCGGAGACTTGCAGGTTAAGATCTCATGGGATCCTTCTGTCTTCCCCTTGCCCTGTGAACAATGTCTGGTAGTGCTGGGTCCCGCTCACATCTCTCGTTTCCCTCTAGCTGCATGAAAAGTTTGATCGCCTGAAGAAGTTACATCAGGATGAAAAAAAGAAGCTAGAGGATAAGAAGAAGTCTCTGGATGATGAAGTAAATGCCTTTAAACAAAGGAAGACAGCAGCTGAATTGCTCCAATCTCAGGCTCAGCAGGCTGGAGGATCGCAAACCCTTAAAAGAGATAAGGAAAGAAAAAAGTAAGTTGTTAACCCAGCGGTATTTGCTTTTTGGTAATGGTTCTCCTTTACTATTTTTCTAGGTGTTCATATCTCTTTCCCAACCTAGCCAGTCCTTACCAGGGGAAGGTTTGCCGCCCAATTTAATCCCTAGTAAGGCTGAGCAATAGCTGGAAGCATTTTACCTTTAGCTGTCATCCTGAAGAGCAGGGAGCAGTGCTAACTTCACTCGTTGCTTGCTGACAGCATGGGAGAGGATGAACTTGGTTTTATTGCCGGAGATTCCCTGCTCCTCCCTTGGTCTGTCAGTGCTTGTAAAGAAGTGGAATGATATTGGCTGCCACGGCTAGGGTGTGGGTAGCAGGGATGCTCCGCTGCCCCCAGAGAGGAACATATACTGTCCCAGGGTCTTATTTGTTTAGGTTGGGAAAAATCTTACACTGTGGAAATTATTCAGGGAGACTAATAGTCTTGTATTCTGGAATCTGCAAAACATAAGGCTGCAAAATGAGGGGACAGGTCATTGCTCCTTGTTAGTGCTAGTACTCTTCTCCAGCCGTAAATGAGCTTTTTGCCCTCTGCAGAAACGGTAAGAGGTAGTGCATGTTTTTTGCAGGAGTTCCCCCTGCCAGGGGCTAATGTGACCGGATCCAGCCCCTCATCAGGGTCCTGGGATCTAGGCTGTGTGCGGTGTTCATGCCAGGCTCCTAATGCTCTGCAGTTACTAAAGAGCAACCAGCTGTACAGCTGCAACAGTCTTCCGGTTCACCTAACAATAAGCAGTTCCTTTTCTTCTCACTGTGGTATGTTTCCCAAAATGGAGTGCTGTGCCACCTTAGCATGTGTACAGAGAGTGGTGCACAGATAAACAAGGGGTCTAGTTTCTATACCACTGCCATAATCACCTCTCTGCACATTCCTGGGGCAAATCTTGCCTGTGCTATGCAGTCTTAAGTACATGAAGAAGTGCTGTTAATATGAACAATATGGCACGTGCCCAAAAAGCTGACGGGACTGTTTGTCAGGAGAAATAGCCCTTGACTGTTTTAAGCTTGGAATCAAATGACCCAGGAGAGGAAAAACCCAGTGACCAGAATGAGATCTTGGTTTAGTCTTTTTAATTCTGAGCTGGGGCTGCTTCAATATCAACGTTCTTTTGCGATAAGCAATTAGTGCTGCCCTTTTCTTGCTTGTCCGTTCCTTTTTCCACTGTGTATTTTGGTTTGCTCTTTTGCATTACCTTTGGGGAGTTTTAATATCTTTTCATACTGAGGAGTCTGAGACTGGGGACAGACTTCCCTTCCCCAGCCTGGACTGTGTGAGGCATACATAGCTGAGTTCTTTCATCCTTAGAGACCTCATATATCTGCAGACTGAGGACTGCAGACATCAGCCCTGAGGTTAGCTGGAGTCAGGAATGTAGAGAACGAAGACGACATGCCCTGTAGTATGAGCAGTCATTCGCTGCGGCCCAAGTCACACTCTTGTTCCTAGAAGCAGTTCTGATCTCAGAAGAGCTCCTTGACACCAAGCACATTCATACAGAAAAGCATTTGTACTGTCCTCATGAGTTAAGGACACAGAAGGGCACAGAAAACTCCATGAAAGAGATAGGTCAGTGCTTGAGTAAGGCCTGGGAAGATATTAGGAGGCCTCTTTCCTCCAGGAAAATAGCTGTGTTAGAAATGGTGCTGCTTTCTTTACTCTGTAACATGTTCAGTTGTCCTTAATAACTCATTTCAGTATTTAGATCACAAAATATCTCTAACAATCCATGAATTTCACAAGCTGTAGCTTAATTGTATCTTGTTTACTAGTGGCTGGCAGTACACTAGCCTTTTTATTTCACAGGTGACGCTTTTAAACTCAAGCTCTGTAATTTGCACTAATCATGACTTGGTTTCTTTTTTGTTGTTGTTGTTGTGACATCATCATCATCATTATTAGCTCTTATGTGTATGCTGTTTTACAGTTAGCTGCTGTTTGGCTGCATGGTGCATGAGGCACATTGTCCTGGTAAGCGTCATTAACTAATATAGACCTCACAGTGGGATCAGTTACAGTTCCTAAAAAATGCAGACCCTGTGCAAGTCCAGCAGCATATAAGTATTATCTCTGTCTTCCTCTGCTTTCACCCTTACTATACGTGCTCTACCAGTCTCTCTCTATGTGCCCAGTTGCAGAAAAAGGATGCAATGAAATTTCCCTTTAAAGATTCTGCAAAGTAAAATGCAGAGAGACTCACTATTAGGACATGAAACACAGAAAAATAAGGATTGGGTCCTCTTCCTTTTAAACCTTCCCAGCACTTTGTTGGCTCCTTTTTTCTTTATTCCATCTCCCTTAGAAATAAACTGTATTCTTTAATCACGTAGGCCATGTTGATACTATGGCAACAATTGCTATGGAGATGTGGTACTGATGATAGAACCCAGCTAGCCATGAAGATGTCTTTTGCCTTTCTCCTCTTCTTCTCCCACCCCTCTAAGCTGTAGTGTTAACTTGTGGTTACATTGCAGGTGAAGGTAGATGCGAGACAAGTTTCTGTCCCCGCCTTCACATACTAACAGATGGTAAAATCTGCCAAACCTAGAGCTTTGCTTTCTCCCAAAGCACCAGAGAATCATCAAATTGTGTGTGTATGAACGTGCATGTCTGTGTGTGTGTATGAGGGGTGTTAAAGAAGCTAATGCTGAGTAACCAGTATTCACCTGCCAACCAATTATAGTTGGTTGTCAAAAACCACAAGATGTGGTGGGCTGAGCATTTACCAGATAACGAAGGCTCTGAAGATAGACTGAGAGACTTTATGGCATTTTTAACAGTCAAATGGATCACCCATGGATTGGATGTTCAGTTGTAGCAGACAGACCCAGACCCATGCTCCTGGGAGCCGTGCCAAGTGTGCCCACGGTTCGGGTAGGGCTAGTGGTAGAAGAGGGCTGTGTATTCAAGATGTATCCACAAAGCCTGCCAGAGCACTTTGCCCCTGAAGAAGGCCAGCACCCAAGTTTCTGAGGAGTTTTGCCAAGGTGTGGAGAGTTCCCTCTGGAGCAGAGCCCTGTCAGTGGTGTAAGTCTGCTCCACTCCAGTTGCTGTGGCTCTGTCCAGAGTGTCTCTGCCTTGGTGTGAACAGGGATGTAAGGTGGCCACGTAGTCATGGGCGGGCTTGTGGTACAGATGAGGTTGCCTGAAAGGGTTAACAAACCTGGCCCGAGCAAGTGTCTGCAGTGCGAAGTGCCAGCATCTATTGTAAAATAAAGGCTCAGTTAAACAAAGATGTGTAAGAATTGCACCTACCTGGCAAGAGAGCAGCATCCTCATTAGGGTTATTAGTTAAACTGCTAATGACAGTGGTCTCCTTGTAGCTAGGTTGAGTGTGTTTAATTGAGCCTTTTTAATTTGCTGTTGATTCTCTGGTGAGAGGAAAAAGAAAGCTCCCACAGGAATGTCTTGCTTCTTAAGCAATACTTACTATCCAAGGCAAGGGTGACAGCATGCCAGGCTGAGGTGCGCAGGTCTCTCGGAGAAGGGACCTGTTGGAACAGCGGCACTTAATTATAAAACACCCTAAAAACTCAGCCTAGAGTTCACCCTTGCCCTGCAGACAAAGCTAGGATTTACATTCTCTCCAGGATACAGTCCAAACCAACTTAAGGTCTGCCCTTTAATAGGGAAAGCTATTTAGCTCTTAGCTCCACCAAGGGAAATGGAAAAGCAAGCAAACATTACGCTGTCAGTGAGAGGCATTTGAATTTAATTTGAATGGGACGTTCCACTTAACAGAACAGCTTCAGAAGGGTCTTGCACTGACTCAAACGGGAGCTTGCAGTCGTCTTGAGCAGTCCGTTTGAATGAATGTCTCTGCTGCCAACAGTAACTGTAAAACAATGAAAAGAACAATTCTCTGCTTGTCAGGCTCTGAATGTAGAAAAATGAGCTCAAGAATAACAGCGTTCATTCTGGTGCTGAGTACGAAGGCACGGCTAAAGTGCAGTTAGAGTGAACGTTACTGATTTGTGTTGGTTTTGGATTGCTTTTGGCAGTCCTCGTAACTGTACGCTGTTGTGTGCTGGGCTTTGAATCAAATTAAGTTCTTTGTTCCTGCTATACAAATGCAGACAGTGCCTTTGTCAATGGGTATTTGTCCTTGCTAAATTAAATATGTATATATGGTACTTTTCAAGAATTCAGAAAAATACTCTCCATATTGATCCATAAAGTATTGCAGGGCTCCACTGTTTTGCAAGGATACAAACAAGTCACAGCTGATGAGTCCTGTATCTTGCAAAACTGTGAAAGGATTGTTTTAGAAAATAAATGCGGTTCATCCCACTGCTGAGTGTGTGTGCGTGTATGCATGTGTGTGTCTGCATAAAGCATGTTTTGTAATCAAATTAAACCTTATTAACACTTAGCAACATTTCTTTTTGTTTGTGTGTGTGTGTGAGGGAACATTTAAATTCTTATTTTGTTTTTTGCCATTAATCCATAAAACCATTAATCTGCCTTTTTCTTTCATTTTCAGTTCGGGTTTCCTGTAGAGCCTTTCCCTTCGCACCAGAAGCGAATGCCCCCACATTTGGTTAACATGCAACTATGCCATTGTGCCTGTTTGCTCACCTTTACTCATTGCCCCCTTCCTGCGCTCACCATTTTGTTTTAAGCAAGAGTCCGCACCCTTGGCTGTTCTCGGTTATGGTTGTTCTTGTGAAGAACTTGGCAATAGCCTATGTGGAACTGGCAAGAGATGCACACTGCTGATCCCCTGTCCCCTTTGGGCAGCAGCAGGCTGCTGAGCGCTGGTAGGGCTAGTGTCCCCTCTTCTCGGTTGCTCAGCTTTTTGTCTCTCCCCCTATTTTGTGTGAGGGCTGCATGGTAAGAGAGCGCACGGCTGCTTAGTGGTGTGCGTTTAGCTCCTGTCGTGGGACTGCTGTGAATGCAACCCGATGCTGCCCGTGGGGTGGGACGTGCTGTCTCCAGAGACCGGCTGCCCTTCTCCCCTTTTTAATTTGCTGTATCTAACCCCTCATTACCCCTCTGTGCTGCCATGTGTGACTCAAATAATTTTAAAGGACTTTTTGCAAAACTTGACATCCCCACAGTCGCGGGCCCGAGTCCAAACCTCTAGTCCCCAGGCTTGGGGGATTCTCAAACTTGGATCCACGGTTTGCAACTAAGTGTTCTCTGAATGCCGCAGGGGTCACGAAGGATCTCTTGCCTTATCTCCCTCTCAGTGTGCTGGCCTGGATGCACATCCTGGATCCAGTCTCAGGGAAAGCTGGTCACCTTGCTGTACATATCAGTGTTTGTGAAGAAAGACGATGATGTTTCTTTGACTTTCTTCTCAGTGTTTCCAACAATTTCTGGTTTTAATGCAAAAAGTATTACCTTTTTTTATTTGGCATCTGTTTAGAAGTGTATAGATGCTGGCAGTTTGCTTCTCATATTTTCTATTCAGCAAAAGCCTTGTTTTACGGCAAGATTTGCACTAAAAAGGAGGGTGTTTTGCTCACTGGGGCCAGGAGTTCACTCTGGCCAAGTGCAGCTGTGGTTTGCCTGCAGGTGTCTTCTCTGTGTATTTCTGGATGAGTTTTGTTTTAAATAAAGACTTCATCAGACAGTGAATTCTGGTTAACATTTACTTCTTTTGTTTTTTGTTTTTTGTTTTCTTTGCCCTTCTTTTACAGTAACCCATGGCTCTGTACTGAGTAATTACCCCTGAATACAATGGGCCGGAATGGACTTTCATTTACTTGTTAAATCGGAGGGTCTAATAAAACGTGACAGCATTTCAGCTGTGACCTTTCTATGGCGTTACCCTTGCTCTCTCCTATATCCTCATTGTGATTCTGTCTTTACTATGTACTGGTGGTTATTGCTTTTATTAAACAATGTAAAATCAGTCCTAACAAAGTTTTGGCTGCTGCAGCTTTAAATCCTACTTTTTCTTTTTTTCCCTACAACTAATGGAGTCCCCTTTCTCCTGGTCCCTCTCCACCCAGATAAATAAGGGATGTGGAAATAAGTTCTGTGAGTTATTTTTGCTGGCAAAATAACAACGCAGTTTAAATGTATTTATTAGTGACATTAAAATGACCACACCACCTTAGTTTAATTACCGCATGGTTGGGAGATAAAAAACTCTTTTCTCTTTATACTTGGTGTCATTTTCATGACACCATCTATCTTTTTTTATTTGCTTTTATTTTTTGCTTTTGCTAATACATGCTAGCATGTAATCCTCGTTTCCATTTCAGACTTGCTTCTTGTGACCCTGATCCTTCAGTCGCACTGTGTGCAGGCTAAGTTCTCTGTGGGTCCTGACCCACACGTCCTGACCCTGCTGAAAGATCAGGATGCATGCTGCCAAGTAATTTCAACAAAAACCCTTCAAATCCTGGGTTTTTGGAAGATAAGCACACCTCAGGCCTAGCCATGATAGGTAACGCTGGGTTTAGTGCAAGCCGCTGCTGAGAATGTTACTAGCAGGGTAGTCTGGATGATGCTAAAGCCTCATGAATGGTTTCTGCTTACAACGTGTTAGTCTGGCTAGCTGCTCACGGCAGCAGCAAACCTCCTGCAGTAACCCACATCAGACGACGGTCTGGCCTCCGTTTCCAGCAATCAAGGCAGTTAGAACTCTTGATTGCAATGTATTTTCTGAGATGTTTTGTTTCACCATAAATGCAATTTTATTTCCCATAAAAGTCTTTTGCTGTTTTGGGTGGGGGGAGGTGTTCAGCAAGTTAAAATAATTTGAATATTTACTTGTTCCTCTACTGATGAATGTTGGCCTGCTCCCAAAGCCAGTCCATATCAGTCTGTCGATGATTTCTGGACTATGTGCTAAAAGAACCATTTAATGCGGTTAAGAGCTCACTGGCTCGTCTTCCTGACTGCCATATTAGAATGTTATTTAAAGTTATGTAAAGTCTTTTTAAAGACTTTAAAGAAAAAAAAGGTTTTTACTTGTGAGATTTCCTTCAAGTACTTGAGGTACTACAAGGAGGTTCCATCTCTCTTGTCAGCTGTTTTCACATTGCATCTCTTTTTTCCTGCTTTTTGAATGTCTTTCTCTTTTTTGCTAATCTTCTGTTTTTTCTTTTTCCCCTTTTCTCTCTCTGTAGCTTTTTTTAATCTGTCTTCGCCAGCTGCACTGGGTCTGAGGGAGAAGACTGCTTCTTCTAGAAGAGTTTAAGGGTCTTATGTCTGGGGAGGGGGAACAAATCTTCAGTGTTAGTGTCTTGGAAAGAAGCTCTTTTACTGACTTGCATGGTACCTAAAATTGAAGCGTCTTGTAATTTGTGTGACAAGACAGGGTAACACGGAGGTTGGGGGAACTGATTGCCTACCTGGAATTTTGAAGAGCAACAGAAATGTGACGTTTGGACTAACGATGTAGCGAATACATTTTCAAACAATGTTATGGCATTTTTTTTTTCTAATTCTGTGTTTAATAATATAAATGTCATGGGCTTCCATGAGGTGTGAAGCCTAAGGAGTATTTTCAATGTGCTGTTGGTTGATTGGGTTTGGAAACTGTGCAGAGTCAAAGGAAATATAAACATGGTGCAATTCGCTGTCGGCAGCCACGAAATATTTAATTTTAACAAAGAAATAAAGTAAGAACAACTGTTGTGTTTCCTTTGGTGTCCTCCTGTGTCTCACCACCTTATTAAACAAGCTCCGTCGGCTGGTGGACGTGGGTTGAGTGGTACTTTATTTTTTCCCTTAATGAAACCTCCTCTTGTTCTGTGAAGTTAGAAATAAGTTAGCAGTATCAGGAGGGAGAGGCGATGCTGACAGCTGGTGTAGTAATAAATAATCGTGATCTACCCCAGTACCTCCTTAGCAGCGTGCAGCGTCCTCCGGGCGTGCTGGAGCCGCTCCTCGCCGCTCCGTCGCTGCTCCCTCGCGCCCCGCCCCGCTCCCCGCCCCGCACGCTTCCCCGAGCTGCAGCCGTCTCTCGCCCCGCTCCCGGGTTCGTTTCCTTTTTACAAAGGGAAGCGCGCAGAACTGCACAGAGTTACAGATTTACACGACAAACGTCTCAAGAACCAGCACTGTTTAGCCTGATACCTTTCTAACTTTGATGTAAATTTTAAATAAAAAATACGAAAGCCTGCATGCGTGCTGTGGTGATTGCCGCTGGGGGGCGGGGGGGAGGCCTCGGCCTCCTCCAGCCCCGTGCTCGGCGGGGAGGAGCTGCTGGGGCGGCACCCGGAGCCGGTCCGGGGGAGGGGTAGGGGGGCGGCCCCGCACGTCGCCCCGGGGTTTCCCGGAGGCCCCGCCCGCGGCCGCCGCCAGGGGGCGCGGGGGAGCCGAGGCGGCCGGCAGTGCCGGCAGTTTCTCGCGGCGTCTCGCGCGCTTGTGACGCGCGGCCGACGTGACGTGACGTGACGTGACGTGACGCGACGCGACGCGGCGCCGGCCGGGCCGCTCCGCG
>VZSC01012147.1:467417-535277 GCA_013398225.1 Steatornis caripensis | reverse complement strand
TAGCCAACATCTGCAAGGGCCTTTCTTCTCCAAAGTTGTAGCCCCCCTCCCAGTTCCCATTCCATATATCTGGAAGGAGTAGGGGGGTCTTTCAGGTCCATATGTGATCTGAGCTCCTTTTTTTGCCTGCCCCTCCAAGAAACTTGGATTTGGGATGGATATGGATGCAGTTCACAAGCAAACATCTGCAGTCATCACAGCACACAGTTTGGGAATCCAGGGCCACCACAAGGAGCAGAGGCTGACATCAGCAAGGAGACATGGGTGAGCCAGCGGCATGGAGCCCAGCTGGGTGAAAAGGGGAACAGCCAAGGAAGTGAGCCTGGTACTACCAAGGGAAAAATTGCCTTTCCAGCAAGGCTGGAGACAGCAGATCATGGCAGAAAGCGAGTGTCCACGTGCTGAGGAGTTAAGAGCTTGTCTGTTGGCACCAGAGCACAATGANGAAGTGAGCCTGGTACTACCAAGGGAAAAATTGCCTTTCCAGCAAGGCTGGAGACAGCAGATCATGGCAGAAAGCGAGTGTCCACGTGCTGAGGAGTTAAGAGCTTGTCTGTTGGCACCAGAGCACAATGAAGCTGAGGATGAAGAACAAGACACAAGCACTAAGCTTTCATGAGAGGCTTAAATGTTTCAAATACCAGCACTCATAGCCCTGCAGCCCTGTAACTATAGCACGGTCACTGCTCGTAATGGGACATTATTGAGGCGCTGAGTTTGTAAGATCTCAGAACTGAGGTTCATCAGGCTTTTTTTGTCTAAACTTGTCTTAACCTGCCTAGAGCTTAGTTTTAAGCCTGATTACATGTATCCACATTTTTTCCCAATGACCAGGCAGCTATGCTTGATTTGTTTTCCTTTTGCTTGTTTTTGCATGCTGTAACCATAATGTTTACATTGACGGTAGGAACAAATAGCTCTTTGATGCTGAATGAAACCTTCATGCCTAACACAACGCGGTGGCGTAGAGAAAGGCAAACTGGGTGTGATAGCAGGGGCCTTGAACGTCGGGACACAGGACATGATGTACATTGTGGGATGATAAGAAAAAGGTCAGAGGCTGACATGGCAGAGCCCAGGCATGTAAACAACTCACCAATAGTCAATTAAAGACACGAAGACCTAAGAGCTGGACAAAGCATGTTTCAGGGGTAGCAAATAGAGCAAAGAACAATTATCTAACATAAGTTAAAGGTACTATAAATGTAAATTCGGTTGCAAGGCAGCATGGCAAGTCAAGGTGTGAACCAAATTAGCAAACTTACAGAAATGGTCCCAAATGTCTCCTACAGTGAGGGGGAAGAAACCATCAACCCGGCGAGGGACTCAGGGCTGCTGATGCCCACCTCAACCTGCCACCACATCCCCCCAGTCTGAAGCCGTCCATCTGAGCACCCAGAAGGGCAGTGGAAGGAGTCACAAAACACTGGAAAAAGGACCGGAGACTAGGACTGTATATAACAATTTTAGCTATATTGTTATTATTGAAACTTTTTCGATAGTAGTATTCTTTGCTTTTTTTTTTCTTTTCCTGTAATAATTAGATCTGGATTAATAAAAATTCTTTTGTTAGATCATTTAGATTTCAGTTATGCTAACAGCAGATTCTTAGCTCTACGTATGAAGTATGTTTCCTTTTTGTCCATAACAAGATTTTGAGCTTAACACGTTCAATAAAACCCCAATGCTTTGGGGACTGAGGCAATTTCTGATTTCTCTCTGTTAACAGTTATGCACACCAGGTACCTGAAGGCACTAATGTTCTCACCATTCTCGCAGAGCAATGTAAGACTGGGAAAGAGACGCTCAGCAGTCACAGAGCATCCATTACAGCTGCTCAGCCAGAGCAGCAGCTTCGCTGAGGCTCTACATAACCACCCTTGTATAAAGGATTTCTAATTCCTGCAAGAAACATTACTCTTTCACATGGCTCTGCAGTGCATGCAGATAATTCCCACCAACTCCTAGCAGCTCTGTGCTGTGTGTTTTAATGTGCTCTCCTTGCTTTTCGGAGTATGACAGAACGAGTCCCCGAAAAACTTGAGATCGTCCCCAGCATTTTTGTTTCTGCACTGTGGTGAAGGAGCTGTAGCAGTCTATTAAGACAGTCTTAAGCCAAGCGTCGCAGAGGAGAAGAAAGGTGCAGCTGATATTGGACATGGAGGATCCATTATACTGGTTTCTTGCCCACAGCGGCAGAGTCAGCTCTTAACTATGCTAGTTTTATGGTCATGTTGCCTGAGGAGAGCAATTTAAAGCAGGTGCAGCATCGCCAAGAAATGAGGCCAGTGACCTGGAGTTTCAAGGGGATTTCAGCATCCAGATGGAAGTACAGCCTTGCTGAAACTACCCCACACTCCTCGGGATACTTCTCCCTCTACTACTGACTACTTGGAGTTGCTTTTCCCCTGGTTATTTCAGCGCTTCCAACTTTTGCTCAGGAATTTCCAGCTCTCTGCTGGAATTGATTAATTTAGGAGATGAAATGCCAACATTGCCTTCTATAATCATTAAGATAATCCACTGAGTTTCCAAAGCTGCTACCTGCAAATCTCACTCAATATCAGGAGCTCCAGTGGGAATTCAGCGCCTCTGAAAGTCTGGCAAGGACGAAAAAACCCAGGCTACCTACAATCTGGAGAGGATATTGGTGAATGAAATGGAAGAATAACTCTCTGAGAGATGCAGTACCTCTTGGAGAAGAGGATATCCCATCTGGCTGCTGTATAGATTTTCAGGTTGCTTATGAAAAAAAGCATAATTATGAATTTGTAAACAAAAAAAAAATTCATTGGCAGATTAGCACCTAAATCCTTTGCAGAAGAAGTGACTTAAAGAGGAATTTGAGTGAGGAAAGGACAGTCGTAGGGAACAGGAGGGCAACCCCCTACACACAGTGTATATGCCATTATGTATACATGCATTTTCCTTGCATTTTCCAACTTTCTCTCCGCCCTCTTATTTAATATTGCATGTTCCAATAGTAAACATCTCACAGCTGCAGCCAGGAAGTCGCAGACAGCCTGTAATTTACTACCAAACATCACTCGGAAGAAGTTTGCAATTTGTGATAATGGTATTGTTCCTTCAATTCTGTTCTTGCAGCTCATCCTTCATTACACGCAACGCTTTACAAAGCCTTCTGTGTTTAGCAGCATTAGCCTCTCAAGCAAGAGATTATAGTAAGAGTATTTAAAATTTTATTACTGCAGCTATTTTTTAAAGTCCCTAGTGGCAGCAAGTACAAGGTGTGAGTGGGTAGTGCCAGGAAAAAATCATTCTTGTTTGTATTAGGCAACAAATAAACCCCACGTGTCTAATACAATTTGACATAAAAAACTCTGGTGCAATTAGTCCTCAGATTAGTAATTTTATAACTCAGCTGTTCAGCAATGACTCAAAGCTGTTGTATGCCATCTTTCAAGTAACAATATAAATAGCTTTAGCAAGCAAAACCGAGAGCTGCGATTCATTGTTTCAAAATGCACCTTTTCGTTCCAGATCTCTGATCTTTTTCCTGATAAAACTATCTGAAGATTGTTTGGATTAAATGGACGGGCTTTACCCAAGGCAGTCTGAGGCTCAGCTAAGAGTGTATAACCTGTGTCAGCACTGAGTGGACCGGGAAAGCGTACCCTCACCCAACAATAGGCCATTTCTCTGCTAAAGAATTTGCACTTTACTGCTTTCCCAGGCAAGATTATGCATCATCTCTTACCTCTAAGGAGGGATGGGGGTGTGCACAGAGAGTCACTGCACAGAATCACACAGACAGATTCAAAGCAGAGAGATTTGCTGTTTCTTTAGGCTAAAGGCTGAGGTCTGCTTCTAATTATAATACTGGTCAAATACACACAGGATTCAGATTTGTGAAATCCAAGGGTTTTGCTTCGTTGGTTTTAGTTTATTTTGATTTGTGATGCTGATCTTGTTGAGTTTTCCCATCAATTACTCCTTCCAGAAATATTATTTAGTGTCACCAAGGGCCTCCTGAGGAAGGGGAGCGGAGCGCTGAGCTCTGCTGCAGAGCTGTTATTCACAGACCACAGGCAATTGCTCAGGATCTGTGACATTGCACTTGGCTTTCAGATTATTCCTGTACTTCTGGATTGTCTCAGTACCCAATGTGTCCTCGGGGGTGCTATATTTAAATGGTTAAGTTTTCCCCCTTCTGTGTTCCGATATGCTTCTTTCTTTTCCCCAAGTGGGATATACCTTTCCTCTAGAGAAATAATATTCAGCGCCTCACAGTTTTCTTGTGCTGTGAAAATACACTGCTTCCTTTTTGAAGAGTCTCTGCTTTACCTTAAAATGTGATTTTACCCTCTGGGTTTATAGACCCACTGTATACCATTGCCCAGACTCCACTGCTGTATATCCCATGTCTTTCTTCTCACCCTAGTATGATGAGAAAGAAGGAGCCATGCAGGCTGGATCGCTCATCTGCTTCATGGAGAACTGACCCAAACTGGTAGCTAATGAGTTGTTGTACTCTTAAACATGGCCTCTGTTCAGCAGATAAAAGTTTTTATCAATCTGTTAATATATACCAAAAGGAACAGGGAGGCCACCTTGGTAGACTCTGCTTCGGTTGGTAAAACAGAAACAGGAGTATGAATGATCTAACTTTTTCATGCCAATCATTAGCTATATTTAATTGAACACCACATCAATNTTAAACATGGCCTCTGTTCAGCAGATAAAAGTTTTTATCAATCTGTTAATATATACCAAAAGGAACAGGGAGGCCACCTTGGTAGACTCTGCTTTGGTTGGTAAAACAGAAACAGGAGTATGAATGATCTACCTTTTTCATACCAATCATTAGCTATATTTAATTGAACACCACGTCAACAAAGGCTTGTGATCTGATAATTTCTTTGAGTGGAATGCTCTTAGACCAGGCAGTCAAGTTGATACTGCATTTGTGAATTTGGATTTATTTTTAAGGACAATTTTGGTAAGGGTTTGTGAAGCTAATGTGACCCTAATTATGTTAAATGTAGAGGTAATATAGTCAGACGGCAGTTTATAGTTAACGAATATTAAAAAATTCTTTAAGTGCTTTCGTGGATAGATCATCGTATTTAGTTTTAAATAAAAATGCNGTTTTTATCAATCTGTTAATATATACCAAAAGGAACAGGGAGGCCACCTTGGTAGACTCTGCTTTGGTTGGTAAAACAGAAACAGGAGTATGAATGATCTACCTTTTTCATACCAATCATTAGCTATATTTAATTGAACACCACGTCAACAAAGGCTTGTGATCTGATAATTTCTTTGAGTGGAATGCTCTTAGACCAGGCAGTCAAGTTGATACTGCATTTGTGAATTTGGATTTATTTTTAAGGACAATTTTGGTAAGGGTTTGTGAAGCTAATGTGACCCTAATTATGTTAAATGTAGAGGTAATATAGTCAGACGGCAGTTTATAGTTAACGAATATTAAAAAATTCTTTAAGTGCTTTGGTGGATAGATCATTGTATTTAGTTTTAAATAAAAATGCAAATAAGAATGGTTTAGAAAAAGTCATATTTTCAGGGCAATTCTTTGGCTGAATTTCTTTTCCAAACGCATTGCCATCTTGTGCTGCCAAGATGAGAAGTTCAACTGCACAAAAGAGAGAAACCGCTACAAGACTGTGCTTTGTGAAAGTGCTTTAAAAGAATCTACTGACAGAAAATGCTTGCTTTGCTTTATGACTTCTTCTTAAATAGACCTGTAGCCTCTGTCAGTAATTTTTGTGTGCTTGGTCAGGAGCAAATGTAGAAGTGTTAACCAGGCTCTGTCTCATTGCAATGTAAAGGAAGTAAGAAGTGTCCTCTGTGATTTTGTTTTCCTTTTTATTATTAATATTTATATCTTAAAGTAATTTCATAAATACAACATGCTTTCTTGTGCTTCTAACATAGAACCTTTACATTGGCTTCTTCAGGTGTCTGTATTTTTCAGGCATTTGTGGCACACAGAGCCACGTAGTTGTGAGGCATCTTTGGGCAGCAAGGTCTGTTTTGTCAGCCCTTATATTCTGGCTATTGCCCGTCTTTCATCAGTTAGGAAAGAGCTCCATAGGGAACACCAGAAGACATAGTGGAACCAGCATGAACAGTGCATGAAACCCTGGTTGCAGAATAATTCCTGTCCTTACTCTCATCTTTGCGTCACTGGCCGCATGCAGTCTCCTTCTGGTGACCAGCAAGCTGTGATTTCCATCTCCCATGTGAATGAAGGTTGCAGCTCTCAGATGCAACACGAGTTGTCGGTGGAACACGGACAGACCCTCTGAATGGCACCGTGCACATTTCTGAGATTGGGCTGCACTTGGGAGAGGTTTCAGAAGACCTCGTTTCACAGGGCTGCTGGCTTGTGGGCGCATGACTGAGAACATGGCGTGACATGATTAGATAGGGTGATTGATAGTTCAGGTTTGCTATTAACAGCAGGGGGCATTTCAGCTGGCGGTTCCTAGAAGAGAAGGGAGGCTGGGAAAGATGTTGCTTCTGCTTGGTGAGGAGAGATTTCTACCAGAACTCAGCCTTAAGGAATACCAGCCCTAAGAATAGCCTTTTGCAGATATGTTGTCAGTCATAAGGGATCCAATCACATCTCAGAGTGAAGGTTCCCTCACATCTCTCATCTCTTTGTTTGTGATACCTGCAGATTAGCACCTCACCCTCACGTTGCAAGCCTCATCTGAGCCCACCTCAAGAGTAAACAGACACTGCCCGGTGTAACCACCAAGATATAAGGTCAGGTTTCTGTTACAAGATTGCAAACTAAATTGCCAGCAAAGCATAAATACAGTTTTAATCTCAGCCCTGCAACATCATGTGTCTGTTTGCTTAGACTCTCTTACCCAGGACTTATCTCTGCTCTGAGAAGAAAGGGCTGAAGGCACCATCCCGTTGCCAGGGTGTCCTCCACTGCTGTCCAGAAGCAGAGACCTCTTCCCCAGCACGAAGCTGCTTTATAGACCTTAGGACTTGAGCCAGAGGTATAAAGGCAAATGCTGAGGGGAGCATTTAGGAGTCAGACTGGATATTTAATATCTACAAACTATCTTTCCTCTGGTCTCTGGAGGACATAACATGATACTTTCCTGTCACATACTTTACCTGTAATTACTCACAGAAAAAAAGTTGTGAAGCTCATGTGGTTTCCTGCATATTTGCAGCTCAAATCGTCATTTAAATATTGCCTTATTTCTGTCCTTCTACCTCCAGCAAATGTCATAATCAGCATAGCAGAGCTTCTGAAGGTCTGGGGTTTTTTTCTGATAGCACAAAGCAGCCCAAATAAAACCAATGGGCTGTGGCTAGAAAGCATCGCTAGCGAGGAAAATTAACCCAGCTGAATAAACACGGGTCAGATTTGGCTAACACCTCAGGGTGAAATCTCTAGGTCACTTCGGCTGAAAATGACGGTATGAAATGGGTCAGACATCCAGGCCTCGGCTCCCCTTGTTTTCCAGGCTCTAAAGCCAGTCTTCACAGGCGAAGCAAGCAGGGAATATTTTCCTGCTGACCCAGTGGGGTTAAGGGGCTCTGGCAGGGCACAGGGGAGCGCTGGAGCCTGTGGAAGGGAAGGATGGAGACAACCATCCTCGGGGAGGATGGGACAGTGGTGAGGAGGCAGAAAGGCAGCAGAGCATTTTTGCTGCGGTGGTGAGCTCCTGCAGCACCAGCCGACTGCGCCTGGGTTCTCTGCACAGTCAATAGAGAAAAGTAATTGTGTTTTGAAAAGGCTGGTTTTAAAAGACACGGTAAATTTCCTGACTGACACCTCTCCTGTAAATGTGTATAAATTCCCTTAGATAACATGCCGCCGGGAGAATTACAGGCTCTGAGTGCCTGGGTAAGTTTTACTGCTTTGGTTTCTGTAGGCACGCTAATGGCTGTGAAATTCCCTCCCAGCTCTTAGTTTGAACACTGCATCCGCAATTTAAAAGCACTCGCATGTTTACCTCTGTGTTAGATAAAGAAAGAGGCTACATGGGCTGTTATGGTATGTTATACTCCTTGATGCAACCAGAAAGGCCAGTCCATCCGCAAGGCTGTAACCTTAAGTGAATGAATACACAGAGTAGCTTCTCCAGGAAAAAAACAGCTTTGAGCACCAGGAAGAATAAAGTCCTAATTCTGCGAAGATGTTATCAGCAGCCACTGCAGCAACTATTGTTTCTATTCATAAGCTCCCTCATGTGTCTTTGCCTCTTTCGCGGCATCAGTTTCAGGCTGCTGAGAAACGCCTCGGTTCCCAAATCATGCTCAAGCTACTGTAACCCCCGGATGCACTTGAAAGCGTTTGGGTTTTGCTCTATTATCTCAAGTTTCCTCCCTTGACCTCTTGAAGAGATACCATTCAAACACTCTGAAAAGAAACTCTGACTTGCTGGTTACATAAACTTTCAAACAAAAGGCATGCATAATTAAATCACCCAATTTTGTGCAGTAGCAGAAGCCTTATTAACAGGCAGCAACTCTAGAAAGACAGCTTTTTCTTAACCAAAGCAAAACTACAGTGCTGTACTGAGGCTGTAACGCTGAGAAGACTTGGACAGTACTTATCTACTGCAGTCTCGACATAATGCTGTTAATTAATGGACTCCAAGGAGCCTTCTTAGTGTGTCTTTGTCTACAAGCACATTTAAATAAAAACTTTTGTATCACTGACCTGAAATCTCTTTTAGGGACCAATTTTGCATTGCATTTGCTATGGAGACAAACACCCTGCACATACTTAGAGTGAAATAGCTCTATGGCAAAATAGGGTCATAGGAAGTGTCACGGTTTACTGAGAACAGCCTAAATACTCCTCTCAGCATCCTCCTCCATATTTTAGGGGGAGTTTCACGCAATCAAATAATTGTCAAATTTCAAAGCCGGACAAAGCAGCTGCTTCACTCTCAGAAGGAGGCAGGCCTTGTTCTCCCTGAGCAACAGCCCTGAAGTCTGATTGATGGAGTCTGCCCACGACAGTAAAGGAGAACCTGGACCAGGGTGACAGTGGCGGATGAGGTGAGGATGGATTGAAGTCCCTGTGAACCCCATGGCTCTCACGTGAGTGCAGAGCTGCCTGTTTCCTCACAGAGACGAGATGAGATGATGGCCAGGATCACCAGAGCACTGGTCCAGCTAACACACTATTGAGCAGCTCCCATCATTCCTTAACTGGGCCAAGGGCACAGCTGGGAAGAATGATTTGATTTGAACGCTACAGCTTGGTGAGGAAGTATTGACTTCACATTCCCTTTTATTTCTGGGTAGAAATTTGTCACCCCACCCTATTTTTTGGTGAGAAAGAGATAGTTTCAATGGATATTCCTCCATATTCCTTCAAATATGCAATATTTTCATGAAAAGAAAATTAATTTCTTTGGGCTCAAAACATCACTGGAAATTAATCTACATCTAGTAAGAAGTTCAATGTCAAAGGGCAATGGGTGTTGAATTTTAGATTTTTTTTATCTGTGTGAGTGCTGAGGAGGTCCTCCTTCTCCCTCTTTGCCAGAGGGAGATGGTGCTGGGGCTGTACATGGGTGCTCAGCCTGCCTGTGCCAAAGGGTCAGTCACCCTCTTTTCCTCTATCAAAACGATTCAACTTTCTGCAAAAAACCAAAGCACTGGCTGACCAAAACAGGCTTGCCACCTCTCGCTGAAGCATGCCACTCTGGGCCAGTCCTCTCCAGGGTTTGGACCAGGAATTCCATCTTGGCTGTGTGCCTTGGAAAAGAATGTGTTTCTGAGAGAGAAACGTGGCTCTGCTGTCTGCTCCCAGGCAGCCCCAGCCACGGCCCACATCCTCCTGGCTCTTCAGTGAGCCCCTTGAACACATCCGTGTGTTGTCGCTTCTCATGTATGCTGACTGCAAGCGCCTTAACATAGGGAATGGCTCTTTATTCAATATTCGTACAGCACTTAACACAATGAAGTTTAGAGTGGTTTTGTTTCTTCTTTTTCTTTCAGAAGGGACCCTAGAAAGAAATGCAAAAAGAAATACAAGAAGAGAGCAGAAGATGACGTTATATGCCATCTGATACAAGCTCTTTCTCCCTGGCATCATAATGAATATGCTTTGCTGAATTTTTAAAAATGGGGATTTTCTCAGCTGGCCATGGAAATGGAATACAAATGTGAAGTCAGTACGATCTGAAGATTTGTAACCCTATTCAGCCAGGTCATGGAGTGCCAAGAAGAATTTTCTAGTCACCCAAATCAAGGAATTGTGTGAACCATGGGACTAATGAATCCTGATGCCCCATGTCCTTTTTCTGCATAAGTCTGTACTGTCTAATGAGGGGACAGTTGTTAGCTTTTCCTTCCAGAAAGGAAGGAAATTCATGCAAACCACTTGACACCACTTCATCACTCGTTCCTGAGGTAACCTGGGAGGGGCAGGGCTTGCGATCTGCCCCAGGAGCGCCCCAGAGCAGCCAAGGGAAGCCAGTGCACTGCTACTGCAGTAGTGCTGGAGTACCTCTAAGGAGTCTGGAAATGCTGTTCGCTGTGTGGGGCTTTTTCCTTCCATCGCTTTGTCTTGCCTAGAGGAACCACCAGCTCTTTGGAAAAGCAATTGTGCTTTTATAAAGTGTCTAACATAAAGGAGTTCTGACCTAGGGAGGTGCTTAGTGGAGGAACAGGGTGATCCTACCCTTTCAGAAACTTTCCCATAGGCTGCTCACTCAGCCACTTTCTCTAGCAAGAAAATAGAAATGGAGCTGCCTGGGTGATGCTGGGTTTTAGCTCTGGAGAACAAGTACTCACAGCTCTGCCTTCCCAGCCATAAAGGGAAAGCAAGTCTAGGCCTTTCCTTTCCTGATTTGTTCCCAGCGTGATGAAATAGAAACTTCTCGTGACCTAGTGAGACTCTTGCAGGGAGATGGCAACCATTTGGAGAGCAATATGATGAGCTGAACAGATTAATACAAGTTCTGCAAAGGACGTGAGAGTGTCCTGCTAAGCTGATTCTCTCTGAGAGTCTTTGAATGATCTTGCCTAGAGTCCCATTTTTTTGTCAAAATATAGCTACAGTTCCTGTTCCTTTGTCCTGCCTTGGGAAAGAGCCATGGGAAACTGCTAGTCACTCTTCTGCTTCGCCAGACGTCCCATCTGGTGTCCTGCCTAGAGAGTGGTTATTCCGGGACCTGTCCTGGAGATGCTCTGTTCCCGTTCTCCCAGAAGCAAGGGAGATGGAGCAGCACTGGAGAACAGGTGCAAAAGTCTCCCTTGACTGACAAGTCAGTGAATACTGAACTACTTACCTTTCCCCAGGGGTCACAACTTGTGACAGCCAAAGAGCTTGGGGAATACTTTTAGCTGATGACTCTCTCAGGAGAGATTAGACTTGTCTCACTCTTGCCTCAGTGAAAGAGAAAGCTGAGGCCGTGCTGTCACTGCTGGTTATTTCCATCTGTTCTGCTGCCCTGGTCAGCCTCATTTGTTGTTTTCCTTCATTGTTCTTTTTTAAGGTGTAACACATGAATTTTGAAGTGCCGTGGGTGACATCCTGGTGTCTCTGGCCTGCTGCCTTTTTCATTACGTCGTGGAGGAGCTGCAGGATTGTGTGAAGCCCCTGGAAGAAATCTCTGAGTTTGTATTCATTACCCTGAGCAAGCTTGCTACCAGCTATGGTGCACCGATCGCCACTTCGTGCTTTGATGTGACACCCTCTGAGAGCTGGGAGAAGGGATCCCTCCCTCTCCCGCCAGCACTCGGTGTTAAACTGAAAGGCTGCAACGTTATTGATGCCTCATGTCTCACTGTCCAGGGCCTGCCGCACGCTGCAACATACTGGCACAAGTTCCCTTTAGGTGTGAACGCTGGGGAGACCAAACCTACCAGAGACAGGCTCCACTCTCCCCTCCCAGTCCCACTCTCAAGGGCTTTCCCGCTCCCATCCCTCTCGCTGGAGGCAAGTCCACAGGCTTTACCCTGGCAAGAGATTTTCTTGTTTGGTAGCTGCCAGTTGACTTTCTGCAGCATCTCTTGAGACCCCCTTGCCCTTCTCCCTCCCCTCAAAGGCCTGGCAGCCCCGAACCCTTGCCAGCAGAGATGCTGAGAGGTTTCTTCTGTAGCGTCTTGTAGCAGGCTGCTCTCCTGTCCTCTCCCCCTCCCTCGTGGCTTGGGAGGCCGTGCAGACCGTGCTGAGCCAAGCAGGCAACAGCAAGCTCAAGGAAGCTTATTTCTGCCTGTAAATATTTGCTGCTAGCACCAGGGCACTGTGGGAGGAGGGGTGTCTGCCCATGTTGGACACTTCAGTCTGTTCTGAGGCTGTTGCAGAAACTTCTGAACTCGGCCAAGTTCAGGCCCTTTCCAGCTTCAAACGGTCTTGGCAAAAACAATGTCTGCAGCTCAGGAGATTGATGTGGACTGGAAGAAAACGGCAGCTGATGTAATTCTGCTCCTTAACCTCCTGCGACAAGGCTTGGAGAGAGGAAAAAAAAAGGTGTGATAGAAAGAGGAGGAAGTGGGAAATAGCCCAGCACTTTAAGAAAGACTTTTCAAAATGTCTCACACCTTGTCCCTGAATTCAAATCTCATCCAGAAATGAACCCCGAGGAGCATGGTGCCATTGTTCGAGACAGCCCGCGGTGATAATGCAAGATAACAGCACTGGTACACATTTTTTGGTTGATCTTTTTTTCTCCTTCTTTTGTTGAAGTTCAAGAAACATGATCCAAAATGTGCACTTCCGACCTTGGGAAAAATGTTCTCCTCCTTGGAGGAGGAAGGCTGATTTTGTGACAAAATTCATTTTTTTCTTCGGTGGGGCCATTAGAAACTGTCTTTACAGAGAGTGATATTTAAAATGGTTTGGTTGGAAATGACTGCAACCCTTTTTGTATTGACACACACTGGAATACCTGAAATTCTCCTTCAGATGTAGCAGCCTTTCCTAGACCCACTGACAACCTCCTCTGGGATAAACCCACGGAAAGGACATCACACTCCTGGGGTGAGGGATCCTGAGATGTCCCCTTCTTCTTTTCTCTGCCAGACCTCTGTGCCCACCATGGCGCCCACCTCTTCCACTGGCACCCACGGCTCAGGACTGGGCTGCGGCTCCCCCAGAAAATCCATAGGGAATCATCTCCCTCTTATGGTGCGATCCCGTACTACACGTGGGTGCCCCTCGGCGAGCTCCACAGCGTTTGCTGCTCCAAGGGGTGCGTGGAAACGGCGAGCAAAGGGGTGGCAGCTCGCCTGCCTGCGGGAGAAGGCGGGGGGCAGGCAGAAAACCCATCGACAGAACCATCGCAAGAGTGAGGGCGTCCAAAATGGGGATGGGCTGGAAACTGGGAGAGGGTATAACTACTATAGCAGTAGAACAGTGAAGCAAAATGAGGGCCGGAAGGTGATGACAAGGTTGTTCAGTTAATGAGTGAGAACAGAGGAGGTGATCATCCGTGGCTGCTGAGGACTGGAACCAGTGAGGCAGAGCTCCCAGTCGGTCCTTTACATGCCAAATCCAAAAATATTCCTTTGCTCTGAAGCCTTTCTGGCTGCGTCTGAGCTGGGGCATTTGGTCCGTCCTCAGGAGAAGGATGCGCGGGCGGTGAGCGGCACAGGTCTGTTTGCCCATCGGACAGGTGAGCACTAACCCGGCAGGACTCAGCGCTAAGGCTGGAGGCGTTGCCTTCACCTCTTTGTCTAAACTCTTACAAATTTCATACATCTCTCCTCAGCAGCGTCGCTCTGTCTGGTAGAGCTTGCTCTTATCGCAAGGGGGGGTCACAGCTGGGAAGCAGGGAGGGCACGAGCTGGGCTGGCTGCCATGCCTGCAGTCCAGCTTGTAGCCTGGCTCTACCCCCTCATAATCCCCATGGTAGACCTCGTAGATCTCCACCTGATGACTGCTCAGGGAAGAAGCTGTCAGCTAAACTTGCCAAAACAATCCTTAGAGCTGCAGGAAATGTACAGAAGGCCAGGTCAGCGCTGGCCCACTAGGGCATGCCCATGTCACCCCATGGACACCCAGCTGCCTGGCCGGGAAGCACTGCAGCTCCCAGCTGGCCAGGGAAGGAAAGGGAAGCTGGTGCGTGCCCGGCTCCCGCCTAGGGCCCCTTGCCCGAAAGACAGGGCTGCCAACGTGCTCTGATGGTGCATGCCCAGAGCCTCCAGCACAGCAGTCCCAGGCCAGCCTTGCACAGAGGCTGATCCTAGCTTTTATCGTCAATCTGACAAACAGGAAACCTTCATGGAGCAATTTCTGCTATGCTCATGCCTCGGTCTTAAAAGAGGAGTGCAGGAGCTTGCCTGTGCTCAGGTGACTTTGTTGTTCGCAGAGCTCAGGGCAAATGGGAAGGCCTGGCTTCACGATAGATACTTGGAGAGAAAAGCCAACTTAGATTAACAAGAATTCACAGTGAGACTTGCCACATTAATTTAAATGACCAAGCTATCCCCTGTTTGGTCTTCACACTTTGCGATTTTTTCATAAACCTCACAAGTGCTTGATTGATTACTTTTAAACTAGACTGTTTGTGTCCAGTGAACACCAGCAGCATCCAAAAAAGGCGGTGCCAGAGCGGTGCTCAGCATTAATCCCAGGGGCGTACACAGGTGCCGGAGCCTTGCACACACCGGGACGCATCCCCTTCACAGCTCATGGCAGAGGTACTGCTCCTCCACAGAGTTCCTCTCTGCTTCCCACCTCCTAAACACATCTCCTCCAGCTGAGCCAATGTGACAGCTAATTGAATACACTAATGGCCAGGTGCCCATTCTTTGAGATGGGCCTGGGAGTTATCCAGGGGTTGCTTCTTCTGAGCAGTGCCGCTGGCTCATGCCGGACCTCATGGGCTACTGCCATGTCCAGTCCTTCTCTGTGAATTTTGCCCCCAGATTAAATCACCTTGATGCACTGCAGCAGCAGTGAAGAGGAAAAGCTTAACACAGTTGAAGCTGGGTTTATGTTTTGGCCATGCTCATCCCTTCACAATCCCAATCTGAAGAGTGGCCGAGTGCTCTGACGCTGTTCGTTTCGTTGGGTTACATCCTCACAGTGTGAAGGCTCCTGACCTTGCTCAACAAATCAGCAATAAAGCTAATGAATTTCAAAGGATATCCCAATATACATGAGCTCTTCTATTTACAAGTTTTCCCTAAATATTTCCCTTTTTGCAAAAATGAAAGCTGCAGTTCTCATGTAATGGGATGAATTTATGGGCTAGGAAAAGCAGCCTAGCTCCTGACTTCCTACTGACACAGGGAACGAGTCGGGAGCTATGCACTTCCAAACTGCTCAGGTACCTCCCCTCTAGTGCTGCCAGGAGAAACGGCACATGGTTAGCCCGATGGGCCAGCCATGCTGCTCTCTAGGTGAAATCCCCAGACCCAGGGACACGTTAATCACCACAAAACCAGGGCAGAAAGCAGGAGATAGGTGTCTGTAAATGCTGGATCCTCATTTGCGAGGAATTCTCTAGGTTGCCAGTCCTGCTCAGTAAAACACCGGTGTTCACTGCAATGTGTGTCTCACGGAAGAAAGGTCCCTTGCCACCCACCGTTCCCCCATCCCTCTGGGTGAAGATTATACAGGACCTCTCACTTAGCCTTTCACTTATTTGGTTTAACAGGGTACATCTCTAATCACATTCAAATCATAGGGAAAAGGAGGGCGTGGGGGAAGAATCCGAGAATTTATTTGCTATTCTAGAGTAACAGTCCCTAGGTAATGTTTATCTACAGATGTCATGGTTGAAAATAAAACAGAGATTATGGAATTGAATGGATAGTCCTGGTACAGCAAGCAGAGGTAGACAGGTCCTACTGAAATTGTAATTTAACATGGAATCTACAGGGAAAAAAGCTTAAGGGAAGAGTAAGAAGGATACCTACTGCTAAGGGAAGGTGGTGATGGAGAGGGAGGAAAAACATCTGTGAAGGGATTTGTGAAAAACACTAAGTCTGTTGTTCGTCGTCCTGTCCACGCTGGCAGTGCACAGATGTCCTTGTCCCACCAGGAGGGAACATTTGGACCTTTAAGATTTCTTTGTATGACCAAGTCCTCCAAAGCAGGCTTTGAATGGCCTGCAGTGAGAGGAGCTGCTCGTGGCGCGCCAGGACCCACCCGTGGCAAGCTGCCTCTCCCAGCGCTGACTGCTTCGGGCTGTGCCAGCGGCCACGTGGCATTGCTTCTGGTCACTGACTGGGTGACATTTCATTCGGTATAAATTACAAATGTTACAAGTGAATGAACAGTTTGAAATTCATAGAGTCATAAATTGGAAGGCCAGGGGGGCCATTACCATCAGCCGCTCCGACCTCCCGTATAACACCGGCCATAAAAACACAGCCGGGAACTCCCACATCCAGCACGGCAATTTGTGCTGGGAGTGAATGTGTGAGAAAGACACTCTGTCTTGATTAAAATCCCAACATGACAGAGAGCTCATATATCCTGGTTGAGATCTCCTAAAGGCTAATTACCCTTGCAGAATTCATACCTTATTCTTGCTTTGGGTTTGCTCCCTGCCACAGGGTTCCTTACCTGCATTAGTCACAAAGCTCCCCTGCAAAAACCAAACTGGGTATTTCATTGTACCCGCTGGTGTTTGACTGCCTTAGGGACCATTGCTCTTTGGGGACCAGATTCACAGATCACCTTGAGCAAACAAGTAGGGGCGTGGGATTGACAGCAGGTTTTGGAAATACTGTAATGTTCATGACATTCATCAAATATATTTTATGCAAATGATTCACTGATCCCTCATCTAAAAGGGGTCAGCGGGCTCTTGTGTCCCCAGTAAGCGCATACAGGAAAAAAGCAAGAAGGCGAGGGTGAGATTGACCCAGGGCTGGTTACAGAGAAAACTGAAGGCAGTGTGCCAAGCCTCACCAGGAACCCAGCACCGAAAAGAGCCAAAAAAAAAAGGGGAGGGACACCTTAGGAAGCACAAGCTTCAGGAAAGATGAAGAAAATGGGTTTGAAACCCACCTCTGCCTGGTGCAGGGCTGGACTGAAAGCCAGGAAGATGCTTTCAGCTGCAGTGCTGGGCACAGGCAGGCAAAGGAGGTAGCTGCAGCCACCAAGGCACTGGGGAGCCACCGCACTGGCCTAGGAGGGCAGGAGACCGGCCAGTTTCTCCACATCAACACAAGCGCAAAACCTGACCTCCCATTCCCATGGCAACCCTAACCCGGCTCCATCGCACTGAGGCAGATGAAGGCATAAATTTAACAGCAAAGCCAGTCATCTCAGAGCCTCCGCGCGTGCGATGCGGCTGAGTTCAGGTTGCTGGGGGAACCATAACTTTTTTAATCATGCTGCATTAAGGGTTTTATTGCTCTGCATATTTATAAGGGTTGGTTTATTCAGATCCGTTGAGAGAGAGAGAGAGAGATTTGCCATTTTTACTGTGTCTTTCATATTACCCCAGGTTTTTCCTTTGCTTTGGACTGTGCTGGTGCAGGCGACAGGGTTACTGCTGCTGAGGGCAAATGGGGTGCAAAACAGTCACAGCGTGCGCAAGCAAAATAGCAGAGATGCTAAAGGGACAAGTGCAAAGTACCCAAAGGAGGGTCAGTGCTTGATACAATATGTAATATTTCTGTGGATTTTGAGTGAAAAGGCAGCTGGGACAAATGTTAGGAGGGTGTTTTACGTAAATGGCAGCTACAAACATTTCAACAACCAAAGAGAATGACAACCAAAGGGAAAAAATGCTCGATGAGCTACCTTCTGGAAAGACTGAGGAACAAATGCAACCCAGAAGAGAAGTTCTCTGCCCTCCAGGGCCTTTGTGCATCCTTATTATTCCCCGTCCTGGCCTGTACGGCCTTGCTCAAAAACCTATTTGGAAAGCTCTTGGAAAAACATCAGTGCTAGTCTTTGTTTGAATCAGCTGAGAAAAATGTACTTTCCAAAACATTTGGAAAGGCCCAAAAATGACCTCAAGAAACCCTTGGAAGTCTGTCTGGGCACAGGGCTCAGACAGACTTGTTCCTTTGGATTTAGCTGCGGTGCTTTTTTATCGTGTTGCTCCAAATTGCACACTTTCACCCCTGCAACTTGAGGATTTTCGGGGTTCTTGCTGAGCTGCTGGGCTCCTTGGACTGGCTGGGCTGGGAGGTGTGGGATGGCAGGGCCAGGCGTCTTCTCCTTCAGTCCTGGAGAGGACCAAGTGAGGTGTGGGCAGGCTGCGTGCAGCCCATGCACGGCGAGGGATTTGGCTGCCCTTGCTGAACCTTACAAACAGATGAGCTCATCGCCAAGGAAAGTACTTTCTGAAAGTAGCAGGAAAAACAAAAACTGTCAGCTTTGTGCCATGTGCTCTGGAAAATACCTTCCAGTGCTCCAGTCATCACAAGAGCTCTGTGCCAGACAAGCTGAGCATCTGTCTGTGCCTCAGCCCAGGCTTTTGATGCCAGCCCCATCTGTGGTGGTGATGCACTGGAACAGAAACAAGACTTAAAGCTTCCTCAGTACAACCTCCAGCACTGGCTGATAGGTCTTTGAGAGGGTTATGGGTACCAGAAACACTGCATCCTCCGTGGGGGCTGAGGAGACCCAGGTTGTTTATTCCAGTGACATAAATGCTGGAGAGAGAAGGAAGAAACAGGATGTGGTACCAGGCTGGGGTGCTCCCACTGCCTACGTTTGTCCTCCATTCGCTCTCCTTTCTGCCTCTGCCAACTCGTGCTACAGCTCCCCGGCCCCTTCCCTCTCCCTCCAGTGATGCCCACACTCTTGGTGGTGCCAGCAGCAGGAGCCGTGGTAGCAGCCCCCTCCTCTAACACTGCCAGCTCTCTGTCTCTTCTCACTCACTTTCCTCCAGTGCTTATTTTTCAATTTTTGAAGATTTTGGGCAATGAACGGGCAAATGCACCCCACATGAAAAGGCTCCAACTGTGCGGGGTGAGCTGCCATGCTGCGGGACTGGGGGGCATCAGTGCAGCGTGTTTCTCTGCACGGGGCTTTGCCAGGATTGCAGCCACAGGGTGACCTTCACGTGGTGGGCAGGGGACAGCTGCACCCGGCTGCGTGAGACTTCACGTTGCAGAGGAGCAGTCACCTTTGGTCAGACCAAATGTCCATCCGACCCCGTGGCTTGTCCCTACCAGCAGCAGATGCTATGGGAGCAGAGCGAGGACAGGGGGAACTCACTGCAGCACCACCCAACCTCCTCACCAATGGGGACCCAAGGGACCTCCCGGACCAGAGTTAATGTCTCCGTAGGCGATAGCCTTTAAATGAATTTCCTTTCATGATTTTTTCCTGCCATG
Source organism: Steatornis caripensis (assembly GCA_013398225.1). Taxonomy (NCBI): domain Eukaryota; kingdom Metazoa; phylum Chordata; class Aves; order Caprimulgiformes; family Steatornithidae; genus Steatornis; species Steatornis caripensis. The sequence goes on along the minus strand of VZSC01012147.1, from coordinate 516,047 downwards.
TTTTGAAGCTGTGGCCAGCATCGACAGCCTCCGGTGGCAGAGCTCCATTCTGTAATGACACGCTGTGTGAAAGCACCTCTCCAGCTTGAAGCCACTGCCTCCTGCTTACACTTGGTATCTCCAAGGCATTGGCCTGGAAGACGCAGTGAGCAGTCATGGCCTATTTGCCATCCCCAGGCCTCCTCTATCATCTCTTCCTTCAGCTGGCCTGAAAAACCCTATCTTTTTTCCTGATGTTACAGCCGCTCTATACCTTTGACTGCCCCTGAACCCATTCCTGCCCCTTGTCCTCCTTGCCAAGGGCAAGGGGAGCAGAGCATCAAGGGGCAGCCCAGCTACAGGCGCGCCATGGCTCTCCATAGCACTACGATGAGCACTGGGCAGGAAAATCGTCCCCAAGGGGTTTCCCAGCATGTATGGCATGGCACTGCAAACCTCAGCACTGAGCGAGCTGGAGCGCACCTGGTGCCGCTTGCCCAGAGTGCTGGGCAGGAGACTATCGTGGATGCATTTCACGGTAGTGCCTCTGAGCTGCTGGGTGCCCTCATGTCAGTAAAGCGATGCAGCACGGTAGCACAGCCCACACACAGCCTTAAGTAGGACACTATGAATTTAAAATAAAGTCATTCCATAAAGCTTTCCAGTTTTACAGAATCACAGAATGGTAGGGATTAGAAGGGACCTCTAGAGATCATCTAGTCCAACCCCCCTGCTAAAGCAGGTTTGCCTAGAGCAGGTTGCACAGGAACACGTCCAGGCGGTCGCACTTGCCCGTTGGTGCGGAGGCTGAGAGCTCGTACCTGGCCCAGGCTGGCACCTCTGGCAGGCCACGGTGACCCACCAGTGCCGGCTCACCACCCAGCTGTGCCGGCCGCTAGTGCTGGGCCGGGGCAACACTCACACCATATCCCAAAGCCCTTAGTGCAGTTGCTGTCAACACTATGATGCCTTTTTTTTCAGTGCCCTTTTCTTCTCCATACAGCCAGTAACTTAAAAGCACCGAAGATATTTTTAGACCTAACTTTGAAGTGCTTCAGGTCTGTAATCGGGTGACTCAGCTGCCAGGGCTATTTACTTTAATTTTACATTCAAACTGGGCAACCACAGCCCCAAACGGCTATGTAGAGACCATATTTCCTTGCCTTGCTGTCACATCGTTTGCATGCGGCATTGCCTGTAAAGACACACTTTGCACACCCAGGTATGTGCCTAAAGGTTTTCCAAAGCAGGTGGAGAATAAAGCCCTGGCCTGTCACACCTCTTTCCTCTGGCTGCTTGTAAACCCACCCTCCCGTGCCCCGTGCGCCTTGTTTCAAGATGATCTGGCATGCTCTGCCAGGGCTGCTCCCCAAGATGACAGCTCGCAAAGGACTGCTGCAGGATTTGGGTCACGGCTGGAGCGTAAAGTGGCATTTTCTCCCTAATGAAACTCTCACAGCTTTTTCCTTTCAGAGGAAGAAATCTCCACCGCTCACAGAGCCATTTGTACTGGTTTAATGATGCTCAAGACATTTATCCCAGGGAAAGGTTCTGCCTGAGCTCCCTGTTTACTTCAAGCCCAATTATTTATAACATCCTTTCCTCCAGTTCTTGAATCTTTCACCTGCACGAACATCTCCTTTAGATCATCTTTATTGAATACAGTTAAGTGTAGCTCATGGGGTTATTGAATTACAGGCATGAACTTACCGAAATGAGATAAATCACTCACGTATTAGCCTCTCTCTATTAAACACATTTCACCCTGAGGCATTTTTCCATAGAACAGATACTATATATCAAGCGTTTGAATACTCGAAGTAGCTAACGCAGGCTTCTCCCCGCGAGCAGGCACGCCACGGGAATGCAGCAGTCCTCTCTGAAGGAAGCTTTACTCCTAAAATATTTATCAGAAATAACACCCTCTGTGTGAGGCGTGAACGGTAAGAGCTTGAGCTGGAGCTTGAGCTACACTTGCTCATACCGCGTTCCGTTTCCTGCGGTGCAGTATTACACAGCGATGTGCACCGGCCATCACGAGGCGCCGCGCTGCGGAGAGTCGCCACCGTCCCCAAGACCTGCCTCAGCCCCCAGGGGCAATGCCCTCCCTGCCGTCACTTACCGACGCGCTCCTGCCAGCCACCAGCTTTGTCCCCACAAATCACCAGCTGTAAGAGAGATGGTTTTTTGTCTTCGTGAGATATTTGAGCTTGATTTGCAGGGGGACAGCACTGGGAAACGGTGATGCCGTTTAGGGATGTGAAGGGGGCTCGGCTGCGTGCTCAGCCCCCCGCACGGNTTTGTCCCCACAAATCACCAGCTGTAAGAGAGATGGTTTTTTGTCTTCGTGAGATATTTGAGCTTGATTTGCAGGGGGACAGCACTGGGAAACGGTGATGCCGTTTAGGGATGTGAAGGGGGCTCGGCTGCGTGCTCAGCCTCCCGCACAGTGGGGATCAATGGGCCCTGGCGCTGCCCAGCCCCAAACCACGCCGCCTTCTCACCCGCCCTGTGGCACCCTTGGACTCGTGCACCTCCAGAGCATCGCCAGACCACTGCTTTGCCCTTTTCTCTACTTTTCATTCTGGTGCTCCTTTTAACTTTTCTTACCTCACCTTTGGTATTGTCACAGTCAACATCATATCCACGTATTTCCTTCCCTGCCTTGTGGTTTGACAGGTCTTGGGGTTTTGGTGGATTTTTTCCCCCTCTTGAATCACCTTGAGTTGGAAGCCTGAGGCGGGGGTGGTGATGGTTTATTTGAAGGATCTTGATCCCAAACTGCATCTGCTGACTCTAAACTATTGATGCTGTAAGGTCACTGGCAGAGCTTCAGCTCGAGGTCCATGACGTGAAGGCACAAAATCTCTCCCTGCGACTTCACCATCGGTGTGCACGATCTCTCCTGCAGGCTTTGGTCTTCTGCAGAGAAAACAATGCAAAACCACCTCCCCTTTTCTGCATTTCTGTCCAGGTACAGAACTCAACAGGAACCATCAGCGGCCTCTGGCATCGCTCCTGCAACTAGAGAAGAAGGCTGGTGCTTTTATCTTGTTCAGCCTGCTGAAAAATGGCCAGAATCTCTGCAGAAACCCTGTTTTGCTAAATCCTCCTGTTTTCTATTGTTTTCAGTAGAGTCAAAGTTTTAATTATTTTCAGACAAAAAGATTCTCTGAAATACAAGGAAGGGGAAAAAACCCCATACATATGTATAATAATCCGCCCTGATACATCACCCTGAAGATTAGTAACCTCTCAGGAACATGCATGCTGGATCCTTGCTCCTTATGCACAGGATTTTGTTCTGAGAAGCTCTTGGATATGAATTAAAATTTTAGAAACAATTAGCATAATCAATATTTTAAATCCTGGCATTAATGTTTACATAGGATTGTTAAGGATCGACACAGATGTATTTGTAACCTCAAGGAGCATAAACTACCCTATTTAAATACTACTATTTCAGTAAGTTGCCTCTCTCAAGGAAAGTAATTTTCACAATCAACGAAGTAGATTTCCAGCCAGTGGAAACAGTTTTCAGTGGGGATGTTTAACTTTTTTCTCTGGGAATGCCTTTAATTAAGGAATAAACTGTAAACTTGATAACAGCGATGACATCTATATATTATATTTAGTGCCCTCTGTCCGCAAAAGCGGCTTCCCGCCCTGTTTCGCAATGTTCTGCGACAGACTGCGGTGGAAACAAAAGCTGCACCCCCCTTCTCCTGCACCCTTCAGGACCCCTCCAAACGCTCCGAACCCCACCAGCGGCACTTCTGGCTGCGGCAGCCCTGGGCCCCACACACCGGGATGGATCAGCCACTGCGCGTGGGCACGCACGTGCAACGCGCTGAAAACAAACCGGGGTGGGCCTTTTTGTTCAGACTGCAGGTTTATGACGCGTTACACCCACTTTGTCTTCCAAACCCGGAGTGCAGCTTGGATTTTCCCCCTTCCTTTGATGTACACGCATGTTGCTGCTTTACAGACACCGCCTGGTGCAGCATGGGTTACTTCATTAAAACACAAACCTCTGTGATACCATTTCTTCTCATTCTGAGCAAATTCAATTTCATACTTCTAAATTTCTGTTAAAAAAAAAAAAAAGACAAATATGTCAGACAAACATCCATGCTTCTGTTTTACACGGATCCATTTTCACTGTCTTCTCTCTTGATGGAAGCTAAAATCACTCTTAGAGCCCCCTTCCACTCTGTAATATTTTAACCAAAATCGTCCATCTCATGTCAACGTGACGCAGCTCGCAGTTTGTCAGAGCAGCGTTTTGGCTCNATATGTCAGACAAACATCCATGCTTCTGTTTTACACGGATCCATTTTCACTGTCTTCTCTCTTGATGGAAGCTAAAATCACTCTTAGAGCCCCCTTCCACTCTGTAATATTTTAACCAAAATCGTCCATCTCATGTCAACGTGACGCAGCTCGCAGTTTGTCAGAGCAGCGGTTTGGCTCCCGTGTCACCAGTTTCCCCAGTGACTGCATCTCACTATACACACATTCAGGGTGCTGTGCGCGTCAGAATTTGCCAAGCGAGGGCACAGCAATCAGTCCCCAGAAGGGATGAGAATGGGATTGCAACTCCCAGCAAACTTCAAGCAACACGAGCAAGCAGGTGCCCCGCGAGGCAGCTGTATGCCATCAGGTGCTCTCCTCCTTTAGTCCCGCTTTGGGCAATTGTATCTGCCTTTGAGCATCCACAGCTCTCCAACTTTTCAGTCAAGGAAAAGGAGGATTTCTGGCAGATTGGCCCTTCTGACAGTGGGTCCCTGCAGCGTTTCGAGCCATCGCCGTCCCGCTGAGCCCCAGGGTGCAGATCAGCCAGCACGGCTCACCAGCACCTCGCTGTCTGCAGCTGCTACCTGTCCTCCTCCCCTCAGATCTGACCGGCCATGCCTGTGCCTCTCGGGGAGCCAGAGCAGCGTGTGATTGCAAGTGACAGCCTCACCTCTTCACCCATGGACCAAGAGCTGGATGACATCTGATCAAGCAGCTGCTCAGCGGCCCCAGGCACCGACTGCCCGTCACTCAAGAGGCACAGGCTGCTGCTCTGCGTCAGAAGTCCCCACGGGGCTCTCCCAGCAGAGCCTCCAAGGCAACTGGGGTGGGATTTCCAAACCAGCTGGTTTTGCCCGGCATGCAAATAAAATTGCATAGTTATCTTACATACCTGCACGGGTGGTGGTACTGGAACATATATTAGGAGTTTATATAGGGATTTCTAAGTTCCTGGGCAGCGATATCATACTCCCCTCGCCTTTTCCTGACCTTCTGAAAGAAAGCTGGGGCAGAGAGCCAGGGCAAAGCCTGAAGGCTGTGCACAGGCAACATCACGAGTGCCTGAGCTGTGTACGAGCACCCCTCAGAGCACGCAGCCACCACGACTGTTCCTGCTGTCCACACACAGAACTGATCCCCAGAGAATCCTCCAAAGCTTGCTGGCTATCTCCATATTCTGACCCAGATCTACAGAAGCACATGGCTGAAGCAAATGCAAAGCGTGCCAAACAATTTACCCTATTGCTTCGCTACCGAGTTAACTGGAAGAAGTCACTAATGTGGAGCTTGACTGGTGTAGGAAGCCTTACAGGTCCCTATGTATACTTGAGAAACACTATAAACAGCAAAAGAATTTTAATTTTTAAAGTTGATTGATAAGAATAGCTCTATGCACACCCTGAGAGCATCTTGTGGGAAGACCAGCCAGTGGATACTAAACGTGACCCTGCATAAACTGGGAACACAAATGTAGGGCATGATCAGATTCTGGCACAGTGACTTGGAGAAGGAACGAGCTCCCACAAGACAGGAGTGCTATTTACACCTCACAGAGTAAGACAATACCTCTTTGCCTTCTCATATAGTGCCTTTGGGAAAGGTGTGACGGTGCCTTCCATAAGCATCTGCTCAGGGCTTTTCAACTCTGATCTCAGCTCTCCCGTAGGAGCTCTCCGTACACAAACCCCTACTTCATCTCCCTCCCCTCCTGTCAGCTGCCTGCATTTCTCATGTAGCTGGAGCAGGGTGGGGGGTGGCAGGTGCTGCTGCTCCTCAAGTGGGTGAAGCATTGTACAAATCCAAAGCTCCCCCAAATATTAAGCAAGGGCTTGGCTTGCTCAGGCACACGGTGGCCTTCCCATATCCTAGGCTGAGGAAATGGAGACATTTCCTGAACGTGGATGCTGTAAAGGCTTCTGTGGGCATGGCACCATGTACCCAGATGTGCTGTGCTGCTTAAATAACAAGCACTCCTGCACTGGCAGTTCTCCATCTCACCTGCCTCCAGTGGATTACTCAGCCCACCTAAGCAGGACCAGAAATGCAGTGTGAGGGTCAAGGAAAGACATCCAGGAAAGATCCTGGCAGGGTGAAAAGTACTTCTCAGTATCTTGTAACATGGGAGCTTTCAGAGCAGTGATGGAACTTGTCCAGATTCCCATCCTGGGTTGAAGCTGGTACACATCACACCCAGGGCAATGGCTTCACTAACATCAGAGCTAGTGCCAAGCTCTACAGCGCAGGCTCCTTTTAACTAAAGGCAGTCCTCTGGAGATAGCTGCCTTCGGCCATCATTGACGCCAACCGCCAAGATAAAGGCTGCTTAAAATCCTCAAGTTGATGAGTTTATCAATCACAAGTGTCCCAGTGGGAGAAGCAGCTTTGTTTCTGTTTTGCTTTCAAAGGGTAAGCACCTTTTTCTCTACCTGTCCTACTGCTAGAGCAGTTTGTACATCCCGTCATTCAGATGTCTGATGTTATTTCACAAGTGTTCTTAACCACAGCTGTGACAAGCAAATTACACTGAATTAAGCTCATCTACCGTGGTGTCAAGGGACGCTGGCTATTAAACTGTCTCAGAACCCGCATCCTGAAGGACTGTCACTGCTCAGCCTCCAGGAAGATGCCGAGACAGCTGCACTACCCGACAAAAAAAGGGCTGCTCTGTTCAGGGCTGTAACTAAAACGGCACATAGTGAGAACCACATTACTCAGTCCTTCTACAGGAAACAGGCTCAACTTACAACGGCAACAAGGCATAGTCCAAATGGCAGGTCTGCAACTTCACCACTGGCTCCAAGAAATAACCTACGTGTTTCCTTTCTGATATACAATAATCAATATGAGATCCTGCAGGCCCCATCCATCGCCATTACCCCACTCTGCGGCAGTCAAACTACCAAACTGTGCCCATAAAGTCATCAACAGCCACCATACGTGAAAGGCAGAGATCGCAGCTTGCCTTTCAGTGAAGCCAGGATGGGTTTGGGGGAGATACAACAGGAGCTGCTTATTGTTCGAAGAGCAATTTTAGAAAGAAATCAATGGACACCAGGGAACAGCACAAGTCATTTCTTCACTTGCAACTGACTCCAACCCTTGTTTTCACTGCCACCTCTGCTGAGGTCTGAACAGGCAAGAGACACACAACAAGGTGAAAATGATAGGAACAGCTTCCAAGATCCTTTTTGACAGAGCTTAAGGCCATTTCACATGACATGGCTAACTCCTGCACGCTTCACTCACACTCCGCTCATGCTTTGCTGTCATCGTCTTGTTTCAGTTGGCGAAGCAGAGTTGACACCACTTCCTGTAAAATAACATCCTAACGATCGGTCTCTCAGAACTGTGCTGCAACGTGTTGTGGAGAAAGCTTTGTGCACAGCTACCACGGACACAATAGCTGAGGAGGAACTTCAGGCTGAGGCTGCTCATGGCAAAGAAACACAGAGGAACTTGCCCTTCTCTTTTGGAGCAGCCCATCTAGCACGAATGAGACGCCGAGGGCTGCGATACTTGAACAGGCAATGGCACGTACCTGCCACCTGCACTAAGTATCTCCCCTGAAAAGGAAAGCATGAAAACACAAATTCCATAAAAATGAAGCGCTGCACACAGAAAGTAAGAAGGAATTTAGAGAGTTGTGTTTACTCACTCCTCTCCACCTAGGCCCACCACCCTAGCTGTTTGAGGAGTTGGCCACCTACAGATAAACCACCCCAGGCCCAGAAGATACTCTGCCCCAGAGTGGCTTCAGAATGAAGGGGAAGGGAAGCGGAAAGAAAATCTGGACTAACACTGGCCTACCCCTCAGCTGGGCATTGCTTGGGCACTGTGAGTGTTTTCCAATACACACCGGAAAGTACAGGACAGAACCGGGCTCTTCCTTCCACAGACTGCTCTTCCCAGCACTAATGCTAAACCCTCTTTAAAAGGGGTCATTGCAAATGTTATTTCTTCTGAAAGAAGCTGGGTTCTTATCAGGTACCATACATTCTGAGCTGCCATAAGCTAGGCTTGCTGGGAGTGCCAAGGTGAAAGTGCAATAGCGTATTTATCCTCACGATGAAGTTATGCTTGTAGCCCATTTTCCACATACGCGTACTCCGGAAAACTGTTTGTTCTTTAATCAGAGCAAAGACAGGCTCCCAGGCTCCAGCTATCTGAAACACACTCAGATTGGTCCAGATAACTGTTGAATAACCAAAAGCTTTGAAGTTCTTCAATCTCGTAACAAACGCTGAGTGAGGCGAGGGAAGAGGCACAGCTCACGCCCACTGCTGCATGCCGCGCTGCCACCTCCCTCACAGGATCAATCACAGAACGGCGGGGGTTGGAAGGGCCCTCCGGAGACCATCCAGTCCAACCCCCCTGCTAAACAGGTGCCCCCAGAACAGGGCGCACAGGAACACGTCCAGGTGGGTTTTGAATATCTCCAGAGAAGGAGACTCCACAGCCTCTCTGGGCAGCCCGTGCCGGCGCTCCAGCACCCTCACAGGAAAGAAGATCACAGGAATTTGTAACCCTTCTATTAAACCTTCTCAAAGGTGCTTTCTTCTTCCTCTCCTTTCTGTAACCCTCATGTAAAAAGCCTCCCAGAGCAAGACAGGAACAGGATTAATTTTTTTTTTCTTAAACAGTACAGGAAAGTAAGTTAGAGCCTTGCCCTCAGTATTCCCAAAACCAGTATTAAAAAACTTACTTGATGTAGAAAACCATTTATAACTGTCATTAATATGACAGGATTAACCTTACCTGCAATAGGAATATACCTCATCTTGAAGGTACCAGAGGTAATACTAAGCTTCGAAAACCCTTTTCTTTCTGCAGTCCTAGAGAAAGAAACCTCAAATTCCTCCCCCCAAATGACTAGCTGACTTGGACATCAGAACAAGTCAAACACTTTCAGATTTGACTTCCCTGTGGAATCTCAGTTCGTTGAGGTAATCTGCAATACGTCCACTAAAAATGGAGTAGAATGAATGAAATTACTGCAAATGGAGTAGCAGGCTATTTAGAACTAAATGTAGACTATAATTTAGTTTTATTATAATTAGTTGATAAGCTGTGTCTTCATCTCAAACACCTTAATAGGAAAATTAAATTCAAATGCAAACTAATGGCAAGAGTCCTTTTTGTCAGTTGGACACGTTTCCCCTTGCAAAAATGAAATTAAAGCCAGACTGCTACTTTTAAACAAAGCATTGGAAACATCACAATATACTGGTATCAAATAAGGTTTGTATGAATATTAATATTACCTATTATGCACTAACATGAATACGCATCAATAAGAAAGCCAAAGAAAGTTAACTCTTGTCACCATTTCGGTACCTGGTAAGAGTCTAGAGATACTAAACAGGCAAGTTCAATGCATATACGTAAATTAAGGAAGGGATGAAAAAAGGCTACAAAAAGAAGTTTAAGGCACTCCCACCTATATATTTATTTCTATTCCAGAAACTGAGGAAAGCCAGATTTTGACAACACTTACGCCAAAATGAAGAGAGTATCACACAGTATGACTAAAGCAGCATAAACCACACTTGGATTTTTTATTCAGTTTTAAGTCTCCTGAGTACTTAAACCTTTACTCCACTCAGATAATTTCATCTTCACCTCAAACATGGTTTGTGTTTCAGGCTGGCTACCGATTTGGTTTTTCTTTCACCCGCCGTCAGCAGCTCAGTGCATTTGAATGGATCACACCAGCTGATACACCACATAAGAGCACTTGCCACAAAAAAAACCTGCACGTATTTATGTCATAAGATCACGGTGTGGTATTAGCTACTACAACAAAAGTGAGTTACGGAAACCTTAGAAGAACTATTCACACAGGAACATCTCTAGATTGTGCAGATGAAGAGGAGTTGTCTGACCTATGCCATGTAGCTAGTTATAAAGCCACGTTCAGTGTATCTCCAGCTGATCAGCTACATGTGCGCAACAGGGGTAATGACATCTTACGAAGGCACTCTAATTTTTTTCTGCTATTTAAAAAAAAAAATCCTTCTCAGCAGTTAATGGAAGCCTGTCCACTTGCAAGAAAAATTCCTGGCAGATACTGCGTCTCAGGACACAACCCGATACAGATGTACGATGGGGGAGCGGGGTGGTGGTGTTGGTAAAAAGGAATACAGACAAAGGTCATATGCAGATTTANCAAGTTGGGAGCCACTCCTCCGCTGTGGAAGGGGGTGGATTGTGGCGATCGGACAGGTTGGAGGTGTGGTTGTACAGTACATTCTCGTGGCCCAAGTCGGGTTCCAGGCAGGCAGCTGCGTGGCCGGTCCTGCAGCATTAGCAACAGTGCATTGACGTTATTGGGACGCAGCTCAGTACCGATGTGTCTGATGCGAGTACTGTGGCGGCTGCTGGGAGGTAGTTGAATATCCCATGCTGCTCTGTGGCTGTGATGTGCTTGGTCCGGGGTTGGGGTAGGCAGCATGGGGGTTGGAACGCTGCAGAGGGGTAAAAGCAGAGGAAACGCAATCCTTCGTAACACATACAGCACAAGACAGTTTCGCCTACTGATNATGAAAAATAAATTTATTACATAACACCTTGTTTTAACAATGTTTGATTTTTTTTAATTCAGAATACTTGCGTCATTCATGTAAAATAGTTTGATACAGTACATTGTATGTAAGTTTTTCCTCATAAATTCTAAGGCTCTCCTAACACCTTGATCCTCTGCTGTAGGAATGGCACCCCTAAACAACGTGCGAACATTTCAAAAAAATAATTAATTGAACAAAATTTTTAATCCACTACACCAAGCTGGTTCTCAAAAATCATGACAAAATATCTGAATGGATGCCGCACCTTTTTAGGAAATATCATTCATGCTTTTTTAATCCCAAAGCATGCTCACAAATCATTGACACCAACAGGAAAAAAATAAAACACTGTCTATGACAATCATTTTAGTTTGTTTGCTGAACCAAACATGTTTATATCAATGACAACATACTTATTTTACTATCAAATAGCAGCTTTAATACCAGTCAAGTCATAGATTTAAAAACAAAACCAAGAATTTATGTTGGAAATTAATCTTTGGGACGTTTGTAATTGCTGAAAAAAAAATGCAAACATTTTCATGTTCTTAAAATCTCATCGTAGCAATTGTGTTGGTTATAAAACATCGATCTAGGTGGAAAATGAACCAACCCACAAAAGTCACTAAAAATAAATGCCTATCAAAACTGTCTCAATCGGAGTCACGGTTAGTTTGCTTTTTTGCCATGGTAACATATACTGTATGCTTCAAGTACCAGTTCAAAGATGTTGTGTACTATTGGTCAGATAAAGTTGTTACATCAAGAGAATTCACCACATACGACAACAAAAATGCTTGCCCCTAGCACATTTCACAGCTTCAACTGCTACAGACTGTCACTGAAAAAAAATGCATCGATCAGTCTGAACCATGTCAAGTAAACTATGGAAGTAGCATATCCACAACACAAACTGTGCTAGCACTTTCTTTTCAAGTCTAACCCCAAAAACAGGTACAAGTTGGGAGCCACTCCTCCGCTGTGGAAGGGGGTGGATTGTGGCGATCGGACAGGTTGGAGGTGTGGTTGTACAGTACATTCTCGTGGCCCAAGTCGGGTTCCAGGCAGGCAGCTGCGTGGCCGGTCCTGCAGCATTAGCAACAGTGCATTGACGTTATTGGGACGCAGCTCAGTACCGATGTGTCTGATGCGAGTACTGTGGCGGCTGCTGGGAGGTAGTTGAATATCCCATGCTGCTCTGTGGCTGTGATGTGCTTGGTCCGGGGTTGGGGTAGGCAGCATGGGGGTTGGAACGCTGCAGAGGGGTAAAAGCAGAGGAAACGCAATCCTTCGTAACACATACAGCACAAGACAGTTTCGCCTACTGATTTACCTCTTCAAGAGGTATTAAGCACTCAGTCTCAAAGCAGCTGCACTTCCAGGCTTCTTTTCACTTACTCTGATTGCAGCAGGTGCAGGTATGAACATCAAGAATACCAGATNAAAAAAAATGCAAACATTTTCATGTTCTTAAAATCTCATTGTAGCAATTGTGTTGGTTATAAAACATCGATCTAGGTGGAAAATGAACCAACCCACAAAAGTCACTAAAAATAAATGCCTATCAAAACTGTCTCAATCGGAGTCACGGTTAGTTTGCTTTTTTGCCATGGTAACATATACTGTATGCTTCAAGTACCAGTTCAAAGATGTTGTGTACTATTGGTCAGATAAAGTTGTTACATCAAGAGAATTCACCACATACGACAACAAAAATGCTTGCCCCTAGCACATTTCACAGCTTCAACTGCTACAGACTGTCACTGAAAAAAAATGCATCGATCAGTCTGAACCATGTCAAGTAAACTATGGAAGTAGCATATCCACAACACAAACTGTGCTAGCACTTTCTTTTCAAGTCTAACCCCAAAAACAGGTACAAGTTGGGAGCCACTCCTCCGCTGTGGAAGGGGGTGGATTGTGGCGATCGGACAGGTTGGAGGTGTGGTTGTACAGTACATTCTCGTGGCCCAAGTCGGGTTCCAGGCAGGCAGCTGCGTGGCCGGTCCTGCAGCATTAGCAACAGTGCATTGACGTTATTGGGACGCAGCTCAGTACCGATGTGTCTGATGCGAGTACTGTGGCGGCTGCTGGGAGGTAGTTGAATATCCCATGCTGCTCTGTGGCTGTGATGTGCTTGGTCCGGGGTTGGGGTAGGCAGCATGGGGGTTGGAACGCTGCAGAGGGGTAAAAGCAGAGGAAACGCAATCCTTCGTAACACATACAGCACAAGACAGTTTCGCCTACTGATTTACCTCTTCAAGAGGTATTAAGCACTCAGTCTCAAAGCAGCTGCACTTCCAGGCTTCTTTTCACTTACTCTGATTGCAGCAGGTGCAGGTATGAACATCAAGAATACCAGATCGGAAAGTGGCAGTTACCACCCTTCAGTTATCCACCCTAATTACCTCCCGCAAATCTACCCCCACCATAGGCAAACCTCCAGCCAACCCTCCAGCTGGTTACGGTACGCCTGCACGTTACACAAGGCTGCCACGCTCACGGCAGAGGTCTTCTCCAGTCGCTCCCTTNTGCTTCAAGTACCAGTTCAAAGATGTTGTGTACTATTGGTCAGATAAAGTTGTTACATCAAGAGAATTCACCACATACGACAACAAAAATGCTTGCCCCTAGCACATTTCACAGCTTCAACTGCTACAGACTGTCACTGAAAAAAAATGCATCGATCAGTCTGAACCATGTCAAGTAAACTATGGAAGTAGCATATCCACAACACAAACTGTGCTAGCACTTTCTTTTCAAGTCTAACCCCAAAAACAGGTACAAGTTGGGAGCCACTCCTCCGCTGTGGAAGGGGGTGGATTGTGGCGATCGGACAGGTTGGAGGTGTGGTTGTACAGTACATTCTCGTGGCCCAAGTCGGGTTCCAGGCAGGCAGCTGCGTGGCCGGTCCTGCAGCATTAGCAACAGTGCATTGACGTTATTGGGACGCAGCTCAGTACCGATGTGTCTGATGCGAGTACTGTGGCGGCTGCTGGGAGGTAGTTGAATATCCCATGCTGCTCTGTGGCTGTGATGTGCTTGGTCCGGGGTTGGGGTAGGCAGCATGGGGGTTGGAACGCTGCAGAGGGGTAAAAGCAGAGGAAACGCAATCCTTCGTAACACATACAGCACAAGACAGTTTCGCCTACTGATTTACCTCTTCAAGAGGTATTAAGCACTCAGTCTCAAAGCAGCTGCACTTCCAGGCTTCTTTTCACTTACTCTGATTGCAGCAGGTGCAGGTATGAACATCAAGAATACCAGATCGGAAAGTGGCAGTTACCACCCTTCAGTTATCCACCCTAATTACCTCCCGCAAATCTACCCCCACCATAGGCAAACCTCCAGCCAACCCTCCAGCTGGTTACGGTACGCCTGCACGTTACACAAGGCTGCCACGCTCACGGCAGAGGTCTTCTCCAGTCGCTCCCTTCCCCTACTGAGAAGGTATGTTGGAGCGGAGGTCCACATTGTGCAACTTACTGCTGCTGAGCCACTCCGCGTTATTCTAAAGATTCTCCTATACAAAGGATATCCTTGTCACCTTTTTGTGTGACCTAGGAGTAAAGGCTGAGAGCGCTGCGATGATTTAGGCTAAGGTGTCATCTAACAGCAGCCTTACAAATACCTGAATGAGAGTTAAGGACAAAACTCACAAGCTTCTCTGTGGAACCAGGTATTTCAGGGGGAAATGGCCATACAGTGTAGCTTGGGAGGTTNCACATTTCACAGCTTCAACTGCTACAGACTGTCACTGAAAAAAAATGCATCGATCAGTCTGAACCATGTCAAGTAAACTATGGAAGTAGCATATCCACAACACAAACTGTGCTAGCACTTTCTTTTCAAGTCTAACCCCAAAAACAGGTACAAGTTGGGAGCCACTCCTCCGCTGTGGAAGGGGGTGGATTGTGGCGATCGGACAGGTTGGAGGTGTGGTTGTACAGTACATTCTCGTGGCCCAAGTCGGGTTCCAGGCAGGCAGCTGCGTGGCCGGTCCTGCAGCATTAGCAACAGTGCATTGACGTTATTGGGACGCAGCTCAGTACCGATGTGTCTGATGCGAGTACTGTGGCGGCTGCTGGGAGGTAGTTGAATATCCCATGCTGCTCTGTGGCTGTGATGTGCTTGGTCCGGGGTTGGGGTAGGCAGCATGGGGGTTGGAACGCTGCAGAGGGGTAAAAGCAGAGGAAACGCAATCCTTCGTAACACATACAGCACAAGACAGTTTCGCCTACTGATTTACCTCTTCAAGAGGTATTAAGCACTCAGTCTCAAAGCAGCTGCACTTCCAGGCTTCTTTTCACTTACTCTGATTGCAGCAGGTGCAGGTATGAACATCAAGAATACCAGATCGGAAAGTGGCAGTTACCACCCTTCAGTTATCCACCCTAATTACCTCCCGCAAATCTACCCCCACCATAGGCAAACCTCCAGCCAACCCTCCAGCTGGTTACGGTACGCCTGCACGTTACACAAGGCTGCCACGCTCACGGCAGAGGTCTTCTCCAGTCGCTCCCTTCCCCTACTGAGAAGGTATGTTGGAGCGGAGGTCCACATTGTGCAACTTACTGCTGCTGAGCCACTCCGCGTTATTCTAAAGATTCTCCTATACAAAGGATATCCTTGTCACCTTTTTGTGTGACCTAGGAGTAAAGGCTGAGAGCGCTGCGATGATTTAGGCTAAGGTGTCATCTAACAGCAGCCTTACAAATACCTGAATGAGAGTTAAGGACAAAACTCACAAGCTTCTCTGTGGAACCAGGTATTTCAGGGGGAAATGGCCATACAGTGTAGCTTGGGAGGTTCAGGCTGGACATTAGGGGGTCAAAAAAAAAAAAAATTACTAAGAGACCGGTATAGCACAGGAAGGACTTGCCCAGAGAGGCTATGAAGTCTCCATCTATGGAGGTCTTTAAGACTCAGCTAAACAAAGCCACGGCTGACCTGACCTAGCATTAGCAACAGTCCTGCTTCAAGTGGGAGACTGGGCTAGATGGTCTCCAGAAGCCCCTTTCCACAATTATTGAGTGGAGCATTCATCATTGCAAGAAGCTCTGAGCAAACAGGCAACTGCCTACTTCAATTTTAACCCAGAAGTTAGTTATTTACACATCATGCATTATAAAGGAAAAAAGGACTGCATTCGAGATTTCCAATCTAAGCGTATGACCACCCCGTAGCATTTAACATCTGATTAACAAATTTCAGTACATTGCTGGTTTACATTTATGTTAAGGTTTACACACACACAAATTTTGCAGCATTTAGAAAGCACTGTGTAACATCTGAACTCCTGGTATCGCAAGATTACTACAATTTCTAGCAAAAGCTGCTTCTAGTAAAGTTCTGGAAATTTCTCTAAGGTGAATATTCCAGGACTAGGGTATTACTACTGAGACCTGAACATGCAAAACTATGGTGAGCCAACATCCTGAACAACAAAAACAGTAAAATAGCTTTACAGATTTTCTAAGTAGCAACATGAAATAATAAACAACTACCCCATTTTTTTTTTCTTGCCGTTCAGCATTTAAAACAGAACCTATAATCAGGATGCTGAGATGATGACACAAATGAAAAGGTAAACTCTACTTGTTAGCATATGCTCACGGGGCTGAGCTAATTCTCTAGGGCAAAGAAGTGGCCGGACGAGCGCTTAATGCCAGAGGGAACAAACCAACCCTGCTGAACTGCACTGTTAACACAGTGACTGAACTTTGGCAACACCGGTGTCACAGCTCCGGGGCACCCTTCGCCATGTAACAACTACAGGACGTACTTCAGAGAACAAAAATCCCTGAATACTCTTTTTGCCCAAGCGTGGCTCCTCTATGTAGGAAACTATCACAAGTTTAACCATTTCAAAACTGACCATTCATGTTAGCCGTAAACACTTTCCGCATCCTAACTTCTAAAACAGATCTTTAAGATGGAGACAATTAAAACTCATCAGATTCTTTCATAACATCCAGCGCAACAAATGGCTTTTGTTTAAGAACAAACATAAATATCCAATCCTTTCTAAATACCATTAGGCATCCAGAGGGTTATCACAAGTGAAAATGGAATTGCTTAGCTGGTTACTGGAATTCTGCATAGTGGAATTGGTCCAGTCTGTTTAGTCACATTGCCTGTGCAAGTGTCATACTGCAGATTTAAATGAGAAGGCAAAGAAGTCTCTGTGCCATGTGTCTACTATCTTTATGCATGGCAGAAAAGGACACGAGGTTAACTTGCTCTACAGAGAGTAATTTAACTTGTGAGTGAATGGAGAAACTGTCTTAGTGTGCCTTGCCCAGGAGATGGCAATCCTTCTTCACAAGCTTTACATGGGGAATTTGAGCAAATTAAATGAAGAACAAAGGAACAGGTGTTTGATTAAAACAGAGTGCTGTATTGTAGTATTTATTTGCTGTCTCCTCAAGTTGCAGGATCAGAAGCAAAAAATGTGAGGAATTTTTTTCAGGGAGAACTGAAAGCACCAATAGGCAGCTTTTAACTGCTTTTGTTCCAGTGCCAGCAAGTTCAGGTCCCCTCCCTTTGATTACCATGTTTTCCAGATATCTTAATCAGAACAAATCTACCTGCTGCCTTCTTGCAAGACTGAGGGGAGATGTATTTCTTTTGAAAATCAGGTGTTTTGCCTCCTAGAGAGACAGCAAAAAGATTAGTCGGGAGCAGCCAAGTTACCGGAAAGAGCTCTGAGATATCGAAGTAGCAGTTATCACTACTATCTCAAGGTAAAAGTATTTTGAAATTATATTTGTTGACAAGGGCTGCCCCAGCTATAATCCTGGGACAGATACCTGAGAGTACAGAAATTTTGATGAGCACGCCCTGAAAACAAACCAATGTCAACTCCTACCAAGGCAATTCGAGTCTTCGGGCACATAAATGAGGCTGCCTGACACGGCACATGCAACGTCTGCATCAGTCTCCTTAGATACGCGACTCAACATGAGGGGAAGATTAAGAGAGTTACAGCTGCATTTGCCTTCCTAAAAATACACACACAGAAGTGATCGAAAGGGCCAGCTAAAAGGCCAAAAGAACGATTGACTGCAGCTTGCTAAACTGAAAGGGATGAAGCTCCTCTAAGAGGGTGCTCTACGATGCACCAATCCAACTAAAAGAAAGACGATGTTTATACTAAGAGGCACCTCACACTGCAGCACTGGAGTTAAGGCTGACCACTGTTTCAAGTGTTTCAAACACCTCTAAAAATGCACATCATTCAAGAAGAATGACTTGAAAACTGATATGCGATTGATGTCCTGGGATAGACTCTGCAAAGGCACTTGAGGACTGCATGAAGGGTCTCTCAGAGCTCCTGAAAATTACCTTATTTTACATTTTTTAATACTTTCAAGTTTTGGCCAATGCTGGAAGTATACAGATTTATACCACAGTGAGGGAAATGCCCCCAGGCAGCCTTTGAGGATATCTGGTACTATCAGGAACAAACTGAAATGCAAGATTTCAAAGCCCATTCGTGTTTATGGCAAAACAGTATGAAACTGTGAATAGTAAGCTGACAGCAGCGGTTTTACTGACATCATTCTTTAACTCTCCCTAAGTTTTGCTACAGAATACAGGCATAGCTAAGTGGGTTTCCAATATTAGGTTCTCAGATTTAGATATTAATCTTTTAAATTAACTGAAAACACTGCCAATAATTCCTGACTTCCCCACATTTTTACTTCATCCAAGACCCTCTTCCAGTTGGCCTTCTGTACTATGCATTCTGCGTGACCAGTATGTAATACTTCCTGCACACTAATGTTTCCACCAGTATGCCTCCTCTTGAAATCTTTTGTTCCCTAGGCTTCCAAAATCTGCTCTCTAAGGGCTCCTATACACATCATTCAAAGTCTTCCTTACTCCCCTTTTTTAATTTCTTAGCTTGTATTAACTAAAAGTTCTGTCCTTAACGCTCATCTCCCCAGTCTCCAGGAGTAACTTCATCCAAACCCACAAATTCAGGTATCATTCCCTGGGACAACTCCCAGATATTCTTCTGCTCCAAGCTTTTCTGACTTCCTAATGTCTGACCACAAGCTCAAATGCAGGAAGGCCAGAAGACAGTTTTAAAGTTTTCCTCAAGCTTTTTTCCTATGCTCCTCCTTGTCTTCCTCACTCACTGACCTCTACCACCTCACCTGTCTCTTCAGATCTGTAATACTGGGCTTACCCAGCCTGCAATCTCCCTTGGTCTTCAAAACAGAGGTTATGACTTCATCACGTGAAGTCTTTCTGGTTGTCATCCAAAATACTGCTTTCCCATCCATTTTCATATTAAAACTCTTGATCAGATTCTTATTTCACAGCTTTACTGCAATATTCTTTGCCTCCTACCATTACAGGCTTGTTCAAATAAGGAATGGTATTTTTAGGCAATACAAAGCGCAGCACAACAGGCTCCTGGTCCACAGTCAGCATTCCCTAATACGAAGGTAGTAAATTAGCAACTGTAGTAATCTCTGATTACAATTTCCTTACTGCTAAGCTAAAGAGCATCAGCGTATCAACTTACAGGCAAACCATCAGCTAAATGCATCTGAAAAAACATCTCAAAGACGCCAAAAAAAAATCAGTTACTATAGTGGCATTTACAAAATTACTTTTTTAGCTTAAAGAAACACTGCTGTAAACATGACAACCAAATACACAATATATGAATAAAACAAATACCTGATAGTCTGAGGTCATAATAAGTCCACCTGAGGTAGTGGTAGGAGGAACAACTCTCACTTTTTTCAGTGGGGGTCCCTGTGTGTGACTGTTGTCTTGGTTCCCTGGATGACCAGTTCCATTAGTATGGTTATTGCCCTGCTGCTGCTGCTGGTTCTTCTCAATTGTTTAAACACAAAGAGAAATTTCAACTCAAAAGCAGTACATGAAATAACATGAAAACAGGAAATAGTGTGAAAGCCAGTGAAGCATGATGATACTGTTCTTCCAGTACTTACTTTGTCTCCTTTATCATCTGGTTCTTCTTCTGTTAAAAATTCTCGTTTTGGGTAAGGGATTTGACAACCTGCAAAAACACTGCCCCCCAAAAAAGTCTATTTATCACTGTATGAGAACAGAAGGGTTAGACCTGTAAGACTCATACTTCACCTATGCTAGTTTCAAGTTGCCTGACTCACAGCCTAATACCTGTAACTAATGGAGAAGTTTGCCCTGTCTTACTTTCATCATATTCTAAACTTCGTAAATCTATTCACATTTATTTTTAATCTACAGTTGCCTCTTATACACTCATATAAATTCCTAATAGTTTTCACAGGTTCTGGTAACCGGTGGCTGGAAAGGTACACCACCTGTTAGACAGCTGCAAGGGCACAAAGAGCTATCTTAATACAGCTATCGCGTAACTCACAGTGTCACGACTATCTAAAAATACCCCCGGAAACTCCACTGACTATTAATAAAACCACAAAGTGGAACAAAGTTTAAAAGTAACTAGAAATTTCATGTGTCAATTCATATCTCACCATCCACATGAATTTGCTACTGCTAGTGCAAGCTAATATTTACCTGCCCTTAATCAGTAGAATATATTCATAATAAAGTCTCTGTACATCTGTTAGCATTACTCACTGTGTATTCACATTAAAAGTGAAAACATTAAAGTTGAGAAAAAACCCAAACACTGTCCTGAAAGCAGTTTCAGCAAAAGTAAATCATTCACATGACAGCATTAAATCACAGAGACAGGTCAGGAGCTGTTATAAACAATCCCATAGGTTTTAGTGAAATAATTGCATTTTTAATTAATTGCTTATAAGTATACATACCATATTTTATAAATTCTTCCCTAGATAATGGTAGAGAACCATACACAGGACGTACTAATAGCTTTCCACAAAAAGGTGTACGATCATGCTCTCTTGCTAGTCTTTTGGGAGGGGGCTTAATTTTTAATAAAATCATTCATTGTCCCTAAGTTTTCTTGCTTTTGTAAATCTCCATGCACAAACAAAAAAGAGGAGCGTCTACAGAAAATGGATTTAAGTTGTTAAGGTTGACAGCACAGAGACACAGAGTTGACTTCCCCATCCACTGAATTTACAACAAAGGCTAAGATGGAAAAATACAAACTAATTAGAGTGTCATCTGGCATTCTGGAGCAGAGAAGTGGACCTGTGGGCACTTAGCAGTTGTCTACAAAGATCTGTAGCATGCATAATCAACCTGTTAGTGAGTAACAAGATTAGTGCTGCGACTAATAGGATCAAAGTTCCATAAAGCAAAAGATTAATAAGAGTGCTACTTAATTTTAAAAACCACAAATGGCACTTTAGTAGTTATAGCTTTCTTCAGTTGTTAGACAGTAAGTATGTAGCTCAATATTCACAAACATATTTATAGCAGAGAGAAAGCACACATTTCTAAAGCATCTCTGAATGTACTGAGAGGTTAATAAACCGACCACTTACTCGGATGTGGGAAGAGGATCTTCTAAGAAATAGGGATCCTGCATAGCCTGTTCTGAGGTAATTCTCTTTATTGGATCCATAGTGAGCAATTTCTGAAGCTGCAAAAATAAATAAAAAACCCCAACTCTGCATTACCAAAACTGTTCACAGTTCACTGTATTACTCCTGAAAGATGAGCTGATACAAATGTGTCTGAACTCAAAACCCTACCCATAAATGGCATAATCACATTCTTCTCTCTTGTTAAGATAGTAACTTCTTTTCCTATTGAAGAATACCTATTTTTACTTGAAAAGCCCAGGACACTCAGTTCCAGTCACAAACATTCTAACAAAAACATTAAAAGAGTTTCCACAGCACACCAGCAGCTTTAATCATAGAATGGTTTGGGTTGGAAGAGACCTTAAAGAGCATCTGGTTCCAACCCCCCTGCCGTGGGCAGGGACACCTTCCACCAGACCAGGTTGCTCAAAGCCCCATCCAGCCTGGCCTTGAACACTTCCAGGGAGGGGGCATCCACAGCTTCTCTGGGCAACCTGTCCCACTGTCTCATCAGCCTTGTCATGAAGAATTTCTTCCTAATCTCTAATCTAAACCTACCCTCTTTCAGTTTAAAAGCGTTATCCCTCACCCATATCACTACTTGCCCTTGTAAAAAGTCTCTCTTCAGCTCTCTTGCAGGCCCGTTCAGGCACTGGAGGACTGCTGTAAGGTCTTCCCGGACCCTTCTCTTCTCCAGGCTGAACAACCCCAACTCTCTCAGCCTGTCCTCATATGAGAGGTGCTCCAGCCCCCTGATCATCTTCGTGGCCTTCCTCTGGATTCGCTCCAACAGGTCCATGTCCTTCTTATGTTGGGGGCCCCAGAGCTGGATGCAGTACTGCAGGTGGGGTCCCACGAGAGCAGAGTAGAGGGGGAGAATCACCTCCCGCGACCTGCTGGCCATGCTTCTTTTGATGCAGCCCAGGATACAGCTGGCCTTCTGGGCTGCGAGCGCACATTGCCATCTCACATTTAGCTTCTCATCAGGCAATACCCTCAAGTCCTTCTCTCTTTAATGGCCTGCTCCCTTCCCACAAGAAGATGCACATATTTAGCCTGGTTTCTTCAACTACACTGCCCTTAACAGGAAGCAACATCACACCCATCTAAATGGAAATAATTCTTAGCAGTTCATACACAAAAGTGATTTCATGTCTGTTACTGCTCATTATTTACTACTGTCATATTAGTACATGCCCATTGTCATCCATAGTATTTTAAAGATGTGATATGTAGTCACTCCTTAAAGAACCTTTATGCTATAAAAAGTAGTAATCAACATGTTCAAAAAAACCAACCTGGTCAGACAACTTCTTATCACTCACTCCAGTATGTGCTTGTTTATTTTGACAAATACGGACTCTCAGCCACATCTGTGTGCTACATGCTGCTCAAAAGAGCCGTTGTGCAAATCTTGAATTTTAGCTCATTTTTTGCATGACATGATGCAAAATACTCTAGAGAAGTCTGATAAGCTGCCTCCTCCAGAAGCACATGAAGTCTGAGCTCTGGTGCTATTGCGCCACCAGTGTAAGACCTCAGCCTTTACCTTTGTAAGAACTGATGAATCGGGTATCAAATACATGAAAAAAACCCCCTCCAAAATCCCTGTGTTGGTTAAAGACAATGAAAATGACCACAAAGTATAAATATGCAGAAGACAAGGCAAAGTATGAAGTTTTCCAAAATAGCTGAACTCTGTTGTGTTGAACTATGTCCAGCAAAACCTCCCCCCGTGAGAATGCACCTCTTGCTCTCATTGGGAAGAGTTAACAGAGGGCTAAGAAGCACACTAGGTATTTGTGGCCTGATGCCCAACTTCAAAAAAAAAATGGCATACAAGACATTTCAGTAACAGACAGCAGAGCAAAAATCCTCAGGTAATACACAAGTGAAAACGTAAGAAAATAAAACTGACCTAACCAAAGCAAAGTGAAAAAACTGTATAGAAAGAGTTACAAACATTACTACTTAGATGGACCTGCTATGAGAAATGTTTAGAATACATAGCCAGGAACTCCTCTTGAGTAACTTCAAATACCAGTAACAGACATGAAGTCTAAATTCTGCATAATGTTAAAGACTGAAAGGTAATTCTAAACCCCATTTTTACTATTTGTACTGTTTTTACTCTTCCAATCTCATTTTGCACCTATGTAAACACTTCAGAAGCTGACTGGCCTTGTCACTGCATCATCTCAACAGTGATTTTCAATAAAAACCACATTAGAAACATCATGCTTTTTCCACAGGTCTGAAGATTTTTCTCTGTTTTCGGAATAGCAGACCAGAGTAATTTTTGTTTAACTCTAGCACTGAACTGCAGTGATGCATTCTAGAAGTGTTTCTTTTTCAAAAGGACTGGTGTACATGCATATACTTCTCCCCATCCACCCAGCAGTTTTGTGGAATACAGCTGTGCTGGACAAGCAACATAGACAGGCAGAGTGAGATAACCTTCAGATACTGCACAGAAAAAGGAAAATAGTGAGTCTTCATGTTTCACCATAGAATACAGTGTCCAAGGCAAAACTACACCATGACGTGTTATCAAAGACAATGATCTTTAAAAGCAGTGCTACACTTTTAACCTATAGGACTTTTTTAAATCACGGACCTAACAAGGTATGCAGAAACTACATATGCAAATAATATTCATTTTATATTTGTTATTCATACTTCACATGGGATTAAATTCACCTTTTCATAAAGATCCAGTGTCATGATCTATGTCTGAACTGGTCATCTCCTTTCACTAACTATTAAGTGAGCACACACAACTGTAACGCAGACCTCCACGCTGCAGATAGCTAAAGTTAGGAAAGTACGTTTTCACTTTTCTGGCTTCAGTTTTAGTGGCACGGTTAAGAACATACTAAGTACGTATTACCACCATCAATCCAGTTTTGTTTTTCACATCATCAACAAGGACTCACAATAAGTTATTTCAGCTCTCTGAGTCAGCATGTAGTCTTTGCAGAATATCAGTTTGAACCGAAACAGTTCTTGTTCTCTCAAACAGCTCAAAAAGCAATCCCAGGAGCCAGAAAATGGGAAGGCAAAAAATGAGAAAGAACTGCCAACATGCTGAAAACTATCACAAAAATCATTGCAAAATTCTGGCATAATTTCTGGCAATTAAGTTATAAAGCTGTTTATCACATGCTGACAAGATGTGAGTAAACTTGGTCACAATCAGCAATGGAAAACAGAAACCACAGGGAAAGTTTAGTGATTGCGCAACCATTATCATACAGGGGATCAAAACTCCTATTTTGCCCCTTTGTTCAGCTGCCAGCACAAAAGTGAATCTTATTATTACAAATATTTTCTATTTTAAAAACTGTTCAATTAAATGATCACCTGGCTGACTGACATACTAAAAATGCAGTGAACTTTATATATCAGCAATGAATGGGACCATCAATACAGTTCATATAGACCAAAGTAACCAAATGGAAGAGGAAGCACTGCTCAACTACCCAGGAGCAGCAGCTGTGTACAGTTTCTAGAGCGTAAAAAAAATCAGAAAAGTGAAAGTCGAAAAAAATGTAAGCTGCGAAAGCAGGAAGGAGCCAAAGTCGTCTCATGTTAACACATCAATTCTGCATGTGAAAAGTGACGATGTGCATGAATGTAAGTACGGAGAGGAAAAAAAATCTGGTTAAAGTGGGGAAATCAAAACATTTCATTTTTGGCAATGGCAACAATCTCTGGATTTACTAGTCTTGGAATTAGTAGTTCTGGCATATTTTACAATAGTAGATGTAAACAGGGTTTTTTAATCTGTTCTGATGCATAGAGTAAAAGGGCTGTGAAACAGCTCGTGGAAGAGTAAGATCTTTGAGTATCTCTGGAAGAACTGGTACCAAGAGATGTGCTGAACTTGTTCAGGCTCTGGTGGAGGGGTCTGAGGCGTTCATCTGCCATTTACCCTAGCCTCAAACAACAAGACTGGAAACCTAAGGCACCTCCTGATTTCGACAGCGCCTCAACAGTGTCTTAAGAAGTTACTTCTGGAAGACCAGGGTTTTTTAATGGGATCCGATCTTCAGTGAATTGTTCTGACAAACAGCAGTTAGCAGAAAACTGAGAAGATTCTATTAGAGCCAATTAACTATGAATTTCACAGTACTTTCCCTCACAATCCCTATCTATGGGACACACAAAGAACATGGCTACATCTACACTACTAAATACGCTGCTTTTTAGCCTGCGTGACACTGACTGACATCATCCAAATTGCATGACACTCGCTCTCTTGCTATCAGTTTTGCCGAGGGAAAGCAGGTAGAGGTCCAAAGCAGAATGAGTGGGTGAGGAAGCAGTTGAGCAGCGTGTTCAGCCAGGGGTCCACGCTCAAACTCCCCTCCTGGTCCTCTTGTTCAGTACTAACAGATACGACCCACGGATGGAAGGGTGGTAACGGCCTGGTAAAGGACACCATTCCTTAATTTTGCATTTTAATGTAACCGCTGCTTTTCGATATAAATACAAGCATGCTGAGCAAAAACATAAAATACATTCAAACAGTTATCTCCCTGTTGTGATACCGCAGGGAGAAAACGCTGTAGTAAGTGTTTTAAGGTATTCTCATGTCATTATTTTATGTCTAGTTTTGTTGTTCTATTGAAACCAATTTCTAAACTTGCAAGACTGGGAGAGGGGATGAGAAATTCCAGGTTGGGTTGGCCAGTGCACTGAGCTCATAAGAGAAGCTACCTCATTCATATAAAGTCTTTTTATGGAGCGCCAAGATGTACAGCAAAGCCTCAACTACTCACTTTTACCTGAGCTTCATGTTAAACCAGCAGACTGGAGAGTAGCAAAAAAGAGATAGTTGAGGAATCAAGAGAGTGGAAAAGGATGTACGTTACCTGAAGATGAAGTCACTGGCCATGTTATGCACGTTGTTGCACGGAAAAGGTTTTTACCTCAGATTGGTATGAAAATCTAATATGACTGATTTTAATAGGCACAAATGACTTGAGTTTTCTCAGCTGTTTACCACTAGTGATAATGAGCCGCTTTTAGATTTTGGTACAGCAACATAAGCTTAATTTTGAGAGCTTTAGACTCCAAATACATCACAAGTCAAATCTGTAGGTGACAAGCATCATGTTTGTTGTCAAAGAAGGTGTAGTTAGAAAGCTAAGCATGGACGCACGCAGCTGCATAATTTCATGGAACATCAGCCTAGAGTGGCTGATGAGAAAGATCTGCGAATTCACTCAATTTGCTTTAGTCCAAGGATTAGTTTTTATATCCAAACCCCATTCTATGCAAAACATCATATTCAACAGATACTTCATGTTCATTGTTTTTTTCTGGTTGAATTAGTTAATATAATTTTCAGAAATATTATTTAGGCTTTGACAGGAGTATGAGATACTATCTACTAGCTATGTCAAATGCACCTTTTTAGAGTGCGTGCTCTCATACTAAAACATAAGAACATCTTGGTAAATACTACAAATGCATTCATGAAGCTGTTATAAATAGCTACGTGGTAAAAACTGGATTAATTATGGGCAAAATTGGATGGACTGTTTTGCCTGTGCATAACAGGTGCTTCAGTTCTTCACATATCAACATAAACTTTTTATGCGTTACATACAAATATACGTACTGCTCACCAGCTTCCAATTCTGCTTGGATAATAAATTTCATCAAAAATCCAAAACCTCTACCAGACAGGACTAGTTTCCTTGCTTATGTAAATATCTTTAGTATTTCACCAACTTTTAACTATAGAGAGAAGAGACAGTTCACAGGAAGTGATACATAATGGTACAATTGCCAGGTCACTTCTTGCAATGAGGACTTGATTCAGCTGGTTATACTTTTGTTTTTAATCTCAACCTTGAATATGCATTCTATTTCAGACTGGTTGCAGTACAACTCATCTGCTTGGAAACCTCCATTGAAAAATGCTCATGCAGTATATGCCACAAGGAGAGTGTTGCATCAGAGCCACCCTGACTGAAGGATAAATACCAAAATGTAAACAGAGGAAAAAGTACTGAACAGAAAAAAGGTGGCTGCTTAAAAACCCTAGGGTCTGATCGTCGGAGAAGGTACAGCTTCCAATGACTTGAACAAAAGCCACATGGTCCTCAGACACTCGGGCCTCTTAACTATCGTCCCTTTTCCCCAACTTATTCCTCTCATCTCCAAGATCAAAATGCTTACTGTTTTCTTCCGTCACTCCCGCCCTCCCAAATAATATATTTACCTTGTAATTCTAGCCTGAAAACATTTCATCTGACTTGGAACCATTAAGATAATGTCCATTCAGAGAGACCAGATATACTTAAATTCTTTCTCCTCCATATGAAAAGTTTATTTTAGGGACTTGAATGTTCTTTAAAACACAGAAGGAAAGGCCCAATAAGTAACATCTGAAATGATGTAATAGGCACTTCTACTGCTGAGCAAGTGTATAATTTTAACTGGATTCTTCATAAAATAAAGTTCAATGTTCTAAAGATAAACCAATTGTTGTAAGAATACTAGGAAGTTTTCATATGAAAGCTACAAAGGATTAGTGCACCAGGAAGGCATACTGAAATTTTCCAAATGAAATGTTCAAGTCTTAAGTTCTTCTTCTTTGTTTTAAACAAAAGTGCATAAGACAAACTTAATAAATATGAAAAAAATGCATTTAAGGTTATTTTTAAAATAAAAAATAGGCTTTTAAAAGTATGCAAAGCAACAAAATTGGTAAGGGCTGCAGCAACACTGCAAATATAACTACAAGCTTAACATCACTTAAAGACAGAAAAATTCTGATATACTCGACACAGAAGCTAATACAGTCAATGACTCACAGAATCATTTTATCTACGTGAAAAGATAAAGTACTTTTGCAATTTTCAGATTGCAGAGTATCAGTTATTCCTAACTTTATGTATAAAAAACTTAGTCACAGAATACTTGACACGACGCTCAACTCTCAGCTTGAACACCTGTAACTTCTATGAGGGTTTTGATGTTTTATGCAAGAACTTACCAAGTGAAACGCCTTGCTATCTGGTTTAACTTTATGTTTTTCCATATATTTGATAAGGCTGCAGTTGGTATACCTAGAGAAGGAAAAAAAATGTGACACTTCTAATATGCAAATCTGATACACCAAAACTCTCTTAGCAGCCATGAAACATTGATAAGAATATTTTCCTTTCCATTGCTAATCCACTAAGCAAGGAAAAAGCAGAACTACAAACACCAGAGATTGCTTAAAAATCATTTGGGCACTATAGAAGTGCATCTGTTTCCCTCACATGCTTGTAAAAACACATCACACCCACATAAAAAGCACACTTTTAACCCACATGCAGACACCAAACTATCACTTGGATTTAACCTGCCTTTTAGCAATTTTACTACTACACAGTTTCATTCTGTTTATTTCTAATACCAGTAAACATGGAGATAAAGAGCAAGCCCATCTCAACACTCTCCTGCAAGGTACAGATTGCTACAAGAACATCCATGAATTCACTTTTTTGAAGAGGAGTTCAGAAATAAGGTTTCTAAACAGTTACAGAAGCATAGCAGATGCAAGGAACGTATGTAACAGCACAGCCCCAAACCCCTCATCACGGAAACAAGGCAACAGGACAGGGCCTTAAGTACAGATATTAGACTCTGGCAATATGACAGCAAAACTGAACAGTATTCTTCTCTTTAGCCTTCATAGGCTACCCTAGACACCAAATCTGACAATTATACCTACCATTTACTGGAAATAGTCTAAGGTTACCAGATCCCTTTTATGCAGCTATCACAGAAAAATCATTTCCAGTACCATGTATCTGGAACCAGCCGTGACAAACTGCTTAGCAACCTCGAGCTGTGTGGGGTCTTACCGGCATCACCCGTTTCACACCTGCCACCTTGCCATTTACAGTCTGCCTCTGGCTGCTCTTCTGATTCACACCACCTCAACTGGCCAAGTTCACTTTATTTTTCTTTTTTCACAATCTAAATCATAACCATTTCACAGTCCTTTGTTTGGCATCTACACGGAAAACGATCTGAGCTACAAGAAATTTAGGGCAAGAGGGAAAGTTAAAACCAGCTTCCTTACGAAAGCTCAACTCAAAGCAGACTTACGTGTTTCTCCGGAAATCTTTCATTAAAGTTGAATGTTCGGGCATCTTTTTTATGTCTTCCCAATCTTTATCTGCAAAATCAGTATTTGTTAATTTTTTTTCCTTTCCCCCTCCCCAAGTAAAACAAAGGCTTTCCAAGCACCTCCATAGCTCAATTTTTTTTTTTTAAGTCTGCTTCTCTAACCCTGCAGTTACTTATTTCTTTGGACTCCTTGGCTCATATTCCTTCATCACCTCCTCACAATAAACCTTCACAATACCAACACCTAAGAGGTTCCAGTTGTGTGCAGATTAACTCAAGAACTTTAAAGTAACAGTTGCTGGCTACAGTGAAGATCACCATATTCCCAAAAGACAACACAGAAGAAAAACACGTCAGCCATTGTGCTTGCATCCTTCAGGACAGTTATTTAATTTATCAGGCACAGTCATGATCTTGGGACAGGAGTACACAAGACTCCCACAAACGTTGTCTCCTTCTAAGGGATTTTCCATTCTAACAGCACTGTCTTTAGTTATAGGAAAACAGCCAGGGGTACAGTGTAAATTTCTGCTGTCTCAACGTAAAAGAAATACTGTTAGACAACAGTCTAACTTTAAGAAAAAGTAACGTATTTCATCTCAACTTCTCTGCGTAGACAAAGCCTGAAATGGACTTAAAAATAAAACAAAAAAATCACTACCAGCACCCAAGCTTATGCTCTATAACTCCTGAAAAGACTCTGTGGTCAATTAGTTTGAATCAAGTCAAATCTTTACTAAGTCACATTGCAATTGCAGAACACCGGAAGCTTAAAAATATTGAGTGAACAAATAAATCAGAGATTAATTATTTCATTATTATTTATTTCAATAAAAGATTTTCCTCTTTCCCTATCCCAAAAACATGTGAAACTGTTCAAACATGGCAAGTGTCAATTAAAAAGCAAAAAGTTTGCTGCAATTAAACAAAAAATAATATTTCTTGGTAAGAATCAAAGACCTTCAAAAATGAAATGCAGACTATCAGAAAGGATTATTTAAACCAATCATAATACAATAATGAGAGTATCATATATTTAAGCTACACAAAGACAATGTAAAATCTGAATGAAGTAAGAAAAGCATAGAAGGGTGAAATTCTACGCTAAAAGCAGAAAAGGACAGTATTGCTTAAAGAAGCAAAAGTAAGTGCTATTTTCAAGACAATAGAAGTACTTAATATGCAAAGGCAACACTTCCAGGAATCTCATACAGCATTACAGAAGCAATGAAGTACATACACGACAAAAAAAGTCAATAGAGAAAAATAAGACTGAATTTAGTAATAAAATTCTAGAATCACACAAACATAAAGAGCACAACTCATATGACAGGAAGAAGAAAGTCCACCAGAACAGTAAAGAAAAATATTCTTAATAGTGAATGGACAACAGCAGGGAACATAAGCAGTGAGGAGAAAGATGACCAAAAAGTAAAAATGAGGCCCTGTTATTCTGACGTTTGTGATCATCGAGAAACACTAGAAGACAAAGCATTAACCGAAAAGATGCAAGACAGCCTGCAGAAAAATAAGATCTGACCAACACTGAGGGGAAAATGCAACAAGTGATACCCTCATTGTATTTTCTTTTGGTTCATGCAACCAGTTCTTTGTTCTGGTTTGGAATAAATTTGCTCCATATCACACGGTTTCTACCAGGGGAAAAAAAAAAAATTAAACACTCTTCCCTACTTCCAAATGCTATGTTTAATGTAGCATGAGTTAAACATCTACATAATACTCACTAAATGTGTAGATTTTTGTCTGGTTTCATACAATCATCAGTTGCTTTCCAAATCTATAATCAGCACTGAAGAAACACTGAAGTATTCCTTCTGATTTTTAATCATCCACCATTAAACATGATCTTTTAAAACTATAAAATGTTGGTACATGTATACATAAAGATAATCCTATCATTAATAATAGGAAAAATATCTACTATGACCATTAGATTCTAGATTTATAACTCATGAAATAAAAACTGTGTTTGAACAGCTTTGTTGCTTTGATCAGCTGCCACCTTCATATGCAAAGAAAGCAATANAATGTTGGTACATGTATACATAAAGATAATCCTATCATTAATAATAGGAAAAATATCTACTATGACCATTAGATTCTAGATTTATAACTCATGAAATAAAAACTGTGTTTGAACAGCTTTGTTGCTTTGATCAGCTGCCACCTTCATATGCAAAGCAAGCAATACAGATATCTTTCTTTGAACAGCAGTGATAAAAAAAATACAGCATGTACCTGCAGGAAATCCCATTACATTGAATATTCTGTCCAGCTGGTCATGGTGATAAGGATTACTAGTTTTGATATCTTCTTGTCGACAATGGAATATTGGCTCTGATGTTAGCAGCTCTGCAAATATACACCCTATGGCCCAAATATCTTTAAAAAAAAAAAGAGAACAGAAATTAAAGAATCAAATTAAACTTCCCAAAAGCATCTTGGTGAGGTAGGTTAGTTTTTAGCTTATCAGAGATAAGGTCCCTGCATTGAAAATTTCGAGTTTCTATTGCAGAAGTGCAACACTTCCTCAACTTATAGCCACGGATAGAGGTACACAATTCAGTAACTACACAGGAGCTGCAATAGTATCATACATGTTTTTGTAGGGTTTTTAAAGTGTAGTTACAATTTATTGCTGTAAAAAATTAATTTAAGAAAAGAAAAAGGAAACTATTTGGGTAATTGTCTACACATAAAATAGAAATGAAGAAAAGCCAACCAACATCTTGCCTATTCACTGCCGTACTGTCCCCGCCAAGAAATGCTCCCTCTCTCATCAGTCACCGGGTTTAACAAGTATTAAATGACCCAAAAAACACAAGTTGAAAAGCAGTTATGTTGGAGTAAGTAAAATGCTTTCTATAAGACCGTGCAGAAAGGGAGTAACAAGAAAATCACCCCACGTCCACATACCTCACCCCTTTTTCCGATTTCATTAAAATAAAAAGATGAACCAAACCCCTTTCTGTTTTAACTGTTGTGTCCCAATCTGCAAAATCAGATGGCCCGAGTTCTCCCAGTCACTTTTCCCTGTTTTTCCTAGTATATACAAATGCAATTTTTAACTTGAAGTAATGCTACACTGAACCTTGAATGAACAAGACAAGGTCATGAATGAGGACAAAGGCAAATGACGCAGAGAGCATAACCCCATTACTCAGTGTTTGTATACAGTCAGCTTTTAGCTATGCTGAAAAAAAATTAGGTACTAAAGGCTGTGACCATCCAGGCACTTCCACATGCTGCAAGCAGAATAAAATGCCAGTAAAGCAAAGGAACTTGCAAATGCACCAAAAAACGCAGTTTAAATGAACATATAAAGAAATTTATTTGATCTATAAAAGAAATATAGTATTAACAGAAAAGTAAGTGAAAATTCATTTAAGTCATAAATGTTAGAATTTCCAACAAAAACACTGACACGATCTTAAATAAATAATAGTGAAGGTCTGAGGAAAGCATTTCAGGTTACAGAAACACCACCGCATATGCCGACATACAACCTCCATGCTTGTGCAAACTAAGTGGAGCATTGCGGGGGAAGTAATTTCCCCAAAAATGGTCGCCAGGCTTTAACGTATCTTTTAAACCAGCCAGCAAGAGAAAAACTTTGCAGTCCTCTTTCCTACAGTCTCTCTCCCTCCCATGGCAAAGCTGTTCACACCCACTAAAGGCGAACCTCACCTCCCTCCAGCCTGCTACTGGGCTGTTCCGTGTCCTACAGCCACAGCCGCCCCTGCCACCAGCAATCCCTTACTCCCAAACTGGCAAGAGCAGAGACTGGCAGAGCAAAGTCAACTGCGCCACGCCAAAGCTGTTAAAACTCAGACTGAGAAGGATGAATTAAGTGGTGAGGAGGACGCAGCATTAAGCTGATGTAACTAATGCCATCCTCACAGCGCCCGCATTCTGTGAGGCTTCGGTTTTTCTGGATATGCCTGATGCAGCATCACAGCTTAGCCTCTTCCGTGACCCTGATTACATTTCATTAGTTCAAGCAATTCCCATTCACACCTGTTTTTTGAAAAACACACAGAGAGAGGCTAAAACGCAGCTTATTTTTACAGTTCAGTTTCAGTGCAGCCAACACATTCTCCATTCTGTACATTCCTTATTTCATGTATTTAATACACTAGGTAAAAAAATGTGCAATAAAATTATCGCCATACAGATTCTACTAACAGTTTGACGATGCATCCGTATTTTGTATGACCTCTAATAACATTTATGAAAATCTTGTGTGAAAGCTATATAAAATCATATTGCATCACAGGGCATTTGGAGCCAAAACCTAGAAATATTTCATTCCTATGTCCAGCCAGAGACCACAGTAAACTAATTTGTCAAAGTTTAGTATTTCCTCAAGAATCAGTAATGTACCTTTAGGTCAGCTACTGTCCTTTGTACTACTTATCAATGCTTCAGTATTTTGGTACGCTCTGCATAAAGAACCAAATAGTAAATTTTTATCCAATTTACTTACCAATAGCTTTGGTATAATGCCTTGCTCCAAGAAGCAACTCTGGAGCTCGATACCAGAATGTTACAACTACTGGATCCAAGTCTGCTAAAGGCTTCAGAGGTGAATTAAATAATCGGGCAAAGCCCATGTCAGCTGCAAAATTCAAAGAGAGACGCTTTAAAATTTTAGGAAATCTACCAATGCTGGTTTTTTCAACCAACTGATTGAGCTTACTTGTTAGCACTACCATCACTGTGCTAAATAAAACACAAACGCAGACTGTAGCAGATACGAATTCTGTGAGCAGGTTTTCTTAAAGCTTTTGTAGAAGTTACTGGATGTCATCACCTATAAAGTATATCATTATAAATCATTACTAACATGAGCCATTTCGAACAAAGAATTAACCACTGTTCTGAAAAAGCGCATCAACTCACTTCTCTCAGGACACTGGTAAATCCTCATTCATTTTACCTGATATTCTCCGGTAAAATATTCTGTTATTACAAGATGGTCTTTCAAGAGGCAGCGTTTTAAATGTGAGCAAAATGCAAGTTCTGCAAAGGTTAGAATGATTTATAATACATACATGCACATCACAAAAGCTCCCTCCTCATGAAGTTAGCTGTAGCAAGATTTCCTTCACACACAAAAAGCAACTAAGCCCACAGCATCTGCCTCCCTGCTACCTTTCTGTCAAGATGTATTTCCAGTATCGAGACACCAGTACTAAAGACCATTTAGGCTATGATTTTAAGATTCTGTTTGGGGGCATTATATCATTAAAAAACTGCTTTTTAGATTTGGTTGTATACAACTGCCTAGAAAGCTGTCTGAACTACCAAATATAAGTGATACAGGAAAAAAATGGGCAGAGGCTAAAATATACACCTTCTCCCACCAAATTGCTTTCCCAACCCACCGCTCCCCAAATCCCAAGAAAGAGGGACTCTGTGGTGCAGGGATATACACGTGCTGAGAAAGACTTCAATGAAATGAGATGAGCAGCCATTCTGAGGGAGAAGGACCTACACACTACAGCTCACTGGCTGAGGGAAAATTGCAGTGTAAATATGGGTCTCTAACTTGACTATACAATCCTTAATTTTTTTCATATGCACTCCTATTTATGACTGATTTAATGCATTTAAAAAGATAAACATTTTACAGTTTTCTACATTAAAATATCGATTACTCAAGTTATGATCAAGTCACTAGTAACTATGAAAACCAAGGAAATTGTTGGCAGAAGGTGAATTTATGACTCAATGACACAAAAAGCCTATAAAAATTAATTTAAGTTAAGTACCAGTTATGCATTTTTTAGAAAAATTAGTTACACTGGAAAAGTGGAATCCCTTGGTATGGGTATAACTTCTGCACTCTTTTCCTGCTGTGGTAATAGCTTAAGAAAGTAAGAAAAAAAATACCTACATTTTGATAACATACTTAGAAATCCAGGGTCCCCCTCCCTCTTTCCCCACTGGGAACGGATGGCTCAGAGGACTGGTGGTCCGGTACAGAATCTTTCACCTGTCCATTAACATTGTCTGACTAAATTTAGTTGTGCTCTAATTTATTGCCAAATTAATTCAAAACTATCAATTAAAGAAATAAATGGGTGGTCTACGTGCAATTACTAGCAAGTAGTTGTGTACAGCAAACATCACCACTGCAGCTGAACGTGAATGCGCCCAGAGGATGACCTACATGCTCAATTTTGGAAGCAACTGCTCCGTGAAGAGTAAGGTAATAGGAAGAAATTTTCCCTTCCGCTGTCCGTGCTGCACCTGTTTTGTACGGAGAAGACCTCAATCTCTACTGTCAACCTTAAACCTCGGAAGGGCATTAAAAACTTTCAGGGTAAGATCTGCAGAAGTGTTCAGTCCCTGCCCGTCTGCTCCTTGGGTTTCAAAGGGCGAGGGAAGGACCAGAGCAGCACTGAACGCTCCAAGAGGATCCTACCCGGAATCACTGTAGTAGCGATTAAAAATATAGTTCAGATAAACAAAACAGTAAGAGTACAGAGCAACAAATGCAGAAGAATAATCTCATAAAGCAAGCCAGAAGGAAGTGAAAAAGATGAGCTAGCTTTAAAAAAAAAATGTTCCAAACGGGGCTGCATTACCATAACAAATGTAAGCAGGGTGTGCATTAGCAGTCTGCTATCAAAGTGCTGCCACGCTAATGCACAGCATGGCATGGCTTATTACTGTTAGACTACAGTTATTTTTTTTTATTTATTTACTTTAATTTAAAACAATTGAAATGCTACAAATTATCCTCTCACTGTGAACAGTAAGTCCCACCAGAAGATGTTAGAATAGTGGGGAAAGTGTTGGGTGCTTCCTACCCTGGTACACTCCAGTTTGAGCATTTAGCAGTAGTTCTCACTAAGCGTTTTGGCTGGATTACTGTGTTTCCTGGACTTTAAGATCCCTTGCGTTTATCTCCAAGGGAGCTGTCTACCCTTTCAAGAACATTTTGTAGGCTAAATGCCACCTCTGATTCCATTATAAAGTTCAAGGTTTGTAGTAATGAGTAGTTCCCTATTTAGATTTTGTAGGCAGCAGCAAGATAATGTCATGGAAGTACAGGGGTAAATGGAGGAAATTTTAAAATCCCATTTCTTTCTCCTCCTTTCCCCTAGCTAGCTCTCATCTTTATCCCCATATCAAAATCCCCCACCCCACACAAACACCCACTTAAACAAAATATAATGACATTTTCCACTTTGATGAGGCTACAGCATTTCATCGTCAGAACTGGTGCATGGCACTAATATGAAGAAGCCAGTCACTCAGAAAACAGCAGTTAGGCAATGCGCCCAGGCACATACTAGTATTACAGTGACTACTTTAGGAGGTACAGCCGCACCTTCAGAACATTCTAACTTAAATGCTACACTGGGACTTATCAAAGATATAAACATACCAATTTTTACTCTTCCTCGCTCAGGACCTTCACCCATAACTAAAATATTAGCAGGTTTCTGTGGAAAAAAAAATAAATATACAATACATATACCACGATAAACCTAAACATTAGTCTCTGAAAAGTTAGTTAAGCTTTGTTTTGCCAGTTTTAAACCAACTTTGTTTTGAAAAAAAAAAGACAAGTTTCTCTGTCATGGTAAAGCTGTGCAAGGACCCAGACACAGGCTCTCCCTGACTGCGTCTTCCTCGCATTTCTTTTCAGCATTTCTGTGCTCCCAGCACCATGTTCCCTAACTGACACCCTGGTGTCTGTACTCAACCTGCATGAGCTGGCAGCCACCGAGCCGCTGAAACTTCTACCAAAATTGCCCTAGATCCTTCTGGAGGGAGGCAGTCCCGTTGCTGCCCACCCCCTGCACCCCCAGCACCGGGACAGGAAGCCAGCTCCACAATGTGTTTTGCGCAGGGTCACTAGGCACATTTTCAGACACATTTTACATTAAAAAATACTTGAGTGAGATACAGGTTAAACATTACCATGTCATTTCATATTGCAGAGAAAAATCATCTAAATTATTCCTATTTACAAGTGTACAGCAATTCAGAGAGCTGCAAAACTGGAAAGTGTTGCCTTTACACTACTTCTCTCCGCATCTTCCCTTTCTTTCTTTTACTAGGGAGGAGAGTTAAAGAATTGAGCTAGAGTTCAGCAGGTTAGAAACATAACTACTCGGTTCTTAATCCTGTATTTTCTGCCATCCCGTTTCTCATAATACAGTCTCGGTATCTGTGGTCAGAAGACCCCTCAAATGCTAACACTTCATATAAATCAAACCTGCAGTGCTATTTTGAGGGGAAAAAAGTCAGGAAACTCACAACTAAAGCTGAAAATTTATGTTAGACTTGTTTTGAAACAGAGTGATTTAGATACCCAGTCATACTGTAAATCCTGGACAAAACAGGGGCTCCTATTCAGTTGGGAACTGTAAGAATTGTAATAAGGCTGAGTTACAGCTCTTGCTCTGTGTTCCCAGTTTAAATTGATCTGAAGAAAAAAGTACCCTAGCAAAATAGTTTAAGCTACCTAAAAGTTAACATAACAAATCCTAGTATCTCACTGTGATTTACCAAACACGTGTTCTAGGAAATTCCCAGGTCTTCGAATCTATCAGGCTCTGGTGTAAACACATTCAAAAAGAGACAAAAGGCCACAATTTTATATCAATCTAGTAGTAATTCATGTGGTGTAAAACAAGGTGCAAAAAATAACAATCCAGCAAAAAATTTCCTTGAGAAATTCAGTTACTACTGCTTATGAAAGGCTCCAACATGGATTTCTAAAACTCTATGATCCACGTACAAAATATATAAAAGGAAGTTGCAGTGTTCCATCTCTTCTCTGAGATGGAAGAAAATGTTATAGCTTGACTGTGTTCAAAGAGGTAAAATATATCCCATTATCTTCCCAACAGCAACAACAACAGATCCAACTTGCCCTGCATTAGCTCAGTGATATGCAGAACTCCTCGTGTCCCACACCACCACTGCCCCTTTTTGCTTTTAGTTTGGAGTTGTGGGGGGGTTTTTTGTTTGGTTTGGTTTTTTAAATAAACATACACACTCCAGCTAAGTGTTGCTTCAACATTTAAAAAAATGCAGTATGTGGGCACACAGCTCACAAAGCATTCCATTTTGATTGTTTCTAGAAAATGGCTAGAAATAAACAAGCAGCATAAACATTTAAATTCAGAGTTAATGATGAAGTTTAAAGCAATTCAAACTGCTAGGTAAAAGAACACATCATTTCACCACATAAACCGTCCTATTGCTACGCTGTGACTCAAAGAGAAAATACGAGTATCTTTTACAAAAGCAGCTTCAATATATCTGGGACGTTAATAAGCTACATGCCGAATTAGTATTTTTTGAGTAGAGTTAACAATGCATCACACAGGCACTAGAATTTTTCAGATAAACACTAAATCGACCGAAAATGTAATTCCTCCCGCCCTCAGCATTTTCACAGGTTGATAATACTCTACAAGAATGCTTGTAACATTCTCACGAGGTTTTTACCTTAAAATATTTTACTATTTGGATTTTGATAGGGACAAGGAGCCATATTCGCACAATGACTGCATTATGCCAGATGATTAATCAGCACAGCACTGGGTAACAACTGCCTCAAAGGTCTTCTACCCCAAGTTCAAGGTAGGTGCAGAAGAGAAAAGACAGCGCAAAGAGTTGAGACAGTACTGGTTAGTAAAATAAGTAGCAACAGCTTGGTTCACACTCGGGATTTACAGAAAACATTTAAAAAATACAGACAATTTAGAAATTCGTGTAGGAGTCTTCTGAAATTGCAAAATAAAAACGACTCAGTCAATCTGGAATAACCATTTACAGGAGTTCACCTCTTTCTACAGTCAAAAGCCCTTCCCTGAAACAGCTCTGTTTCAAATGGAAGAGTCTTTCCACAGACAACAATATGTATATAAGTCAAATCACTGTAAAGAGATACAACATCACAGTTAAAGATTAGGAAAAATTAAATTTAAAATCAGAGGTCTTATTCTGAAGGTTCCCCTAAAATCACTGCATTAGTAGCCTGGAACAACATTGTCAGTTAAAAGAATTTTCCAAACAAGACCATTAATCAGTATCTAAATTCTATACGGTAATATCTATCAGAAAGTAGCACAGGGACAATATTGGTATTCCTAAAACATAACCATTTTGAGGACTCCATGAAAAACAATCAAGTTCACTAATGAAAGTTACAACATGAGTCAGGGATTCATGCTAGGTATCTTTCACTCAAGTCCACTATCTGGAGAATAAACCAACTCCCCAGATTAGTCTCCTTGGGCAACTTGTTACATATCAGACATTTATTTGCAAGGAAAAGTAAGGAGGCACTAGGAACAGAAGAGAGAATTCTGGACAAATTTTAGTTTTACTTTAATTATCCAGAGAAAATTAAAGTTTAAAGTGCTTATTGAAATCACTTGTGCTGGCCAAGTGAAGAAAAATCTTTCAGCAATTTTTATATTGTGTTCTGAAAGAACATTATGTATAAAAGAAAGGGTGTTTTAAATTACACGTGATCCCAACTTCTAGAAATCACTCATTTTTGTTCTAATAGAGGCATATTTACTTTTGCCTTCAAGTAAAATCATTTGCTCGTGCCAGATAAATGCAAACGAGAAAGCTGTTATGATCCTAAACCGAGTATGGAGAGCCATGCAGCAACATACTTCAGGGAGTACTTCAGGGACCACAAAACAACTTTCTGACAACCCCACAGAACGAAATTTAAGAAAAATCACCCTTCCCTTCCCCTCCAACACCCCACCTCAGCAGCAGGGGAATAATTCATTCTCATGGAAGAATGGCCTTGTGACCATGGCACAGCATTAAATCTTATCTTGTCCTAGATCTGGCTTTGTAGGACTCCTTGTGCAATTCCTAGACAAATCCCAATCTTGTGCATTTAATCACTATTACTACCGAATAAAGAACAAAGATTGCAATTGAAATATTTTTAGGTACTTCTAATTTAATCATTATTTGTGAAGTGCAAACAGAAATCCTAAGCAGCAGGCTAATTTCAAACAAAGGAGCTAAAAAACCAGAGGCTAAACTGACAGGTTCACAGATCTAGAGAGAACTTCAGGCCTGACCTACCTGACCTGACACAAGATACCGCTCTCTGCTCACCCTGATCCTAAAGTCAGTGATGATGATGATGGAGACTGCGCAATTCCCAGGCAATCTTTCCTCTTTCACTCTATTGCAGGGTTTTTCCTTTGCTTCTGACACAACAAATGAGGTTACTCCTATTGCCTCTCCTCTTCTACATCAGCAGAAAGAGTAGACAACCACTCTTTCACTGCAAGGACTTCTCACACTTCTGAAGATCTACATCTCTTTTCAGTCCTATCACCTAGATTAAAAGAACTCTCTTCTGCTCAGTGTTTCCTAGTGGGTTATTTTTTCTTGATGTATGATGACTCTCGTTGCTTCCCTCTACCTGTTCTGCCTTGGGCCACCTAATTGTTTGAACTTGAGTGCTCCAAATTACACACTGCTCCTGCCAAGGCTTCACTAAGGCTAAATACAGTGGAGGGATTGTTTTACCTGTCTTGCACAGCATCTTCCACTTCATACAATCCCAGTGCGGTATCTGGCTTTGCCTCGCCGTGTAAGGCTGTTGATTCAGGTAAAGTTACGAGCCATGTATTTTCTTCACATCTTTTCTGCAGGATTGCTACTTATGTTTTCTTTCTTTCCTTTTTTTTTTTTTAATCCTTGCTCCATCTGAATGAACGCTGCTTCAGTCACATACTGCTTTTTAACATACACTGAAAATGTCTGTGTTCATTCGGAGGGGAATGAACTCAAGACTTTAGAACTTAACTGGTTTTCTATTTTAAGATAAAAATGCAGACGACATCAAAATTATACCAATATACATCTTGATGAGAAGTGATCATATCAAAAAAAGACAGCATTCCTGTTGCTCGCAACAAGTTGTTCATAGGAGCGGGAGATGATTACTTATTCTATGTCTGCATACTGGAAGTCTGGAAATCTCAGGACATTTTCTCATGCTCCAGGAAAGGTATTCTGTTGTTGGATCCTCCTTCCACTAAGTTTTACTCATCAAAGCAGTGAGGGGAAAAAATGGCATTTTTGGACAGCTTAGCCATTGTGACCTTTGATACTTTACTACTTTGAACATCAAAACCAGGTCTGTAGGAACTATTACTCCACACATTTTTTGCTACCAGGCTGTTTCTGAACTCATTAGTTTTCAAAGGTTGATTTTAAACATACCTATCAATGAGTAACCCAAATTCCTTTGAATTAGCTATGTTATTATTGTGTAGATGCTACCTCCCCCCGCGCTACTAAGTGTCTGCAGTAGTCCCGTGTATGTTTATGAACAGACTCACCCTCTTTATACCTCCATTTTAATGCACCTTTTAATAAGGCTTTAGTATCAACCCAACTGATTTTCACTTGGACAATCTCATACTTAAAAGTTTGGCTACTAAAACATTACTCAGTAGAGGGTTCACAGTGACAGGGTGAGTCAAACCAGTGACTTTTGTTAACCACTAATACTTGTGCATCAGTAATGGCTGAGCCACCAATTTTCAGAACTGACCATCCCACCCATTTCTACCTGTGATGACCCAAGATAATTGAAAAAATTATAACATTGGTTTTCATTTTAAAAAAAGCAGTGTTAACTTAAAAAGAACAATACTAAGCAAAGTGCTTTTATCCCTGAATTATTTTCCTTTTGCAATCATGGTCTCAACAATGATTCTATTAAGATTGAGAATGAATTACTTCTTAGTATTTTAGACTTCGAAGTATTATATTAAACAACACAGGAACAGATTCAAATGCACAACCCCACAATCACACAAAAAAAATTGAACTTCTTCAGCTGTACCTAAGTGCCTAAGAAGCACGAAAGACAAACAAGTTAAAAATGTCTTGCTCTGAAGTTTGTAATTCAATGGCATGGAAAAAAACATCAAAAAGATTTTGAAATATAACTGCAAGGGCTTGATAAGTTATAGCCTACTTTAAAGAGCACTTTTGTGGCATAGGAATAGAAATCTAGAATATTGATGTGGTTTATCACTTCCCAGTTAGGCCCCGTGATGAGTAAAACTGCGCAGGAAAAACCTACCAGCCTTCAGCCAGCCTTGCAAGATTCACACCCCACCTCAGTGTCTGTGACCCACAAAACATTTATGTTTTTCAGGTACATTTGTCCGAACAACTCTCTTGATCTTCAGGTAACCACAACATACACCAAACACCTCCTTATTATCAAGGTAGGAT
Source organism: Steatornis caripensis (assembly GCA_013398225.1). NCBI lineage: Eukaryota > Metazoa > Chordata > Aves > Caprimulgiformes > Steatornithidae > Steatornis > Steatornis caripensis. The sequence goes on along the minus strand of VZSC01012147.1, from coordinate 473,293 downwards.
GCTCCCCTATTGCATTCTTAGAGATTGGAACGGATTTTTTTTTTACATTTTATTGTTAAAGAAAATAATTCAATTCTCTTTCTACTTTAAACAAACCTGACTACTTCAATGCTAAATAGTACTCTAGCACAATGAAAGTGTCAACACAACCACATTCAAATGATAGTATCAACACTTTTCTGGAGTTAATTTATCTCCCTGACTTCAAAGACGTGCATTCACAATTAAAATAATTAATTTCAGTCACATCTATTAACTGATTTGGGGCTTTAAAATAAATTATCAACAAAAGACCACAAACACTGCTGAAAACAACAGCTCCACAGAACCCAATATGTACTAAATCTCAACATTAAATTCTTTTTATTTAAAGAAAGATATGAATTGTGAAAAGCACTGGGAATTTTTTAAGAAAAATATCTATTTTAATACTTCCTGTTAATTATTATCTTCTTACAAAGACCATCCCAGAGCTGTTTAAAAAAAAAAATCAAGCACCTAAATAAATTCTCATTAAAATCAGGAACTGTTAAAATTACCAGTAACAGCCAAACAAAACCAAAATCCTAACTTACTTTCAAAGTACAAAAAGTATTTGGATAGGATAGAAGATATAGGATGCCTCATCTATGCCAGGGAAACCTTCTGCTAGTTACCAACACCATATTTTATCTCTGTTTCAGCCCGATGAAAGCTGTTGGCCTCACTATTACATTTTTATACTCGGAACACACTCCAAGAATTTCTTTCAGTTGCTGTCACTCAATTACTGCCAACTTGGGGCAATGTAACTTACTGAAGCCTGTGCATAGCCTAATACACATGCATTTGTATTACTTTCATTGGAACTGAAACAGAATTGAATGAAAAATATCTAGCTCTATTTTTCAGGCCAACTCTCCCACTCCCTAGAAATGTACATCAGGACAGGCTGCAGGGCACGATTTTCTGTACCAAGTCCAAGGAAGGAAATGTGGGTATCACTGGCAAAAACATTATTATAGCAACTCTGCAGGAAAATGTGCTATCATGTCAAGTATCATTAACACATCATTCAAAAGTGTAATAACAAATATAATACGTTAAAACAAATAGTCTTGCAAAAATACACTTCTTGTGTGTTTTGCTACACGAGCGATTACTCTGTCCATAGGTGAGGCAGGACGACTCTGGATGCTGTGGACACATCACAGCAGGATCAAATGCAAGAGGAGAGCGTGCAGTGAAACTGGATTTTAGGTATNTTTTTTTTACATTTTATTGTTAAAGAAAATAATTCAATTCTCTTTCTACTTTAAACAAACCTGACTACTTCAATGCTAAATAGTACTCTAGCACAATGAAAGTGTCAACACAACCACATTCAAATGATAGTATCAACACTTTTCTGGAGTTAATTTATCTCCCTGACTTCAAAGACGTGCATTCACAATTAAAATAATTAATTTCAGTCACATCTATTAACTGATTTGGGGCTTTAAAATAAATTATCAACAAAAGACCACAAACACTGCTGAAAACAACAGCTCCACAGAACCCAATATGTACTAAATCTCAACATTAAATTCTTTTTATTTAAAGAAAGATATGAATTGTGAAAAGCACTGGGAATTTTTTAAGAAAAATATCTATTTTAATACTTCCTGTTAATTATTATCTTCTTACAAAGACCATCCCAGAGCTGTTTAAAAAAAAAAATCAAGCACCTAAATAAATTCTCATTAAAATCAGGAACTGTTAAAATTACCAGTAACAGCCAAACAAAACCAAAATCCTAACTTACTTTCAAAGTACAAAAAGTATTTGGATAGGATAGAAGATATAGGATGCCTCATCTATGCCAGGGAAACCTTCTGCTAGTTACCAACACCATATTTTATCTCTGTTTCAGCCCGATGAAAGCTGTTGGCCTCACTATTACATTTTTATACTCGGAACACACTCCAAGAATTTCTTTCAGTTGCTGTCACTCAATTACTGCCAACTTGGGGCAATGTAACTTACTGAAGCCTGTGCATAGCCTAATACACATGCATTTGTATTACTTTCATTGGAACTGAAACAGAATTGAATGAAAAATATCTAGCTCTATTTTTCAGGCCAACTCTCCCACTCCCTAGAAATGTACATCAGGACAGGCTGCAGGGCACGATTTTCTGTACCAAGTCCAAGGAAGGAAATGTGGGTATCACTGGCAAAAACATTATTATAGCAACTCTGCAGGAAAATGTGCTATCATGTCAAGTATCATTAACACATCATTCAAAAGTGTAATAACAAATATAATACGTTAAAACAAATAGTCTTGCAAAAATACACTTCTTGTGTGTTTTGCTACACGAGCGATTACTCTGTCCATAGGTGAGGCAGGACGACTCTGGATGCTGTGGACACATCACAGCAGGATCAAATGCAAGAGGAGAGCGTGCAGTGAAACTGGATTTTAGGTATTGCACTATTCTGGATATAATCCCATCTTCTTTTTCAATTTAGAGTTATACCTCAAAAGTGAGGATTTTAAACAGGTAGTAAAAACACCAAGTACCATTTCTGCTTGCTCATTTTGTTGGGGTAGCTTCTGCAAGTTGACACGCATTCAGCAGCAATTCATACTTTCTGATATTTTCACACAAAAGAAGAAAACTGCTTTATTTACTGTTCGGTTTGCATGCAATTATGGTACCTCAGGTCATTTTCCTTATCACCCCTATTTTATTTTTATTTTTCATTTAAATACTACGCTTATCACTTCGGTATCACCCTACCTGTATTGACTAATATGTAATTCCTCCAGTTCTCGATGAAAAAAAATTAAAAAGATGAAAAGCCTATGCAATTTATTACTATTCACTTTCCACGGGTTGTCTGGGCTTTGCTCTTGCTTGTTCGTACAGAGTAAGCTTTTAGAAGGGATAAATCCGCCCTCGGAGTCAGGGTTAACCAAAGGACTATTTTCTTGTCAGCTTTTCAACTTTTCCTCTGGACTACGAGTACAGATCATAGCATTTTCTTCCTACAGCAAGATGAAGACAAAACATTGTTCTGGCTATTTCATGTACTTTGAACAATCTATATTGCTATCTTCCACAGTGGTAACTTTGCCACATATTTAACAAGGTATTTAGTGCTAAAAAAAACAACAAAACAAAACTGCATCTAAGTGTTTCTAAAATCATACTGTATTTTTTTTACTAAATCCTACTGCAGGGTTTTTGCTAAGCTTACTTCAAAGGTACATTAGTGATCAAACAGCTTCTGGTCCTCTATACCTCTCATGTCAGAAATTATGATGTTGACAGAAGTTACACCTTTTCCATCTGGCTAGTACAGCTCATTATCTGTAGGAGAGCTGCTAGAAATTAGACCTGAAGTTTCTAGAACATCCTTCTTCTGTAGAAGTCTTGCCTCTGTATTTACATATCTGGATATGGAAGTTATTTCAGCCAGTTTATCTACAACTACTGTGTGACGATGCACTAGATCACTGAGCTAGCCTTCTAACAGCAAAGGTTTACTTGCTCACATCAGTCTCCAGCACCATAATCAGGTATCTGGCCATCCTGGAAAGCCAGTACATTAAAAATCAGACTAGGAACTAAAGAAGTTTAAAGCTATAGACAAGAAAGAAATGTAATATAGTCTGCCCATCAGTTAATTTATTTGCATCTTCAAAATTTCATCTAGTTCAGGCAGGATCTTTGATACTAAGAAGATAAAAACCAATTTAAGCTACTTGAAAAAATCTTCATATATATATACATATGGACAGATATACGTTATCTGTATATCATATATCCATATATGAATGACACCCCTCAAAATATTACCTATATCACATCCATATAATTCTCATGACATCATTTTACTTCAGTTATCAAGCTACATAAATGTCCAGGAATGAAAAAAAGTGAGCAAATTTCTGAACTTGAAAAAAGTAATAGCGAAAGTATTTTACCAAATCCAAACTTGACAAAACAGCATCTTAAGTAATGAGCCCTCGTTATGTTAAGAATGCTAGCTCTGCATGTGGGCATCCTGGAAAGTGCATCAATTCAAGACAGAATGATACAGTAACTACACTTGCTAGGAAGAGACCTCCTTTACAGTATTCAAAAAGCCCCAGCTACTGAAACTAGAAAAAAGCAGAATATTTTCTAATATTTCAATAAAATGTTCATTAAAAGCCTTCACTGAAAAAAAGATATTTGTCTTTTAAATCTTTTGCATACTTAATGCATACTTAATGCATTATTAATTCACCTGGTCTTTTTTTCATCATGAAATCTTCCAGTATGCAGCATCTTAACAAGACGAGGTGTTCTCGGACAGGTGCAGCTCTTGAAGCCCACGTCCTCAGCATCTAAGTCGTAGATGTTCCTCCTGCATTTCTCACCGCACATATTCCGGCTCCCTCCTATGCCTTTCTTTCCCACATCCAGAGTCTTTAAGCTCCTTTCCCACCTGGCATCTCTTTCTGATGACCAGGGCCAGTGGAGAGAGGCGTGCACTATGAATGATCAGTGGACCACTGTCTTTAGAATGCAGACAAGCCAAACTGAAAATGGCCCTGGTGCAACTCAGTGCATTTCTCCCAGAACGCATGTCCTCCTCTATTTGACATTTGCTTTTCATTAATTTGAAAGAACTGACTGTTTTAATAGCAAATCTTTTTACGAAATGTATCTGAAATATGTTAACAGATACACAAGGTACTTGGGGGAACTCGTGAAAAACCAGCATGCCCACGTAAGCCAGGTTATGCCCACACAGTATCGGTGGACAAACATAAAGGTTGTTCTACTGTGGAACATGCAGCATCATTTGCATTCTTTCAGCTATTTTTCCTAGAGACTGTAGGAGAAATGATAGTATTTCTCCTATCTAAAACTCTAAAGCACCATCTTGTTTTCAGTTTGGAAATTACTATGCGATACGTGGATAGATGTGTTTCTGGTACTGTTATTAAACGTATGTTACATCAAACAAGAAAAAACTTCTCAAAAGCCTCTGACTTCTCAATGACATTAATTCTTGGTGAAAGGCACTGAAAAGCCCTGCCTTGATTTGATACCCTGTAAGGTGAAGATGTGAATGGTTATAAAGATCAGTCCTGAAACCTTCCGTCTAGCACTGAAGGGCTCTAGGGGAAGGAGAAGAGAGAAAACATAAGCAGTACTCTTCACAACAGCATTTATAGCCATATGAAGAAACACTACAAGTTACTTTCAGCCTCAGATTTGCAGTACCCCTTTTGCAACAGTTCTTCATTACCTGTCACCTGGTCTGACATAACAGGTTAAAAATATTTTTATTTACAATGACATAAAAGCGTAAGGAGAAAACACTCTCCTTCCATTGTTTCTCACGTCTGAGAGATGGGCAGCAGATAAGTGAAAAATATCTTACTAAAATACCAATAATCATGCAAAGTAAATTCATGTCTCCAAATGCTCATCTGCGCTGTACTCGTTTGTCCCTAAGACATTTGGTGTTTAAATAAGCAGCCTTACTTTTTCAGTTTGTTTTTCACACCTTGTACTTCTTTGATGTAGAAATTTTCACAGACTGCAGAACTTCAAATTATTTCCTCTAGCCAGGAACAGTCTAAAAGTAAGCCTGCCTAGGTCTGGTCGCATTATTGGCTAGGTAAATTAGCAACGCTCTTCTAAAAATATATGCATCGCTCCACCTTGACCTTCATAGAATCATAGAATGGTAGGGGTTGGAAGGGACCTCTAGAGATCATCTAGTCCAACCCCCCTGCTAAAGCAGGTTAGCCTAGAGCAGGTTGCACAGGAATGCATCCAGGCGGGTTTTGAATATCTCCAGAGAAGGAGACTCCACAACCTCTCTGGGCAGCCTGTTCCAGTGCTCTG